>OZ020605.1:50285898-50760898 GCA_963971545.1 Philophylla caesio
CCAATTTTACGATATCCAAATTTTGAGAAAGAATTCACTTTAACAACTGATGCTTCGAATTATGCAATAGGGGCATTTGTATCTCAAGAAGGACACCCAATTTGCTATGCATCAAGAACACTTAACAATCATGAAAAAAATTATTCAGCAACAGATAAGGAATTTTTGGCAATTATATGGAGTGTAAATTACTTCAGGCCATACTTATATGGAAGGAAATTTAAAATAGTTACAGATCATCAACCAATTAAATACTTGCATTCAAAATATAGAGGCAAAGATATGTCGCCAAGACACCAACGATGGTTATTAAAGTTAGGAGAATACCAATTTCATATTGAATACATTAAGGGAAAAGAAAACAGAGTAGCGGATTTTCTTAGCAGAATACAAAATAACGAGGACGTTATTGAAGACAAGGAGGAGGGTGAAAATACGGTCGAAAATACCGAATATGACCCAAATATTATCGATAATTTAGAGGACGATGCATCAATGCAAACGGTCCATTCAGCGAAAGAAAATTTACAGGATCACTTTTATATAAAGGAGGAAATAGTAAATAAATATAAAACACAAATTATTTTTACAAATAACAAAACAGAAGAATTAAAAAGATTACATGGAATAATAATTATTTTCATTTCGGAATATGATTTTGATAGACTAGGTGAAATATTTAGAAATTATATAACAAAAGGAAAAGTTGGGATTTTTTCAGAGCTTTCTGAACGCCAATATAATGTAGTTCAAGAAAAACTCATAGAAATGTTTTCTAACGATAATCAATTAGAATTTATAAAGTGCACAATAAGAGCACAAGACATCGAAACTGAAGTCGAAGCGGTTAAACAAATTTCGCTATATCACGTTAGAGAAAGTATGCACTCAGGCATACAGGAAACATATAATCAACTCAGAAATAAAATTTACTATCCGAAATTAGCAGAGTTAATACAAATTGTTATTAACCAATGCGAAACATGTCAAGAGATAAAATATGATAGGAGACCAATTAAACCAAAATTTTCGCATACGGAAACACCTACAAAAAATAATGAAATTATTCACATAGATACCTATGTTATAAAAAGATTCCATTTCTTAACAATAATAGATACATTTACTACTTTACCAAAATAGGAAAACCTAGAAAAATTATTGCAGATAATGAATTTAACGCGACAAGGATTAAGGAATTTCTAAACAATGAAAATATAGAACTTCATTTAACCAAACCCAATAGTCACACGGGTAACGCAGATATTGAAAGATTCCACAATACAATTTCAGAAAAGTTTAGAATATTATATAAATTAAACAAAGGAATATCTGTCAAGCAACTAATACAAAAAGCTATTAGAAATTATAATGAAAGGTTTCATTCTACTATAAAATTCACACCTAACGAAGTACATAATAACAAAGTAGATAAGGAAATTGTAAGAAAAAATTTGGAACAAGCAAAGGAGAAATCAATAACAAGATTTAACAAAAATAGAGAAGAATATACAGAACAAAGATCAGAAGGATTCATTAAAAATTACAAGGCGGTTAGACACAAGGAGCAACCCAAATATAGGAAACAAAAATTAGAGAAAGTTCATGTTAGAAATATTAAACGACCATTAAAATTTACAGATATGGATGCTGATAATAGCAATAACATTGACGATACCACAATGCAGGGCGACAATGACATTAACAGAACTAACTGAACAAACGGGATTTATAGACCTACAAATCAGAAATCAGGAAATACCTATCGACAGTGACATAATTCTACACATGATTGACGTCCAACAATTAGAAAATATTGTACACGATATGACGGACAATATAATTTTAATGAAGCTAGAAAATAAAGAAATATTACAAAGGGAATTGTTAGACGTAAGGAATAAGGTATTGACACTAATGCCCATTAGAACTAGACATAAACGAGGATTAGTTAATGCAGTAGGCAATATATCAAAATGGCTCTTTGGAACTATGGATGAGGACGACAGACAAAATATACAAAGACATTTTTTACAGACCAATGATACAATTAATCGACAAATAAAAGTAAACGATTATTTTGCGTCAGCTATTGACCATCTAAAGAACATTGTTAAAAGTGATAGAATAAAGATAGAAAAGGAACTTAATTCCATAAATAAATTCGTATATGATGATTACAAACAAAATTTATACCTAGACCAATATACAAAGATTCAATTATTAAAAAGTAAAATTGAACACATTCAAGAAAATATTGTATCAGCGAAATATGGGATCTTACATCTAAATATATTAACTAATGAAGAAATTGTAAAATATAATATCGACTATGACAAACTCAAATATTTACAATTAGGCACAATAAGTGTAAACAACACATTTTTAGTATTCGGCATAAAAATACCAAAAAACTTTGAAAAGGTAAACATAAGAACAATCATTCCAATATCTAATAAAGAAAAAGATGAAATAGAAGCGAAAACAGAACAAATATTCACTTATGAAAATAAAACATTAACTTTTGAAGAAAATAAATCATTGAAACAAATGAAAATTAGTAATCATTGTATTTTAAAAAGAAATTGTCATCTTACTAAAAATGGAGAACTGGAAATATTAGAAATAAATATTAAAACAATTATAGTTAAAAATGCAATAAATTTACAGATTAATCATTCATGCTATCAAGACCAACCAATTATAAATGGTAACTATTTAATACGATTTAATAATTGTTCAATAAAAATTAACGACTACTATTTTTCCAATTATATTGAAAATATAAAAGAAACTGTTTTAAGCTTAAAATATGAAGATATTCGGAATTGTACGAAAAGCATTACATTTGATGAAATAATAGAGGAACATAGATCAAATATAGAAAACATTTTTAAATTGAAAATTCATAGTAAAATATCACATATCTTCAATATTCTAAGTATGATTATAATTATAATAATTGCTATGGTAATTATTACCAAACATAGAAAAATTACTATCAAATTAAATAAACGAATTCAGGAGAATTCTGGTCTAAAGTGGGGAGTAGTTACATATGTAAGCAATTATGCCAAAACACCTGACGGTGCAGCAGACGATATTGACAAGTTTTTAATGCAAGTAAGCAAATAAGCAAAATTGAAACCTAAAACCCCTTCCGGCCTATTTATTAAATTATGTGTAAAAATAACAAGTGAAAATCAAAAGTTAAACATATTTCCAGGAATCTTCAATTTGTTATACAAATTGCTTAGCAAACAGTTAATAATTTCCCATGCCGAAAATTAGTGAGTAAGCAATAATTGTTAACAGAATAAGTTTCGTTTTAAGTTTGATAAACTCAATAAAGCAGTCTGTTTTTACACGCCATCAGCGTCATTTCGCTGTAACTTAATTTTGTAATCTTTTTTAAAAACCCGTTCGCCGCGACTACAAATAAAACTCGCGTGCATGTGTGTATTCAAAACTACTTTACACATGCATGTGTGTGTACAAGAAAAAACCACTTTACATTAGGGTGGCACGTAATTTGTATTTAGAAATGAGGCCCCCTTGCTATAAGCAACATCTGTTTGACGATTCAGCCACCACGAGTGTATACCAGGGACCGTAACTGCTAGGAGTCTTTTCAAAAACATTACCTTCAGATTGTTATTTTCTTACGTTTAACCATAAAGTTGAAAGGAATACATTATTTTTTAACCCGTACAATTAGATACAACCTAACACTGGAAAGACGGGAAGGGGTCATTTGACCTATTCTGAAGTTTGACTGCCAATAACAATTATTCTACTTGCAACTTCGTGACTTTTATCAAAACTACATCAAGTTTAAATTAAAACAGGTCTAATTTTATTAGGATTTTTTAAACTTGAAAAAATGGCACAACTACCTAGAAAGACGGACAGAGGTCATTTGACCCCAAGTATATTTCACATATAAAATTGGTTTTTACGTTTATAATATTTCAAGTCGAAAGACATCATTGTTTGAAATAACTTGACGTTATGTTCTTGCTTCTGCCATAGCTATTTTATTGTTTGATCTGCGCTTGCATGTTCTATTTACCGTATTCGAATACTTGTAGGTGGCGACGCTGTGGCTTGCCTTTGGCTTAGTGCTTTATTTATTTTTGTCATACATATGTAGCTATTTTATTGTTTGATCTTGCGAATGCATGTTCCATTTACTTTGACATTGTAGCTGGCTACGCTTTGGCTTGACTTTTAGTTGTGTCTGATAAGTTTACAAAATGTCTCGATCTCTTCGCGAAAAAGAAATTGAAGAATTTTTGCAAACATTGCCAGATGATCAATTGTACGCCACATTCAAAAGAGCACGGAGGTTGAAGCACATAGGCGGCTTGGCTATTCAAACTGGACTATGTCTGTGAAAGAACTGGAAAAGTTCATTTCGCTGTTGTACGTCAGAGGAGCTTGTGGCGCGAAAAATATATCTGTGAACGATTTATGGAACAAGACGTGAGGAATGCAATTTTTTCCAAAAACTATGTCCAGATATCGCTTCAAAGAAATAATGGCATTTTTACGTTTTGACTTGCGATCAGAGAAATCCAAACAGATAAGTCTGCATTGATTTCCTAAGTTTGGAATAGATTTAATGAGAACTGCAAATCTTGTTGAACAACTATTTCCAGCAAAGTCAGGTACAAATTTACACAATACTTGGCCAATAAACCTAATAAATTTGGAATACAATTTTGACTATGCGCAGATGTGAATTCGAAATATTTACTAAACGGTTTGCCATATTTGGGAAAAGATGATAGCCGTCGAGAAAATCAAATGCTGGGAGAACACGTTGTCATGCGACTAATGGAGCCTTATATAAATAAGGGAAGAAATGTGACCACTGACAATTTTTTTACGTCCGTGTCTTTGGCTCAAAATTTACTTTCCAAGCGTACTACTATGGTTCGTACCTTAAACAAAGGAAGATGCGATATTCCGCCATATGTAAACAAATTAAAATTGACGTTATATGCCACGAAAGTTTTTCAAACGGAAAATAAGCAGTGCCTGTTGACAGCTTACCAAGCGAAAAAAACAAGAACGTTTTGTTGCTGAGTACGATGCATGATAAGGTTCAGATAGATGGTAATAATACCAAGAAAAACTGATACTATAACTTTATATAACAGCACTAAATTTGGTACAGATGTTGTTGACCAAATGGCCAGAAGATACAGCGTGAAATCAAGTGCGAGAAGATGGCCCGTCCAATTTTTTTTTAATATACTAGATTTAGCTGGCATAAATGCGTGGGTGTTGTACCAAAAAGTGGTGATGAAAAAAGTTCGCAGAAGGGACTTCATTTTACAAATGGCTGAAGAACAAAGCAAGATCTTGGTAGCAGAGCCACAAGCCCTTACAACATCTTCATCCAATCTCGAGAAAGAGACGGCATTGCTACATAACTGGCTGCAAAAATAAATCAAATAAAATATGTGACAACTGTAAATTACCTCTGTGCGGTAGTTGCAACAAATCAAAACAATTTTTATGTTGTAGTTGTATATAAATACAAAAAAAGTTTTGAGGTGTAAATATAATTTTTTTGTGTTTCAGCGATCTGTCTAACGATATCCGATAATACGCAGTTTTCATATCAGTAAATATAAATGAATAAACTCATTTTCTGGAAAAAACATGTTTGAATTTATATCACACGAAAAGCACATATTACCGACATTAAAAAATTAAAGATATGCACAACTTTTAAATTGGGGTCAAATGACCCCTATCCATCTTTTAAGGTAGGTAAATTTTCCCGTTAATGTGTTATTTTACGAGTTTTATTTTTTGAACCAGAAATAAAAGTCTTTTTGTAGCAGATTTTTTTTGTTGTTTCCGAAACAGTTACTCGCATATTTGGACTTTTATTTTTCTATCATAAAATAAAAGTTCATATATGCCAAAAAATTTTATTGTCGTTGTAAAAACTCACATAAAGACCTTTATAAGAAGACAAATATTATAAAAGTCGTTCGTCTTAATTTTCATTTTAAAACATTTTTCTTTAGAATTTTAGTTGAGTGGAACAATCTATCCAGATTTCTATGTTGTGTGCCGAAATGTAACCAACTACAAAATAAGGTTTTTTTATTTATCTTTCTGGGTGTGTTTATTTTTAAGAACATAATTTTTTCCAAAATGCCCGCCGATAAATTTTTTCTCAAATCACTTAAAACTTACTTTAAGGCTGAAAATGCTCTTTCAATGCTAACTTGTGTAGCGGGTACACATTGTATTAGTTTCTTTAAAGAAAATAAGTTTGGATATAAAATAATTGTCTATTTCAAAAAACACTCTTTTCATTAGTTCATCCTATATGTATGTCTTCATCGCTGCTCTCGTTTTCCAATACGATTAAGGAACCTAAGTATTGTCCAGAAGTGAACTTTGCGATACTCTTTCCTCAAACACAGGCGGTGAAAATGGAATATTTGGAGCATTTGCACTTGAGCTTTGTACACATTCGTAAGGAGAATTTGGGTCGTCAACCTGAGAAGGTAGAACAAAGTTATTTTCATAACCAACATTTGCGGTTGTGGTTGAAATTGTATTCGTTGGCAAAACTTTTCGAAGAAATTAACATTTTCAATTTATTATTAATACAAACTAATCGGAATTATTTGCCCCGTTTCTTTGTTTTAAATCGCAGCTAGTTTTAAACTTTACTAATTTTCTTCCAATAAATACTGAAAAACGAAGTTTTTACATTTTTCAAAATTTCCGTTATATGGAATTTGGCGCGGTTATTGTCCGATTTCAAAAATTATTGACGGTGATGCTAGTAATATCAAGGACAATATGTTCACCAAACTTTCTGACGATACTTTACAGCGTTATTCAGATACCTATACCATTTTCCAAAATTACAAAGGTACCAAATTTCTTAGTTCAAAATCGCACCAAATACCGAATTTCACTCAATTAGTTTTAATAGATATCGCAAAAAAGAAGTTTTTGCATTTTCCAAAACTTCCGTAATATAGAAGGTGGGCGTGGTTATTGACCGATCTTGACCATTTTCAATACCAACCTACCCAGTCCAAAGAGCAATCTATTTACCAAATTTAATTGAGATATCATTCAGACAGTCAGGGCTAAATATATTCCTCTTTTCATTCTGATCATTTTAGTATATATATGTCTATATAATACCCTTGTGTACAAGTACGCTCGGGTATAAAAATAATAGACTCCGTGTGCGGTGGTGAAGTAGATCTATGAAAAAACTGAGAAACGGAAATATACTAATCAAAACTAAAGCATATAACCAACCAGTCAAATTAATAACTTTAACCGCGCTCGCTCCAACAATACAAGTTGAAATCTCTGAACACAATACTGTGGAGCGCCAGGGTTGCTATTGTAGTATCGGGTGACGCACACCGGTGCGTTTTACAATCAACGTCGGCCACTTGCCGGTCGGTGATACTCTTTTAATCCAAAAGCTCTTAATTCAATTAAAACTAACTACTTATCGTTTTGAAATCGCTCCAAGGAATTGCGTTCTTTATTTTTTCACTAAAGAACTAAAGTTAGCTGCGGTTACCCGCTAGTACTAAATGTAAGAGATCCTATATGTAGGGTTGCAATTTATAATGATAGTACTAGATTACTTAACTTATTAAGTAGGGTTGCAATTTATATTTTATTTCCATTACATCACCCTCCTTAGAAAAAGAAGAATTTGGCAAAGTGATCAGGTTTGTCACATTCTTCCTGTCCATAATCAGGGGATGTTAAATTGTTTGAAAGAACGAATTTGAATTGGATAGGCTATAGTCTTTCCCCTTTACATTCGCTTGTTCATAACAATTTAAGTAAACGTAAAAGAATTACAAATTGAATTTAATGTAATAAGTTCTTATTTCTATTATTTTTATTTGTAATAATTAGTTGTTGGCTGATTAATGTATAGATAATAATGCAATACATAGTTTTTATCTAGATACATACATATATTAATAATAGATTGTGAACAAGAGTATGTTGATTAGTAATTTTGCATTACAAGCATATTTTAAATATATACTAAAAATAGTTATGGAAGGAATTCAATTTTAATTTTTTTAATTTCTGTACGCAGGTTTACTGCACATATTTTTTATATTTCACAGTGTGTATATAAAAATGAAATGTTTTGACATATTAATCTTATGTTTATTGATCGTTTTGTGAAATTGTTTTAAAAATTTTGTTTTTGTTTTTATTTGCATATAGCTAGTTTTTATACAGAAACATTTCAAAAATTTTCTTTTGGTTTATGTACAGCTGTTGTATTTCTTGGTCATATACCAGTAATAAATAAGTGTTTCAATTTATTTTATGTATACGATTTTTGTGTACTGTTTTTTCTTTTATTTTTGCTTCATCAAAAATAGTGACGTTTACTCCGTCAATTTTTGTTAAAAAGTACCTTGATATATGTTTTCATGGTTATTGCGTGGTTCCTTTTGTAAAAGAACCTTATCATTTACATAAATTGATAATGGATGAGCTGTTTTGTCGTGTAACAGCTTATTTCGAATTTCATGTTTGTTAATTAATTCTTTCGCAATTGTGTGAGATTTTTCATTCGGTATTTAATTATTTCGCATAGTTTTCTACGTAAATATGTGTATTTGTATAGAGGGTCAATTTTATCTTTTTGAAAATCGTGAGGCACAGTGGCCTTTTTCCCAAATACTAATTCAAATGGGGAAAATATGTTATCAAAAACTGTGCTGGTTGTCGTGTTGTAGAAAAATGTAAAATATTTTAAATAAGTGTCCCAATCGGAAAAGGTTTCATTCAGATATGCTAGTAAATATCCGTTAAAAACTCTGTGGTTACGTTCAATAGTGCCTACGGTTTCGTGATGATATGCGGTTGAGAAATCGTGTTTAACGTTTAAAAGTTTGGTTAATTCTGAAAAAAGTTCATTTTTATATTCAGTGTCTAAGTCAGTTTTAATGGACTGCATCAAAACAAGATTTTCTTTGTTTTTATGTTTAACTTTGTTTAATAGACATTTTTTACAGTTTTTAACAAATTTGTCAATTGTCATTAGGGTTAGTTTTTTATTGTCCTCAATTATTGTTTCTACTGGGTCTGTCAATGTAATTTGTAAAGATCTTAAAATTTTATTTCCGAGTATTTTTAAATTTGAAATTGACAAATGTTTGAAAAACAAATCATCGGGCCAAAGATGCCTGCTTAATGTTGCGTTTGTTGGCTTCGATTTCGAGCCTCGAAAATAACTCGTCTAAACTTGTCATTTCGTTAACACTCGCAAGATTAAGTAACTCCAGTTGTTTGTGTTTTAAATGTGCACAAACTTGAAAACTGAAAATTTTGTTGTTTTTATCGTAAAGTATTTGCGTTATTGCTCGCGATATCTTTTTTGAAAAATTGTATGAGAATTTGTCGTACACTTGTACTGTACTATTGTCTGCGGAGATGTTCACCCCTATGCTGTAATCCGAATGTTCGTAGTTACGAATTCGTAGCTCCGTTCCGAAAGTTCGAAATTTGGTATGCTGAAATCCGATCGTAACTATCAACCGCGTTGCCAACCAAAACAGGAATTTCGAAGTTCGTAATTAGGCATATTGGCAGAAATATACATGTACCGATATTATTACAAGTAAAGAATGAAGTTAAATATCAACATTTATAAGCCATTTGATAAGAAGTTTTCGTTAATTAAAGGCAGAATTGCATAAATATGCTTCGAATGTATGTACATTCTTAAGAGATGATCTAAATACAAATTTCTTAAATTATGGAGTGCGTAATATTGTCGAATTCAATGCTCAAATATATTAATGTTTAATGGTTTAAAGATTTGTGACAAGTTTCGCCGCAACAAAGAAGCATTCATACAAGAAACATAATGCGTACGATTTGTTTGTGATCTTCGCAAATATGTATGTACATATATACACACGTAATAATTCTAGTTTTTCTTGCATAGCTTATATTTCATATGTACATATGTACATAAATACAAATGTATACATGTATCTACATACATACATGCATATTTGCTTATTTTTGGGTTTATAAACGTTTTTCTAAAATTTATTTCGCTCCGACACCAGTGGCTGTTCGTACCAAAATTCCGCAATTGACAGCTCCGACGGATTCTGGCATACCGATATTACGAATTGCGAAAACAGTCTACGAGTTTCGAATTTACGATTACGAAAAGCGGATTTCAGCATACCGATTTTACGATTCGTAGCGTAATCGAACGTACGACGGATTCCAGCATAGGGGTGGTTATTATTTTGTGGTTTTGTCTGTTTTGTTTGTGTTGTCATTGATCGCGTTTTGACTGCTTAGACATGTTTTGTCGAGTCTTTTAGCTCGTCTATCTTAATTCGTGAACGTGCGTCCGCTCCTACGTTTGCTTTTCCTTTTATATATTCAATAGTAAAATTGTACTCGGACAGTTCGAGACTTATTCTAGAAAGTTTTGATGAAGGGTCTTTCATGTTAAGAAGATAAACTAATGGTCGAAGGTCTGATTATACTATAAAATGTGTACCGTAAACATATTGTCTAAACTGCTTTATTGCGAAGTATATAGCTAATAGTTCTAATTCTTTAATCGCTTTATTCTGCTCTGATTTGTTAAAAGATTTGGACGCAAAACATATTGGTAAATCACTGTCGTTATGGTTTTGACTTTACTGAAATCTGGATACTGTAAAAGTTGAGGAGACATTAAAGCTAACTTAACCTTTCAAATGCAAGTTCACACGCGCTATTCCTAATGAATTTTACTTTTTTCCGACTTAGTCGATTTAAAGGTACTGCCAGAGACGCAAAGTCGGGTATAAATCGCCTATAATAGTTTGCGAATGCAACAACGCGCCTTACGGCATCTTTGTCAGTTGGTTTAGTATACTTTTTTATCGCGTTTATTTTAGAATCATCTGGCAACAGGCCTTTTGCTGAGCACTTGTATCCTAGAAATGTTACTTCAGAACGAAGAAAATTGCATTTGGTGGGATTTAGCTTTAGATTGAACTTTCTGCAAGTTTCGAAAACTTTGCTTAAATTTTTGATGTGTCTCACTACAACCAATGACAATAATGTCATCAACGTATAAAAAAGCTTGATAGGGTGAAATACCAAAAAATGCTTTTGACATTATCCTAGAAAAAGAGTTTGGTGCTACATTCAAACCAAATGGCAAAACTTTCCAGCGGTAAGCTCCGCGGTCAGTACTGAAAGCTGTCTCTAGAGTCTACGTTAAGTGGAATTTGGTGGAAACCCGAGAAAAGATCTAGAGTCGAAAAGAATTTTGCTTTGCCAAGGTTATCGAGTATATCGTCTACGCGTGCTAGTGGGAATTTGTCAGCAATGAGTTTTTTGTTGACTGCTCTAAAGTCTACACACATGCGGTACGATTTTTGACTTGTATGGTCTTTTTTCGGTACCAAAATTAAAGGGCTATTATAATTTGAAAAACTTGGTTCTATTAAATCATTTCGCAGTAAGTTATCGACCTGGTTATTTATCTCTTCTCTCTGTGAATACGGTAAGTGGTAATTTTTAATGTAAACTGGTGTTTTGGCAATAAGTCGGAGTTTCTGTTTGTAAAAGTTATTCAGAGTCTTCAAGTCGAATACATCGGCATATTTATTTATTTATTTATTTATTTATTCAGTCTATGACATAGTATATCTTACACACTAGAGGTATTTACATATACAATTTTCTTAAAACTAACGATACAAATCGTCAATGGCTGATTTAAAAACAGATCTCGGTGATGAAAAATCAATATTTAATCTCTTTGAAATTTTATTAAACTCTAAAAGCGCCCTAAATATTGGTGCATGAAGAAAATAATTGGCTGTGATCACATGAAGATAAAATGGTTTTTGAAAACGAAGAACTTTGCTGGGTATATTAAAACTGATCAGCTCGAGTAATTCGGAACAGTCAATGAAACTATTAATTACATCATATACAAACATTAGAGACTGGATTATTCTTCTACTCTCAAGTGATTTCAAGCTTATTAACATACAGCGAGCACTATATGGGGGCAGCGGCTCTTCAAATTTTATCGATTGAAGGGCAAAGCGAATGAACTTACGTTGCACGCATAAGTCGATCAATTTATCTTTGGCGTAATTTGTTTTTCTAAAGCTGTGTTTAAATCCTTAAGGCGGTGTCGTTTGTTGTTTTGTTGATACTATAGACATTGTAGTTGGCGATGACTTCAATATGCAATTTAAAATGAGAATAATTTTTACTTCGTCAGTAGTATTTATAAATTTCAAAATTGGGTTTTTCGTGTCTACCACACACTTAGCTGTGAAAACGCCACTACAGAGTTCGTGAGAATCTATAAAAACTGGATTATGGGCTTGACTCAAATTAAATGATCGATAAACTTCGCATCTTGGAGGTACGACTAGAGTATCGGCTGTTGTGCCATGTAAAATTGCTATTTTGACTCTTTTCGAGCCTATGCCTACTGTTATGCTTCCGTTTGCATAATTTACTATACATTTATTTAGTTTTAGAAAGTCCTTGCCTAGTATGCCATCAGATGGTATGTTGAAGTCGTCAGTCCCAACGTGAAGTGTATGTGAAATGGATAATTTTGAAATGAATAAGTTAGTAGTTACGGTCCCAAAAGTCGTTACAGTATCGGTTGTTACTTCTGTTATGTCTATGATATTCCTATTGTGTATTTCGACATGCTGTTTTAAACTGGAAATTTTAATTAATGAAATATCTGCCGAGAGTCCACTAAAAAAGTACATAATTTATGCGAATCGTTGCAATTTATTTCGACAAAGTTAGAATAGCTAAGGTGTAAACAGTAAATGGAATTATTTGTACGTCCGGTTATTCGCTGAGCTCCTGCTCCCTCAGTGTTCGCTCCCGAGGGGCGTTCACGTTTAAAGAACGCACATTTGCGTTATATCTAGTATAGCGGTTATTACGTGAATTGAGATTGTTTCTATTTGTAGCAGGAAGATTACTTCTTCTGGTACTTATTATGCCTGGTGTTGTGGTCGTTGTTGTACCTACTGGTACCGCCATTGAATCTGTTATTGTTACTATTGTTTTTGTACCTATTTCTGTTATACCTATTGTCATTGTACCTATTATTATTGCTGTTGTTGAACCTAGTGTAGTTTTGTCCTCTATAATCTCTTCGACAACCATTTGATTTCTTTATTCGCGAACGAAACGATAGCACCTGCCTTTCTTTCACTTCATTGTTGTTCTCTACTATCATCTTCGCTACAACGTCCCTTGAGTCGCTGAACGTAGTTGAGTTAAAATTGATTTGACCAAATCCGATCGAGTATTAAGCCTACAAACATTTACCGTTTGTTCGACGGATATCTCGTGAGCTTTTGCTTGGGTCATACCTTCAATCATCAGAGAATTCTGAGTAATTGTTATAAGTTACGTGCAAATAAGCAATTTTAGCAGAGACAACTTTCCGAGTTATCTGGTTTGATTCGACTACGCAATGCTTCTTTGATCTGACTAGTTGAAATTTTTTGCGTTGGAAGAGCTTCGCGGGCTTTGCCCTCAAATTTTGATTTCAAACATGCAATAAATGTTTTTGTTAAATTGTCGTCGGAAGGTTCTTCTATTAAGCTGATTTTAACAATGAAGGATTCACGTAGCGGATCGCCGTTATAGTTTTCCCGTATTATTGAAGCACAAAGGCTAATAAATGATTTTTTTTGCTCAGGTGTTGCCATTACTTTATCAATATCAGACTTTTGGCTAACACGGCAAAGTAAAAATAGAGGAATATTTTGAAATTTATATCTGCTCAAACTGTAAATTGTTAAATTAATTTGAAATGTTAATCTTATCAAAAATGTACTTTGAAAGATATTTTAAACTGTAGAGTAGGCGTAGTACGACAAGGCACATATCGAAACGTAAAGGGTGTTTTTTTTACAGGTTTGTTTTTCGAATAGAGATAAAACTGGCATTTTGTGGTCAAATCTGGCAACTCTAATGTCATTTATGTTCAGTTTGGTTTGCCATTTCATCATGAACAGGTTGACAAAAGAACAACGCTTGCAAATCGTGCAAATTTATTTCGAAAATAATGGTTCAGTTCGCGAAGTTTACCGTGAGCTCCGTCCATTTTATGGACGACATAATCGTCCATCAGAGCAATTAATTCGGTTAACCATGGATCGTTTTCGCACTACGTTTACTCTATGTGATAATACGCATCCGCAGAGACGTCGAACAGTGCGCACCGAAGAAACAATTGCCGCTGTAGAGCAAAGTGTTGAAGAGGACCCGAATGAATCGATTCGCCACCGTGCACAGCAATTGGAGCTTTGTCCATCAACTTTATGGAAGATTTTGCGCAAAGATCTTGGCTTGCGACCTTACAAGATCCAGCTTGTGCAAGAATTAAAGCCGCGAGACCATGCAATGCGTCGTGATTTTGGTGTATGGGCCGAAAATGAGATTGATCTCGATGCTGATTTTCATCGCAAAATTTTGTTCAGTGATGAGGCTCATTTTTGGTTGAATGGCTACGTCAAGAAGCAAAATTGCCGCATTTGGAGTGAAGAGAATCCACATGAGACCCTTGAAACGCCATTACATCCACAAAAACTGACTGTTTGGTGTGCTCTATGGGCTGGTGGAGTCATTGGGCCATACTTCTTCCGCAATAATGCTGGAGAGGCAGTTACCGTTAATGGAGACCGGTATAGAGCCATGATAACCGACTATTTTGTTCCCGAATTGGATGGCATGAATGTGGATGAGTTGTGGTTCCAACAAGACGGCGCTACATGCCACACAGCGCACGTCACAATCGATTTATTGAAGGAAACATTCGCTGAGCGCATAATTTCGCGGAATGGACCTGTCAATTGGCCACCAAGATCGTGTGATTTGACACCATTGGATTATTTTCTTTGGGGATATGTGAAGTCGCTCGTCTACACCAACAAACCAGAAACGTTAGGGGAATTGGAAGCCAACATTCGTGGCCTTATTGCCGACATACGGCCCCATATGCTCGAAAAAGTGGTTGAAAATTGGACCTGTAGAATTGGCTTTATTCGAGCCAGCCGCGGCGGCCACATGCCCTAAATCATATTTAAACATTAATGGCATAAAATTATCCTTCCAATAAAGCCAAATTGATGGACCTTAAAACGATTTTCTTGTGTTTTATTTCAATTCGAAGTTCTATACCCCTAAAAAAAACATGTTTATTAATGTTTTTTTTGCGACTTATTTCGCATATTTGAAAAAAGTAAATTTTGAATAAAAATCCCAAATTCTCACTCGCGACTACCAATGCAAACCACCACCGAAAAGTTCTTGATTATTTAAAAAATATTTCAGAATTTTGTCGTGTTCGGACGTGTTTGTTGGTTGCTCCACTGCAATTGTTTATTTACATTGTTTCATTTGCGCTGCCGAGCTTTGCTTTGCTTAAAAGCTTTAGTTTTGAGCTAAATTCGAAATATACTATATAATTATATTTGGATTTATTTCGTGTGAATCTCTGTGTTTAGCCAAAATGACAACAACAACCGCATCAACATCTTTAAAGCGGCGCGCTAGTAGAGAATCCCCGTTTGCTA
Organism: Philophylla caesio; assembly: GCA_963971545.1. NCBI lineage: Eukaryota > Metazoa > Arthropoda > Insecta > Diptera > Tephritidae > Philophylla > Philophylla caesio. The sequence continues at coordinate 50,301,534 of OZ020605.1, forward strand.
AGGCTGCTAAGCTTGATGAGATTTCTGCTCTTCCTGCTGTTTTGGCGGCAGTTAAAGAGCTGGAGGAAAGAGTGAAGCTGCAAGCCGAGAAGCTAAGTTCTCTCTTTGAAAGCCTCTCTTCGAAAATTACGGAGTTAGAAGAGAAGCTTGTAAAGAGGATGGATAGTGAAGTGGCTGCATTAACAACAAAAGCGATGGAGTCAGCTAAGCGTATTTCCCAACTAGAGGCGGCCATAACAAAGCAAGAAGGTGAGATGTTTAAACTACGCACGTCTCTTGAAAGTGTGCTGTTGCAGAAGGCAGTTTCCGACTACGTTGCTGATGCTGTTGCGTTTGGGGTGCCATATGTGGAAGGGGAAAATTTGAAGAGCGTCTTTAATCAGATTTGCCTCTCCATTGATTTCATGGTACCCCAAATTAAAGATATTTTCCGCACTAAAACTTCTTCTGTGAGTACTAACGGTGCCATAATAATAAAGTTTTACTCTCCCCATGACCGTAATCGCACTCTTCGCGCGTTCTCTGAATACCGCAAGCGAATTAAATCTGCTATCACTCTTAATAATTTGGGTATTGATGGAAGGTTTAGCATATATGAGAGCCTCTCTGCAGAAAATAGAAAACTACTGCAATATGCTATCAAAATCAGACGGGAAGAGAAGCTGATGGCTGTGTTTACGAGAGGAGGTTCTGTTTTCGTTCGGGTTAATAAGAGCGAGCCTCCGATTAAGATCGCTGATATTAGTGACCTGCAGAGATTTCGCTAGTAATATGTGCATAAATACAAGTTGTCATTTCTATCTCTGTTCTATTTGTTATTTATATAAATATGTAAAGGTGGTCATTCTCTTAATTTATTGTTGTTACTCTTTTAAATTTGGAGTTGCTTTTGCTTGTATTTCTCATGAGCTTGCAGGGCAAGTCTCCTAGGGCTGTTGAATTCAGTCTTGCTATGTTAAATGTTTTATGTAGCCAACAAAATGGGTTTAACATAGTGCATTTTAATGCTCGGAGTTTAAATTTTGATAAAATGGACTATGTTAGAAATATGTTTGAGTGTTCGTCAATAGATGTTGTATGTGTATCTGAAACATGGTTTGATTCTTGTATTTCTTCTTCATCTGTTGACATGAAGAATTTTTGCCTTTTACGCAATGATAGACCTAACAAAAGAGGTGGCGGAGTTGCTATTTATTGTAGAAGTGATCTTCAAATGAAACTCCTAACTAAGTCAGAGGGAGATGGTACTGAGTTCCTTGTCGCAGAAGTGGCAGGTAAAAATTTTAAAACCCTTGTTTCCTGTGTCTACAATCCACATAAAAAATTTTCTTTAAGCTCCTTTTTTGACTCCATATATATATTTCTTCTTGACTATGATCATAATGTTATCTTTGGCGATTTTAATGTAAATACCCTCGTGAGTGATTGTTATAGTGATAGTTTTCTAGATTATGTTGCTAGCTTAGGACTTTCCTTAGTAAATACTGCGTTACCAACAAGATATGCTATGAATTGCAATCCAAGCCTACTTGACTATTTCATTGTCTCCGAATTGGCAAGCGTTTTAAAATTTGACCAATTAACTTTTTTATCTGACCATGATTTAATTTTCTGCTGTTTGGATATTAATATCGAGCGTAATTGTGATGTTCGGACTTTCTCGTATAGAGACTTTCGAAATCTTAATGTAGATGCACTACTTTCGGACCTAGGCAGTACTGATTGGAAGACATGCTGGTTCTTTGATACTGTAGATAAAAAACTTGACTTCCTGGTTAGTAAGCTAAAACCCGCCTTTGACAAACATGTACCTGTTCGTGTTGTCCCTGTGAAATGTTCGGCCTGTCCGTGGTATAACAAAAAAGTCCAGTTCGCTATTAAGCTGAGGAATAAATTGCATAGTAGATGGAAGAAAAATCGGACTTTATCAAACTGGGAGCTACTAAAGTTACAAGGCATGCAAAGCGGGCATATTTTGAAACTAAACTTGATCCTAATCTGCCACCGGATGTTTTGTGGAAGAACATCAAAAGTTTAAAAGTACGTAGTAAACAAGATGTAAGATGTACGTTACCTCCTGACACCATTAACGATGCCTTTCTTGGTACTTGTCGTTCAAGTGAAGTCGTTCTCCCATTTTCTCCATGTTGCAGTTTGTGTGTTGATAGTGCACTGTTTGAGTTTTCTGCTGTTAATGAATTTGATGTAGGGAGGTGTGTTCTCGATATAAGTTCAAATGCTGTGGGTGAAGATGGACTTCCTATTAAATTCATAAAGGTTGTGCTGCCCCTTATCATAGGAGCACTTACCCACATCATAAACCATTGTATTGCAACTTCTTGTTTGCCTCATCAATGGAAAATTGCCAGTGTCTTGCCTGTCGCAAAAAAGAATTCCGCGTGTTGTCTGAATGATTTCCGTCCAATTAGTATCTTGTCTGCCCTTTCCAAAGTCTTTGAGAAAATTATGGCTGAGCAGATTACAATACATATACAGACTTATAATCTTCTCTCAGTTTTCCAATCCGGTTTTCGAAAACACCATAGTTGTAATACTGCTGTATTAAAAATACTGGACGATATTTGACAACCCTTTGATAGGAACCATTTGACTTTGCTCTGTCTACTAGACTTCTCGAAAGCTTTTGATTCTGTTAATCATGTACTATTATGCAAAAAACTAAAACATTACTTCGGTTTCAGCAAAAGTGCTCTGCAACTAATGACTAGTTACCTATCAGGTCGACTTCAACGGGTACGAATTGGGTCTGAGGTTTCGCAATTGAAGTTAGTACCCGCTGGGGTTCCGCAGGGGTCTATACTTGGTCCGCTTTTATTCAGCTTATTTGTTAATGACGTGTTTCTTGTTTGCCAGTCTGCAAATATTCATGCATATGCTGATGACATTCAGCTTTACTTGTCCGCACCTCTATCGCAGGTGGATCGTTTGTGTTCTGATGTTAACACAGAGCTATCTAATATCTTTTTTTTGGGCGAATGCCAATGGTTTACATCTAAACTCTAGTAAGTCATTGATCTTGCCAATTATAAACAAAAAATTCAAAAATACAAATTTCCTACCTCCGATTCACATTGACAACAGTCCACTGAAGATTGTGACTAAAGTAACAAATCTTGGATTTGTTATAAACTCTAACTTAACATGCAAAGATCATGTCAATGCATTGGTTGGAAAAGTGTATTCCACTCTGCGAAATTTAAAGATGTCTGGATATTATACTCCACTAAGAACTAGACGTCGGCTAGCTTTACAAGTCATTATGCCTCAAATTACATACGCTGAGGTAGTTTATAGTAGGCTTGATGGTGACTCGATGCGTAAAGTTGAGGTATTATTTAATAATGTAACTCGCTACGTCTACGGGCTATCAAGATTTGAACACATCTCGCCGTGGAAAAGAAGTCTCCTGGGATGCGAAATATCGGCATATCTAAAAGCCCGTAACTGCATATTTTTATATAGGATTATCACCCAAAAATCTTCTAACTACCTGTAGCAAAAGCTATTATTTACTAAGTCAGTTCGAGTAACAGATCTTATAGTCCCTTACTTTAGCACTTTAGCATCGGCGAGACTGTTTTTTGTCAGCGCTATCCGTTTTTGGAATTCTATTCCTGCTAATGTAAGAAACAAACTAAGCAAGAGCAACTTTAAGAAATCCATCTTTAATTATTTTAGTGACCTACAATAGGACAGACTGACCATCTATCTATCTTTACTATTATTTGTTTCAAATCCCTATGTAATTATTTTTTTGATTATTTCTGTAGTTACTAGTTTAATTCGTTAAGTTTACTTAATGTTAATCTTAAGGTGAAAATTCTATAATACTAAGTTCTAAAAATGTACAGGTTATTTTATCTTGTTGTACTAGAAAAGATCTTATTATCTTAGTGTACTAATGTTTTCAATAAAAAATGAAATGTCAATGAAATGTCAATATAAGTAAGTGTTTGCACACCACTATAGGTGAAGCTGAAATTCCGTTCAGAAAAAACAGTAATACAAATTTATGTTGAAAGCATGTATTGGTATATATGTACATACATATATGTATGGCTAATTGGAAGTACAGTAGTTTGAAAGTAAAAAAGTTACGTTATACAAGGAAAAGTGTACAGTTGTACGCAAAAGTGAAAGTGGGATACATAAAAAATTTTGGTTGAATATAGTATGTGTACATAAAGTAATTTTTTTTTTCTGAAACCGTAAGAAAGTTATATAATTAAAAATGGTTATATTCAAAAAGAAAGTTGAAATATATATTTTTTCTCGCACACTGTGCATCATAGCTACCATCGCCTCTCATGTATGTACATACATACATATATGGTACATACCTGTACCAAAAAGTTCGCTGTTTTGCACGGTGCCTAACGATGATTTTTATGGCGTGACTTAAAATTTGTAAAATTAGTTTGTTTTAAAATTTGGTACCACCGCTTTTTTTGTAGTTTTTGGAACTTTTAGTGTTTTTGTTGTTGTTTGTTTGAAAATTTATTTAAATGTTTGTTTGTTTGAAAATTTGGTATCACCGCTTTTTTGTAGTTTTTTGATTTTTGAATGTTTTGCATTTTTTTTATCGTTTTGAGGAAACCATATACATGGTTTTTATTTAAATTAAGTTTATTAAATTTACGCTTTAGTTTATAATTTTTTTTTTTTGTAATTTTTATTTAAATTCAGTTCATGTTTGTTTGAAAAAATTGTACTGGGTTGCATATCAAATTAACACTTCGAATATTTTGAATAAATACATAGATATTTATATACATAAAATAGCAATACAAAATTACATACGCACATTTAAAAACTAAAAATTTTGAGTTGAAAGAAAAAATTGTATTCTATTGTGAACAGGATTACTTCATCTACTTATCTGCCTTCTATTACTATTTTGTATAAGTGTCAGAAAATAGGCAAAAAGATAAAAAGGTAAAAAGGGAAGTAACTCGACTTCCGGCTGAGAAAAAGTATAAATTGGGGTTCGAAGTTGAAAACGGTCTTCTTTCCTGGAACCACAGCCACGCGACGGTGTTGAACGTGAAGGAACAATTCTTAGCCGGTATTATAAAATTAAAAAAAAAAAAATAAATAAAAACTAAGTTTGCCGCGATTGAAAAATTCGTTGCGCGAAAAAAAAACAACAGGCACTTCCTTTGAACGCTGAAGCTACAATCAACAATGACTGTAGCTATTGGAGTGACGCAGTACCCTTTTTCTCGCCAAAACGTATGGGTTAATAAATTTGAAATTGGATGCAAGATAGTTTCTTAAGGAACTCCAACGAGACAACTCCTGGGACAATATCCAGTTTGAAATCGAGAGGTCTACTCCAGTCACAGTTGTCCATTTGCCCATTTGCCCATAAGAAAAAGAAAAGGTATCAAAAGTAGAACACTCGTTTTGCAAAGAAAGGCAAAAAGTAAATCATTAATTTAGAGAAAATTGTGAGCATAAACGTCTGGCTAGGAAGAGAAGAATGCTACAGTTAGGCCCAAGCAACTAACGTAAGCAATATCAGCATCAATTAGTCTACGCGGTCTATTGCAACGCGCCTGTCGGTATTATTTTTATTTCAAGTGTTAAAATATAGTATTATACAAAAAAAAAATGTTTAATAAACCTTTGTAAAAAAGCCTTGTTGATCATGTACAAGATGTTAGTGGTAGGATAAAACAGAAACAAAGAAATGTAATTTTGTAAAATTAAATTGTGCGAAAGATAAAGAAGAAGCATGTAGCCATGAAATGATAGTGGAATACAAACAGAAAAAAAAGAATCATTATATCGAAACTAAATAGAAAAATATGAAAGAAGTGTGAAATTAAATTGAAGAAAAGAAAAAAAAAGATTGTTTCAATAAAAATAAAACAAACAGCATTTGAAGAAACAAAAAAATTAGAAAGAAATTGGAAAACGATTATACTTACATATGTGCATATATAAAAATATATTTTTTTCTGCAAGCAACCTAATTGTTTTCAGCTTAAAATTCACCGCTACAGCATCAAGGGAAGCGCTTCTTTTGCCACTGTAATGTGAGTATAACAACAAGGTATACGCAATATTTAATACCATGCTTATTTAATGTAGTTTGCTAAATTGTTTTTACATATGTGCACAGCTATGTACAATTGTATATACATATGTATGTGCACGCCTGTAATTTTCCGCTAGCTTTCTTTAAGAGAGTGGGTTAGAGCAATTCTCAGAAAAGAGCGTTATAAAAGAATACGGGAGAAAGAGTGAGAGAAAATATTTGTCTAAAGTATCGTTTTTTTTTTACAGGCGCAATTATTTATCGTTCTCCAAGTATGGTCTCAGATTTCTATCTCCCTTGCGTTTATGTTTTTGGTTTGTTTTGATCAGCCAATTTTCAAACTTCTTTCATATTGACATAAGTAAATTAGATGTATTACTATTAAGAGATAGAAAGAAGCTACAACTATTTTATTATCAATGTTAACCCTTAATAAGAGTTTTTTGAATATAGATGAATTTGTATAAATTGAAATAAAAATGGCGTATTAAATTTCTTTTGGTCCGAAACCAAAGGTAAAGTTGGTGTAGGTGAAATACGGGGCTTCAATTATAATTATATTTCAGCCATTATGGAAGCCATGGTTGGGTGGGGGAAAAGATGATTCAACAGTTACAACAGCTACAACTGTTGAAATTCCAAATATGCGGATTGGTAGTCTTTTGTTTCACTTAACGTGATTTTATTGCTATGTTAATTTTTTTTTTGACTTGTTGTTGTCTGTCCACGAGTGTGCACAAGAAGTTTCTTTTTTTGTATGGCTTGCAGGTGTAGTGGCCTTCTAGTATTATCCTTTTTTTCTTAAACCTACGGCAATGGCTGAAACTCCGGGCTGGACAACGAGCAAGGTGCACATGGGGATAACAGGAGGAATATAATCATCAGATATACAGTTTTTGGTCTTATATATATTCTATTTGTTTTGCATATTTTACATGGAATGATTTTGTAAATGCTCTCTGCGTTACAATTTCCCGGTAAAATAAAAATTTAACAACCTTCGTGCAATTATCATATCACAAATATGTTGTATGCTGGAATGCACTTAAAAGTTAATTTTAATGTTGATTTTGGTGACCAATTCAACGAAAGTGTTATGGTAGTTACCTTGAAAACTCCGAATTTCAATTTTGAATTAGTGATTTGTTGGACTCAACTTTGCCGAGAGAGCTGAAGTTTGACCACCGATCATGTGTTAAATTTAAATTTCTTTTGTACATCATATCCCCATGTTTGGAATTTTACGTTTCTATTACAGCAACTTAAACACCTTTTGGAAGTAGGACATATGGAATACCTACTCGTATATCGTTTGAAGATTAATCGAAATTAAATTAGTATTAAATGTTGAAAGAAGGAAAATTATAAAAATATAAAATTAAATATGCCATTGCGCCACAGTAACGAGAATCTGCCTAGACATTCAGCTCAAATTTGCATTGTGTGTCAAGAATATATTTCAAGCAATCAAGAAATTCTACGAACGGTCTGCAACCATACGTTTCACCGCTCGTGCTTGTTATCGTGGCTCAAACAAAATCAAAATTGTCCACAGTGTAGAGTAAATTGTAGCTCAAAACAATTTTTAAATAAAAAAGTTTTCTGTGCGATCACAAACTATGTTGCAAAGTGAAGGACCTAGTACCTCCTCACAAGCGTCAGTACCACCAGCTTCTGTTCAGCAGCAGCAGCAGCACCAAAATTCAAACCCTATCGGAGTAAGCGTACAGGAATCTTCTTCTTCTCCTACAGCAAATACAGCTGCCACCAATGCTGACTACTGAGTTACCGCGGTCGTATCCGCTAGGCAAGCTGCAGCTCTGGAAGTGTTAGAACAGAGAGTATCGCAGCTTATTGAAAATAAAATCGAAAGTTCTTTGAATACAGTTTTAAGTGGATTAAACATTGATAGCAATCAAAATAGTGCCGAAAATAATGCTCGACAGATTCCAGAAAGTATAGCTTGGCCGCAAGACAGACCAAGTTTTCGAAATCAACCTATACCTAGGTTGGAGAACTTTAGACTAAGCGATATGGCTAGTGTGACCAATGCCGGAAGGATTTCACAGTTGATTTCCAGCTGGGATATTAAATTTGATGGTTCAAAAACTTTGTCAGTAGAGAACTTTATTTATAGAATTGAATCACAAGTTGTAGATACCCTTGGCGGCAATTTTAACATTCTTTGCGAGCATGCACAAGTACTTTTCACAAGAGAAGCAAAAGACTGGTACTGGCGTTACCGCAGATCAGTCCAACGCATCACTTGGCCAGGCTTATGTGAAGCATTACGATAAAATTTTGAAGAACATAGAACATATACGGATATAAAAGAAACAATGAGAGCTAGGAGGCAAGGTAGTACCAAAAGTTTTGACGATTATAGAAATGATGTATTGAAGATAGCTGAAAGCTTACATAGTCCTATTAGCGAGACGGAATTGGTATAAGTGCTCCAAAGAGAACTTCGTCCTAGAATAAGACAACAACTTTTATATGTGACAGTTAATTCGGTTGCACAATTGCGAATGCTTTGCTTAAAAGGCGAGACTCTTCTGCAGGAAATAGCTAAAACTAACTTATCGACACCAGGCAACACAAATTTAAAAGCTAATTATAACAAAAAGCAAATTAACGAAATAGATATTGACGTTCGTTCAGATGATAACGATATCACTGCTTCTTCTAAAGTCCCAGATGAAATAGCAGCGCTTCGAAAAATTGAGACCAAAATCAGGTGCTGGAAGTGTAGACAGGAAGGTCACCGCTATATCGATTGCGTTGCCGCACGCACAATATTTTGTTACGCCTATGGACTAGAAGGTAGATATAAACCAAATTGTAAAAGTTGCAATCCGAAAAACGCGAATGTGAGCGAAGGCCCGAAATCGAACCTTCGCCAGGACTAAAAACCGAAAATTTACTTTTAACAAAAACAAATAGTATAACTAACGATTCCAATATTAACCAAAAAGAAAACAAAACAAATTTATTCCAAATAACCCTATACGAAAAGCGTTTAAAAGTTTATCACAAAAACGACTGGATATTTTTGGACAACATGCTTCTAAAAGAAAACGATCAACACTGCGTATGAAGAACTTTTTGGATAAAGTCAAAACTAATAGTAAAAATATTAGTGGTTTAGTTTGTTCTCTTTCTGGGGTAGAAAATGACTTAAGGCCATACGCTGAGGCAGTTATCAATGACCAAAATTACCTTGGACTGTTGGATAGTGGCGCGCAAGTTTTCTGCATAGGTGGTAACTTGGCTAAGAAAATTTGCGAACAACACAAACTTTCAACCCGCGCAACTTCGATTAGTACCGCAGACGGCCGAAAGCAGATAGTATATGGTACCATTTTGTTGCCAGTAACTTTCAAACGTCATAGAAAGGATATTCAATTTTATGTTGTAAAAGATTTTTCGCAAGACTTAATAGTTGGTATTGATTTTTGGAAAAAATTTGATAAATCACCACATCTTATCACGCAAATTAACACAAAGAGTCTTGAAGAAATGTTCGATTAAACAAATATGCACGCTCTGGCTAAAGGGCAAAAAGTAAAATTGGACAAAGTAATTAAACTTTTCCCTTCATACGAAAGCGAAGGTCTGGGAAAAACCTCCCTAATAGAGCATTCCATTGAAATTGAAGAAAACGTAAAACCAATTAAACAGAGATATTTTCCTATATCTCCTGCCTTTGAAAAGCTGATGTACAAATAGATAGACGAAATGCTTAGACTAGAGGTAACTGAGGAAGCACCCAATAGTCCCTGGGCGAGTCCCATAGAACTAGTACGTAAGCTAAACAAAGTCAGGTTAAGCCTCGATGCCAGGAAAATTAACAGCGTGACAGTTAAACACGCTTATACCACATATCGAAGGTATTTTTAGTCGATTGCCAAAAGCACAATTTATTTCATCGCTTGATTTACGGCGAGCTTTTTGGCAAATACCCCTGTCGGAAAAATCACGTGACTTAACATGCTTCACTGTACCGAATCGACCATTATATAGGTATCGAGTAATGCCATTTGGCTTATGTAATGCTCCACAAGCCCTATGTCGTCTCATGGATCATGTAATTCCCGCTAACCTGAAAGATGAAGTGTTTGTGTATCTAGACGATCTTCTTGTAATTTCGAACACCTTTGAACTACACATTTTTGTTTTGACCGAGTTGGCATATCAACTTCGAAAAGCTGGACTGACTATTAACGTTCAGAAAAGCAAGTGTATACTTGAGGTAAAATATCTTGGTTATGTGGTTGGTAACGGTACTCTACGCACTGACACTGATAAAGTAGCTTCGATGGTAAATTTTCCAGCACCCACCACAGTCAAACAGCTGAGAAGATTCCTTGGCATGGCATGCGAAATGACATCAGGGCCCTATTCCACAAAACAACTTATCAACTTTTCACTTTGTACTTTGCAAATTTTTCGTCAATTTGCAAAGCTTTCTGTTCCACAGAACTATGAAATTTGATTAGTGATAAGTTGAAATTGATAAGTGTAATTTGCAAAGTCTTTGCAATTTTTATGTTCTCTTTGTAATTTCTGTTCCACGTACGTTCTCTTGTGCAAAGTGCAAAGCTTATATTGAAAAGTGTAATTCGCAAAGACTTTGCATATAATTATGCTGTTCCGTTCCACAAAAACTGTAAACTCTATTTTTGCAAAGCAAAATTTCATAAGTTTGTCAAAAATTTGCAAGGTAAATGATCGCTTTGCAAATTCATATTATCATAACTAGTCAAGCTTTCAAAATGTTAAGACGTGAGTTTTTGTTCGACAATAGTGAAGACGCGGTTAAAGCTAGAAATTATAGAGACCGAATTAATTTTTCGGGACTACGAAATTTCAATTTTAAAGAGTGCTTCCGTTTAAATCCAATCCAGGTGGATTTTCTTTTAAATAATGTTGGACAAAAATTAGAGCACAATACACAGCGCAGTCATGCTTTGTCGGCTGAAAATCAACTGCTACTGTGCCTGCATTGGCTCGGAAATGGTTGCCAGTACCATGGAGTTAAAGCTTTGCATGGTGTTGCAAAATCCACAGTTTGCAGAACCATCCATAGAATTGTCGACATTATAATAGACGTTTTATTTCAAAAAACAGTGCGATGGCCCGATGATGTCAGTGGTATTGCTGAAAAGTTTTTTCTGATGGGTGGATTCCCTTCTGTGTGTGGTTGCGTTGATGGCACAATCATTAAAATTGATGCGCCTCCATTACACGAGGAAGGATATGTTGACTGGCATGGAAACCACTCACTGAATGTGATGATGATATGTGGGCCAGACTACACATTTTACAGTGTAAATGCAAGTTGGCCGGGCAGCGTTCATGACTCAAGGGTGCTACGGAATTCGGCTGTAAGTCAAAGATTTGACAATGGATGGAGACCATTTCCGGATGCTGTTGTTTTGGGTGATAGTGGTTATGGATTGAAAAACTGGTTGATACCACCATTACGCCGAAATCCCAATAATCCTGCTGAAGAAGTTTTCAATCGTTGCCACAAAAAAACACGCCGCATAATTGAAAATAGTTTTGGCATTCTTAAAGAAAGATTCCCGTGTCTAAATTATTTGCGACTGAGGCCTGAGTTTGCAGGAAAGACAGTCATAGTTTGTGCCATCTTACACAATATTGCCTGTAGCATCGGAAGGAGTAGTGAAAATATGCAACCCACTGAAGACACTGACAATGAAAGCGAGGAATTGGATGAAAATGCTGAAGAAGAAAATGATTCCCTTAATAATATACATATATCAAGAGAGTGGAATGGAAAGGGTTACTTCCCTGCTACAATACTTTACCTAATGCCAACTATTATAGTATTGTTTTAAAATAAAAGTGGTGTTTTGGGCATGACCTTTTTCCACTGCAAATGCGTTGTATCTTTTTGGGGCATTTTTAGGGTTTGAGATTAAGGTCTCAGAGAATAAATAATAAAGGAAGTATTTTTGTATTTATTTACATCATTTTATTAATTTCAGAGCTTTTTTGTTTTTATCACAAATTATTTCAAAATAAAATGAAATCAAATACACACAAATGAAAAATTGGCCTTTGGTAATCAAACCTCCTCAAATAACAGACGCGATACATTTTCTGTTTCTGCCGTTGCAATTCCCAGTGTGATAGCAGAGGGTGGAAGTAGGAGCTCCCTCTCCAGTTTTAGGCATTGAAGTTTCCGGTAGTAAACCTCAACCTCAAGGAGCTCCATCCGGCATTTTTTCTCTCTATCCAAAGTTTCACTTGGAAACTTGGTAGAGCGCTTCCTCTTTCTTGGGTTTAGAGGTGGATTGGCAATTGTTTCTTCTGAAATAGATATTCTGGAATCATTCTCAGCTGACGGTATCAGCAAGAGTTGTTGATTGAGTGCACTGTTAACTCACAACAACAATGTCTATGATGACGTTTTGTTTTGTTGTTGTCAACAACATGCTTGTTTGTTATTAGCAATGCACAATATAAGAATTCCAACAACAACAAATGATGCAAATATAATTATTTGCTATGTGTAGGCAATAAATTGTTGTACTTACCATTGTCCGGCTCTTCCAGAGCCCAAACAAACTGTCCCTTGCATAGGTCCATGTTTTTTGTGCTGACGCCAGTTGTAGGGATTGGGCTTTTTTTAACACATCCTCCCATGCTGCCTGTTTATCTAATTTGTTAACCTTCACAAAGAAATGTATACTTAAATATGCTTGAAATTTACAATTATTTATTTAAAAAATACTTACTCTGTTGTTTTGAAAACTAGCAAATAAAATGCTTTTTTTTCTTTTATTACATTTAAAACAGCAAGTTTTTTTTCAATTTGTATTTTGCGGCTCATTTTAACAACTCATATAAAGCAATTCAAAGTGAAAAGTGATGAGACAGAAATGCAAAGTTGATAAAACGCTTTGTGGAACAATTTGCACACTCACTTTGCAAGAGAGTGCAAAGACTTTGCCAATAAAGCGCAAAGACTTTGCACTGAGCGGAAAGAGCGTAAAGTCTTTGCCAAAATATGCTCAATGCAAAGTGAGATTCGCAAAGAATATTGTGGAACAGAAACGCTTTTCACTTTGCAGTACAATATCAATTGATAAGTGCAAAGTGAAAAGTTGATAAGTTGTTTTGTGGAATAGGGCCCAGAGGTCAAGAGATTCATTGCTCAATGCGATATTTGTCATCAAACAAAATCACCGAACACTATTCTTCGTCCACCGATGTCTAACAAATTTCAAGTTTAACGTCGATTCGAACAGCTGTATATCGATTTATTAGGTCCATAACCTAGATCGAAAGAAGGGAACATTGGAATGTTGATTGTGGTTGACCACATGAATAAATTCCCTCTGTTGAAGCCGTTAAAAAAGTTAAATTCGTTAGCGATAATTAAGTACTTATGTAAGAGAACATGTATTTACTATATTTGGCACTCCAGAAGTAATTATAAGCGACAACGGAAAACAATTTACATGTGTACAGTTAAATAATTTTCTGGCCGAACGGAATATAAAGCATTTATTTACAGCAATATACAGCCCGCAGGCCAATGCCAGCGAAAGAGTGAATCGCTCAATAATAACTGCCATTCGCACATATGTTTCTAAGGAACAAACCAACTGGGATCGTTATATACCAGAGATCGCAGAATCTTTACGAAGCTCGTATCATCAAACTATTGGATTGAGCCCTTATTACTCACTTTTTGGCCAACAAATGATATCTAATGCTAAGGATTATCCACTACTTAGAACACTAACGTCGTTGGAATGTGAAATATTGGATAGAAATGACAAACTCAAATTGATAAGAGATGCCATTGTACAGAATATTACAAAAGCATTCGAATGTTCGGCGAAAAGATAAAATCTGCGTAGTACAGCTACAAGTTTTAACGCATCAAAAAAATTATGTTCTAAGTTTGCACCAAAATTTATAAAAAGTAAGGTAATAGGCGAAAAAGGTAAAAATATCTATTAATTAGAGGGTGTAGAAACTAAGCGTAAGGAGTTCTATTTATCATAAGAAAGATATAAAGAAGCGAATAATTTAACGTTCAACCCTTTTTAAAACTGTGAAGTCGCGCCAAGGAATGGCGTTCTTTATTTTTTCACTTAAGAACTAAAGTCAGCTGCGGTTACCCGCTAGTACTCAATGTAAGAGATCTTATATGTAGGGTTGCAATTTATAATGATAGTACTTGATTACTTAACTTATAAAGTAGGGTTGCAATTGATATTTTATTTCCATTACAATACACTTCACTGCACAAAAGGTGTAATAAATATTCTCAAACGAACCTGAGGAAATAGTCCTAAGTGAACTTAAATCGCAAATAGTCTCTGAAGTCAGAAAAATAATGAAAAAAAAAATAAGAAAACAATTTAATCGAAACTGGTCTGACAATATTAACATTTGTTATTCATACCCTACCAAGTGAAATTCTTATTGGCTATGAAAAAGTGCAAATACAACCGTTCATACCCAACCCCCTTCGCTGCATGAACTGCCTTCGCAATGGCCATTCAGGAAACATATGCAAAAGCAACAGAATATGCCCAAATTGTGCAAAAGACTTCCAAATTAACCTTGAAACTAACGAAAAGTGTAACGAACCGATAACCTATATTAGCTACATCAATAACGACGTGAATAATAGTAACTACACTGCATTAGACAAAAGATGCCTAATATTTTTTAACTTTGACTCTTCAGAGCCAATGTCATTGGACTTATAAATAGATTAACAACACATGTTTTTCTCTTACCTTTACTCTAAAAAAACAAAGAAGCATAAACAAATCAAATATACATACATATACACACACACGTTTATTTCTTGAATTTTTTTACATATATATATGTACATACCTAGTCACATATCTGCTTATTAATAACTCTAAAAATCGTCTAGTGGAACATGAATGGTTATATTAACAACTACAATAAACTACTAACATTAATAAAATGCTATGGATTAAAAATCATCTCCGTTCAAGAAACTCATCTTGATCCTCAACCAGTAAACATCCCCATCCCAAATAACTTTTCTCAGATTTCGTGCAATGAGTCAGGAGCGATTATGTCACCAACGAAGAGCAACTCCATCCACATCGTTAACATAATTACCAACCTGCAGTCATGTCAAACAATATAGAATTATCAACCTGCAGTCATGTCAAACAATATAGAATTATCAACCTGCGAAGAGATCAAAATACTAGGAATATTAATAAACAGAAGATACAGGTGGAACTCTCATATAGAGTATCTGTGCTCGTCTTTAGTTACCCAACTAAAATGCCTTGCTTCCCCGAAATTCAATTGAGACACGTAAACTTTTATATCAGTAGTGAGAACGTTAATATTAACAACAATTAAATCCCAATTGAATAAAAACAAAATCATCCTCAACTCTGCCGTCAGAGCCGAACTAGGTGCCCTGCGATCCACCCCAATTATAAATCTGTTGTTCGAATCAAACATTATCTCAATTGAAAACCAACGAGCCCTTTGCATATCAAAACTTTTCGATAGAATTGTCACCAGTTACGACAACCCTCTTAACATATATGTTAATAACTACATAAAAAGAAAAACTCCTTTCAAAGTACAACCAGCCTTAGGTAACATAATTAAACAATGCTCCAAATTACATCTTCCATCCCAAACAGAAAAACGAACAACATGCGTATATCCCCCTTGGACCTTAAACCAAAATTCTATCATTACCTTCTACGAGCCTTCACCAAGGATAAAACCAGTCCAATACAATACCAAATAGCCTTCGACGAAGTAGAAAAAAACACAACAGATATAAAATAATTTACACCGATGGGTCTGTTAGCAACGGGAACGCAACATACAGAATCATACAAAATAATAAAGTTGTTAAAATCTCAAACCTTACCTTACTAGAGCAGTATATTCTCGGCAGAAATTATTGCCTTACATGAAGTCAACAACTAGGTGAAAAACAAAATTTTCTTATCTGCTTAGATTCACTATCCGCCCTTGACGCCATCTCAAACATCAAAAACCAAGATTACTACACTATAGAGATAAGAAATGCACTTATAGCAAATTACCCAAAGCTTAAATTGTGCTGGGTACCAGGCCACGTCAATATGCCTGAAAATGAATTCGCAGATCGAGTCGCCAACCAAGCACACCAAATGCCTGGGTACAGCTCGCACAACCATAATTTGTCAGATATTAAAAAATACACAAACCAACACTTCTCAAACATAACGCATACAGAATGGAACGATACTAACTACTGGTACCCAAATCAAAGACTTTCTACTACCAGACACTGACAAAATCTCCCGACTCGACACAATAAAACTTCTAAGTCTGCGACTAGGGCACACCAAAATTACCCATGGACACCATATGAACAACTCCAACCCTCTAACTTGCGCCTGTGGCCCCGAAACAAATATCAATATACCCCACTTAATGCAACACTGTCCTAATTATTCTACACACAGAAACCAAATCTTTGGTGAATTAGATCCTCATTTAATCCTCTCCTCTCCCTCTAAAGAAAATACGCTCCAATTAATGAAGTTCCTGAAAACCACCAATCTCTACCATCTCATTTAAAACCTATGTACGAGTATGTACATATACATACATACATAAGAAAAAAAGGAACACGAAACACACACAAATACCTAATTATAATAAAATGTAAACATATATACTCACATACACAATACATACATATATCTAACTCCGCACAAAATTAAGCTGAAGACCTAGTTGCTACGAGTATAGCTTCAACTCAATTAGCTTTTAAGATTATCTATTTAAGCTAATTTGTTATAAATAAAAATACATTTTTAGTCGAAATTTACAATCAAAACGAATTCGAGAAGAGTTCAAAAATTTAAGCATTTTGGTATAAGGAAGTATGTGTGCGTGAAGGCTTTCACATACTGATTTTTTGGTTTACAATTTTTTACATAACGGTTATTTTCGGTCCCTGGTGTATACATCAGAAAAAAAAAACAATAGAAAAAAAAATTTAATTACAAATTCTTCATTTTAGATATTCCAACAGAGTCGGGTTCCATCGTCCTAAGGTCCACGCTTGGAGTTACCTAGCTATTGGGAAAGAGATAGAACGGGTTAAAACAACGTAATTGACTATTTCTTTTGCACCTCAATATGGTTTATATTATTTTTTTTGTAATAGTTCATGTTAATTGTACATATGTATGTCGTAATTTTTATTTTTTTTACAACGATTAATTTCAGCAGATCCCGACAAGATCCAACCAAAGATCGTGCTTTGGGCGACGAGTGGTATCATGACGGTTTGGTACACGTCAGAGCCGAGTACCAAACGAACTGGAGCCGTGGTGTAGAAATTCGGATCCGCTTGCAGTATATGGGTGTAGCTCGTGGCAATAGACGGATCGATGCTGCTGTTGGGGCACATGCGCAAGAAGCGTTGCTTTACCACGGCATGCGTTGCTTTTTGGGTGTTCATCCCATACTTTCCACGCAGACGCAGAATGCAACCAAGCTCGTCCCCGACGGTCGTTTCTTCGAGCTTAAAGTCTCGCGCCAAGTCAGCGGAGACAATCGAGGTTGGTGCGCAGACGTCGAAGAGCGCGCGGACGAGGTGCATTTGCCCTCGTACCTCACTTTTTAAGACGGCGGTTGGAGCGATTGCCGCGGTGGGCCGTTGCGCAAAAGATGCATGGCAGCTTCGGAAAGTCGCCGGTAGTTGGCGATTTGGAGGTGCGCGAGTTTGTAGAGACCGTGGGTAAAAATGCCGAGATTCCACTCTACGGCGTAGTTGCGCTGGTGGCCGTGGGCGGAAAGTCCGGGAGTCCGGCTCACGTGAGTTTTGTGCTGGTTGGAGTGGACGGAAAGTCCTAGATTCCGCTCCACTCTGTTGGCTTCTTTCGTGCGTTAGCATCCGGGCGGAAAGTCTGGGATTCCGCTCCAGATGCCAATTCACCATCTTCAGTTTCCGGGTGGGTTGATCGCGTTTTCATACCGGAGTCGGATGCATGGATCGACAAATCATTGTCAGAATCCATTTCACTTGCGACTTCTCGCTCCATGGCCTCATTGCCCTTTTGATTGAAAAATCCATAAACCATAAACGAATCCCAATTTCATCCAATATTTCCGTCATTGCCATAGAAATTGACATAGGCTTCAAGCTATCTGTAGCTTCTACATCCCGCTGCACCAAAAATTCAACAGTGGAGAGCTTATACAAATTACAAATGCACTCCCTACACCTACTATAATTGTAGGCGATTGCAACGCATGGATCCCACTTTGAGGATCAAATTTCTCAAACCGCAGGGGTCAAGCAATTGAAGATGTTATCTTGTCGAAAAACCTCGTTGTGCTCAATGACAGAGCCCCTACCCATTTTTCCACCCACAATTCCTTCTCCCACGTTGATATTGTCCTCTCTTCAGCACCTTTAGCCCCTAAACTGTCTTCGCACACGCTAAGCGATCTCCATAATAGTGACCACTTCCCCATTATAACGACCCTTATCTCCCCTAAACTATGTACCATCAAACCGAGATCAAAATTTCTTACGGAAAAGGCTGATTAACCAAAATACTGCTCCCTAGCTATTACTTTAGCAAATGCAAAACCCATTTCAAAAAACATAAATGCAGAAGCTTGTACGATAAAAACGATAGTGCGGTCCGCTGCTCATAGGGCTATACCACAATCGAACACTAGACAATTCAACACTAAACTCCCATATTGGACGAACAATCTAGCTGTTTTAAGAAACACAAAGCAATCGCTCTGGGCAACGTTTAAACACAATAGAACAACAGACAATCTAGTTAATTATAAAAAGGCAAATACTAAATTTAGAAAAGAACTAAAGTTTGCTAAAAATCAATCTTTTGAGAGACTCACAGCTAACATAACACCCAACTCAAGTCCCAAAAGAATATGGGGTGACATAAAAATGCTTTCAGGAGGAAACAAACCCAACAAGATTGACTTTATACACGGGGCACAAGGACCCATCTATAATCCTCAAGACATAGCAGAAAACTTTGCGTTAACATGGTCAAGCAATTCCCACAGCTCTAATTTCCACAGTGATTTTATTAATTTCTCAAAACAAATTAGTTCTGACCCGTATCACAATCCCACTCCTTCCCCTGTGGCTTTACTAATTGAATCACCAATCACAATAGAAGAGTTTGACTCTACAATTGCCAGTATGACTGGAAAAACACCTGGTTCAGACAAAATATCATATCCGCTTCTAAAAAACCTCCCCCAGCTTCTAAAACACAGGCTAACAACACTATATAATTGTATTCTAGATCAAGGTGTGTTCCCTCAGTACTGGAAAAAAGCCACTGTCATCTCTATCCCCTAACCCAACAAATCCAATACATCTGTCCCAAACTTCAGACCTATATCCCTTATTCCCTGTATGTCAAAAGTTCTTGAAAAAATTTTTTCAAAAAGGGTCAAGTGGTACGCCAAAGAAAATGGATTAATAAGCCAACACCAATTCGCGTTTCAAAAGGGTTTAAGTGTTATCGATCCATTACTTTACTTTGAACACTGCGCCTTAAAAACACTATCTGACAAAAACCACTTATCACTCCTTAGCCTTGACTTTGAAAAAGCTTTTGATAGAATTGGAGCCCATATGGTACTACAAAAACTCAAAGAATGGAGTATGGGAGAAAAAATTTTCAATCTTATCAAAGCATTTCTCTCAAACAGAAAACTATCTGTTAGCGTCAATAACCACAACTCCACCACTCAACCCCTACACAATGGAATACCGCAGGGATCTCCTCTCTCGGCAACACTTTTCATTATATCGTTTAATCAACTCAGCTTTTTAATATCCTCAATTCCAAATGTAGATCATATTATATACGCTGACGACGTTTTAATTTTCTCGGCCTTGAAAGACTTAACCCAAGTCAAAGCTACCTTTTCTCAAATACTAACAGAAATTGCCGATTGGTCTAAGACATCAGGGACCCAAATTTCAGCAAACAAAAGCGCAACCTTCCACATTTGCAGAAAAAGAAATTGCACCTTCCCCAACCTCTCCCTTGGTAATACACTAATCCCACATACTAACTCATTAAAAATACTTGGTATAATTTTTGACAAAAAACTTACATTTAGAGACCACTGTAAATACCTTAGAATAAGCGTAATTAATAGACTAAATATTATAAAATATCTTACATCAAAACATTGTCATATCCACACCACAACCCTAAACAACATAGTAAAAGCGCTGATGTTATCTAAAATCGACTTCGGTCTTCCAATTTATGGACACTGTGCTAAGAAACACCTTACGCTAATTCATGCACCATACCACACGGCGGGCATTCCCTACATCTCCAATCAAAACCGTGCTAACCGAAGCAGGACTTCCAGACATCCAGCACAGAAAAACACACAACACAATGATGCTTACTCCAAAATTCCTACAATGCAAAAACAAACTCCTCTTCGAAGCAATGAAAACACCATTACGTGCAACAAACAAGCCGTCAACAATAATGAAATGTATGACATTTGTTCATCAGCTCGATATTATATCAACACCCCAGTTGACAAAGGAAAGCACTCATCCGCAGTGGCTGACGCTAAAATCCTCCATCATAGATACACTCTACAAACATCAAAAGGCGAAAACCAACGCTGAACAATACATCCAGTTCTTTAGTGACACTATTGAGCCTTATAAATCAGAGTGGGAAATTATATACACCGATGGGTCAAAATCAGACACCCACACAACGTTTGCCGTGACAAACGCTGAAGGCGTCACTATAGCTGTCGGTGCTTTACCCTCGTACTGCTCTGTACTTACAGCCGAAGCGGCTGCGTTACACGAAGCAGTGCTTTTCGCCTCGCAAACAAGAAAGAAGTACATAATATGCAGCGACACCAAGTCGACAATTGACGCATTACTGAACACTAATAATAATACTGCATTGATCAATCGTATAGGTGAAATTCTTTACAAATGCAGGAACACAATCAAAATCATGTGGATCCCTGGTCATGCTAGTATAAAAGGTAATGAATATGCAGATGCACGCGCTAAAGAAGCAGGAAAACAACCAATAATTTTATACTCCCTCGTCATCGAAAAAGATATACGTAACCTAGTAAAAACATTTCTCAAGTCCTTAAAGGCTAGAGAGTGGACAAACTTCAACCACCAATACAAAAAGAAAAACCCCACCGGTGTGAAACCAAACTACCCAACGAATGCTTCTTGTCACGACATCAGAAATATTGTGCGCCTTAGAAAAGGCCACACTTTAAGAACACACGGCTACCTTCTGAATAGTTCTCCTAAACCAAGATGTGCACATTGCAATTCAGCCAATCAGTCGGTAAATCATATACTAGACGAATGCCCCGCATTACGCCTAAATAGGGAAAACACATTTGGAAACACAAAACCATCCAACCTATTGAAGACACCGAACAAAGATAACATCAGTGCAATCAACAAATTCTTAAAAGTTTGTAATATCTTGGATATATAATTACGTAAATCTACCTTATAAATAAAACCAGATTTGAGTTAGTTGCTTATAATTTAAATAATAAGTTATATTTCAAATTGTTAGTAACAGGAGCCGAAGGCCCTAGTAGCCAGCGCTTATTTCTTTAGTGGACCTATTATTGATAATAAGTTCTCATGTAAAATAAAATAAATAAAAAATTATTTGGCATGAAACACGGTATCGGATAAACTCGTGTCAGTGTAGCTCGTTTGAAATGCAACTGTGTTCTTACCGATGCAACCCTGTTAATATATGTGTCATTTAGTGCAATTTATAAACATTAAACGAATAAATGGGAGAAGAAAAGAATATAAATAAATACTCAAACAACCACGAATTTTATAATAATGCTTATTAAAATTGTGATTAACAAAATTCATCGACGTTATGAGTCTGTCAAATTCGGTAAAACCAAATGAGCGGTACTCCGGGATGCGCACCCTTTAATTCACTGCTGAGCGTACTGCTCACTTGAGTAAAGCGCTGATTATGCATGCTTCGCACAACTTTCGCATAGCTTAAGTACCTAATGCTGATTATGCTTTGCACAATCAAACTTATCAGCCCTGTCAACCATCAAACAACAATTAATGGCTATTAACGTAGTAGGGTGATTCACGGTATGCGCACAAAAACTGAGCTATGTAAAGTATACAATGTAAATTAATTTTTATATATTTAATTTGAAGGCCGACAAGAAAATAAGCAAATAAAAAAATTCCACAAATTAAAAGAATTGGGAAAGTGCGTTATCTGCAAAAGATGGCTCGTAAAAGGCGCAGTTTTTTTCTTAAAAGTGCCGCAAGAGCCTCACCGAAGGATTGCTAGCAAGAGAGCTTCTGGCAACACGTTCACGGAATCAATTTGGTTGCTGGTGCAAAGCGCGTAAACTTGATGCCCAACTATATCCCAAGGCTCAAACATTAAGTTCTGAAATATTTTATTTATTTACTAGCAAATATCCGCCGTGCTTCGCAGCGCCTTTAAAGGATTTTTGTCTGGAAAAATGCCCTATTTAAAAAGATTTCTTAGTCAAAGATTTCTCAAATACCTTCCATTGGACACCCATATTGTAATATTTCATTTATCTTAGCTACTTATTTATGTTTAAATATCCAAGAAGGTGACAACCCGTCTCAAACATATTTTAGTCAGTCGTTGTATTGACAGTTCGTAAAAAATTTACATGGTTGATAAGTCTTGGCATCTGTGAGCACAAAAAAAAAAATCAACCAAATCAATTCAGCCGTTCTCAAGTGATGCGGTAATATAAATGTGGCAATTCATTTTTCTATATCTATCTTTATATATAAAATAGAAAAAAACGTTTATGTATGTCCTTTATAGGCGTCAAAAGTACTTAACCGATTTTAATAAAATTTTGACAGTAAGAGCATATAGTAAGCAAAGTAGTAAGCTGATAACGAACGTATTTCCTGTTCCACCGGGAACATCTTAGAAATAGAGTCCGACTTCATAATTACAGTTGTAATTTTTGCATTAGGTAATTGCTGTTCCTTAACCAAAAGTGGTTGTTTATTTATTTTTAGAAGTCTAATAAATGTTTCGAATTTTATTCAAATCGGTCTGTAAATACGGCTTTTAGAAAAACTCTCGACTCCAGCGCCACCTATCGAGTCTATTTTCACAAAAACTATTTATGTTTAGGAGCCTAATAAATGTTTTGATATTCAATCAAATCGGTTTGTAAATACGGATTTTAGAAATAGCTCGACTCCAGCGCCACCTATCGACATTATTTTTACACAAAGTACTTATGTTTAGGAGCCTACTAAATGTTTGAATTTCAATCAAATTGGTCTGTAAATACGGATTTTAGAAATGTCTCTATTCCAGCGCCACCTGCGAGTCTATTTTCACAAAAACTATTTATGTTTAGGAGCCTAATAAATGTTTTGAATTTCAATCAAATCGGTTTGTAAATACGGATTTTAGAAATATCTCGACTCCAGCGCCACCTATCGACATTATTTTCACAAAAATTATTTATGTTTAGGAGCCTAATAAATGTTTTGAATTTCATTCAAATTGGTCTGTAAATACGGATTTTAGAAATATCTCGACTGCAGCGCCACCTATCGAGTCTATTTTCACACAAGGTATTTATGTTTAGGAGCCTAATAAATGCTTTGAATTTCAAGCAAATCGGTTTGTAAATACGGATTTTAGAAAAATCTCGACTCCAGCGCCACCTATCGAGTCTGTAAATACGGATTTTAGAAATATCTCGACTCCAGCGCCACCTATCAACATAATTTTCATACAAAGTATTTATGTTTAGAAGCCTAATAAATGTTTTGAATTTCAATCAAATCGGTCTGTAAATACGGATTTTAGCAATATCTCGACTCCAGCGCCACCTATCGACATTATTAAAAGGCACTTTTTATATGATGTTTTTCATAGTTAGCAAGTTGAGACATGTCTAATTTCCTGCTTCTCAAATTCCTCTCAAGTTGAAGAATAAGCATGGATAAAAACGCTCCAGAAACGTTTAAAGCGATGCGTCGCCATCTTGGGAAAAATGAAAGAAAAGGTCTTTTTCATTGCAAAACGTCTATTTTCACACAAAATATTTATGCTTAGGAGCCTAATAAATGTTTTGAATTTCAATCAAATTGGTCTGTAAATACGGATTTTAGAAATATCTCGACTCCAGCGCCATTATTTTCAAAAAAAGTATTTATGTTTTACAATTTTATTGAGCTCAAGGCCAGTTTATGGAAGATTTGTTTGTGAAAAAACAACAACAGTTTTTAATGGTTGAAGTTATAGTACTATTTCGGAAATCACCACATTTCCTCATCAGACTTCTTTTTGATTATTAAATTAAATTAATTTTTAATTAAATTTTTCATAACCACTTCTCTCAGGCTTTGAACCCGGGAGTTTGGAGTTGCAGAGCCAATACGCTACCTATTGTGCTACGCTAGCCGAGTTGGCTGTTGTGTTTATTTCATCTTCCTTGAACAAACCAACTACAAACAAGAGCAACTGATCTGCCGCTATTGAACTTGTTTGTGTGGTTGTTGTTTGTGTTTTTATTTTGCAAATTCTGTATAAATATTTTTTACTTTATATTATAATGCATTTTTAAGGCGTGCTCATCCTTGTCTACAAATGTTTGTTCATTTTTCTGTTGGCCTAGTAAATGTTAATATTTTACAATTTTATTGAGCTCAAGGCCAGTTTATGGAAGATTTGTTTGTGAAAAAACAACAACAGTTTTTAATGGTTGAAGTTATAGTACTATTTCGAAAATCACCACATTTCCTTATCAGACTTATTTTTGATTATTAAATTAAATTAATTTTTAATTAAATTTTTCATAACCACTTCTCTCAGGCTTTGAACCCGGGAGCTCGGAGTTGCAGAGCCAATACGCTACCTATTGTGCTACGCTAGCCGAGTTGGCTGTTGTGTTTATTTCATCTTCCTTAAAAAAACCAACTACAAACAAGAGCAACTGATCTGCCGCTATTTAACTTGTTTGTGTGGTTGTTGTTTGTGTTTTTATTTTGCAAATTCTGTATAAATATTTTTTACTTTATATTATAATGCATTTTTAAGGCGTGCTCATCCTTGTCTACAAATGTTTGTTAATTTTTCTGTTGGCCTAGTAAATGTTAATATTTTACAATTTTATTGAGCTCAAGGCCAGTTTATGGAAGATTTGTTTGTGAAAAAACAACAACAGTTTTTAATGGTTGAAGTTATAGTACAATTTCGGAAATCACCACATTTCCTCATCAGACTTCTTTTTGATTATTAAATTAAATTAATTTTTAATTTTTCATAACCACTTCTCTCAGGCTTTGAACCCGAGAGCTCGGAGTTGCAGAGCCAATACGTTACCTATTGTGCTACGCTAGCCGAGTTGGCTGTTGTGTTTATTTCATCTTCCTTAAACAAACCAACTACAAACAAGAGCAACTGATCTGCCGCTATTTAACTTGTTTGTGTGGTTGTTGTTTGTGTTTTTATTTTGCAAATTCTGTATAAATACTTTTTACTGTATATTATAATGCATTTTTAAGGCGTGCTCATCCTTGTCTACAAATGTTTGTTAATTTTTCTGTTGGCCTAGTAAATGTTAATATTTTACAATTTTATTGAGCTCAAGGCCATTTTATGGAAGATTTGTTTGTGAAAAAACAACAACAGTTTTTAATGGTTGAAGTTATAGTACTATTTCGGTAATCACCACATTTCCTCATCAGACTTCTTTTTGATTATTAAATTAAATTAATTTTTAATTTAATTTTTCATAACCACTTCTCTCAGGCTTTGAACCCGGGAGCTCGGAGTTGCAGAGCCAATTTGCTACCTATTGTGCTACGCTAGCCGAGTTGGCTGTTGTGTTTATTTCATCTTCCTTAAACAAACCAACAACAAACAAGAGCAACTGATCTGCCGCTATTTAACTTGTTTGTGTGGTTGTTGTTTGTGTTTATATTTTGCAAATTCTGTATAAATATTTTTTACTTTATATTATAATGCATTTTTAAGGCGTGCTCATCCTTGTCTACAAATGTTTGTTCATTTTTCTGTTGGCCTAGTAAATGTTAATATTTTACAATTTTATTGCGCTCAAGGCCAGTTTATGGAAGATTTGTTTGTGAAAAAACAACAACAGTTTTTAAAGGTTGAAGTTATAGTACTATTTCGGAAATCACCACATTTCCTCATCAGACTTCTTTTTGATTATTAAATTAAATTAATTTTTAATTTAATTTTTCATAACCACTTCTCTCAGGTTTTGAACCCGGGAGCTCGGAGGTACAGAGCCAATACGCTAACTATTGTGTTACGCTAGCCGAGTTGGCTGTTGTGTTTTTTTCATCTTCCTTAAACAAACCAACTACAAACAAGAGCAACTGATCTGCCGCTATTTAACTTGTTTGTGTGGTTGTTGTTTGTGTTTTTATTTTGCAAATTCTGTATAAATATTTTTTACTTTATATTATAATGCATTTTTAAGGCGTGCTCATCCTTGTCTACAAATGTTTGTTCATTTTTCTGTTGGCCTAGTAAATGTTAATATTTTACAATTTTATTGAGCTCAAGGCCAGTTTATGGAAGATTTGTTTGTGAAAAAACAACAACAGTTTTTAATGGTTGAAGTTATAGTACTATTTCGGTAATCACCACATTTCCTCATCAGACTTCTTTTTGATTATTAAATTAAATTAATTTTTAATTTAATTTTTCATAACCACTTCTCTCAGGCTTTGAACCCGGGAGCTCGGAGTTGCAGAGCCAATTTGCTACCTATTGTGCTACGCTAGCCGAGTTGGCTGTTGTGTTTATTTCATCTTCCTTAAACAAACCAACAACAAACAAGAGCAACTGATCTGCCGCTATTTAACTTGTTTGTGTGGTTGTTGTTTGTGTTTATATTTTGCAAATTCTGTATAAATATTTTTTACTTTATATTATAATGCATTTTTAAGGCGTGCTCATCCTTGTCTACAAATGTTTGTTCATTTTTCTGTTGGCCTAGGAAATGTTAATATTTTACAGTTTTATTGCGCTCAAGGCCAGTTTATGGAAGATTTGTTTGTGAAAAAACAACAACAGTTTTTAAAGGTTGAAGTTATAGTACTATTTCGGAAATCACCACATTTCCTCATCAGACTTCTTTTTGATTATTAAATTGAATTAATTTTTAATTTAATTTTTCATAACCACTTCTCTCAGGTTTTGAACCCGGGAGCTCGGAGGTACAGAGCCAATACGCTAACTATTGTGTTACGCTAGCCGAGTTGGCTGTTGTGTTTTTTTCATCTTCCTTAAACAAACCAACTACAAACAAGAGCAACTGATCTGCCGCTATTTAACTTGTTTGTGTGGTTGTTGTTTGTGTTTTTATTTTGCAAATTCTGTATAAATATTTTTTTTACTTTATATTATAATGCATTTTTAAGGCGTGCTTATCCTTGTCTACAAATGTTTGTTCATTTTTCTGTTGGCCTAGTAAATGTTAATATTTTACAATTTTATTGAGCTCAAGGCCAGTTTATGGAAGATTTGTTTGTGAAAAAACAACAACAGTTTTTAATGGTTGAAGTTATAGTACTATTTCGGAAATCACCACATTTCCTCATCAGACTTCTTTTTGATTATTAAATTAAATTAATTTTTAATTTAATTTTTCATAACCACTTCTCTCAGGCTTTGAACCCGGGAGCTCGGAGTTGCAGAGCCAATTTGCTACCTATTGTGCTACGCTAGCCGAGTTGGCTGTTGTGTTTATTTCATCTTCCTTAAACAAACCAACAACAAACAAGAGCAACTGATCTGCCGCTATTTATCTTGTTTGTGTGGTTGTTGTTTGTGTTTTTATTTTACAAATTCTGTATAAATATTTTTTACTTTATATTATAATGCATTTTTAAGGCGTGCTCATCCTTGTCTACAAATGTTTGTTCATTTTTCTGTTGGCCTAGTAAATGTTAATATTTTACAATTTTATTGCGCTCAAGGCCAGTTTATGGAAGATTTGTTTGTGAAAAAACAACAACAGTTTTTAAAGGTTGAAGTTATAGTACTATTTCGGAAATCACCACATTTCCTCATCAGACTTCTTTTTGATTATTAAATTAAATTAATTTTTAATTTAATTTTTCATAACCACTTCTCTCAGGTTTTGAACCCGGGAGCTCGGAGTTGCAGAGCCAATACGCTAACTATTGTGTTACGCTAGCCGAGTTGGCTGTTGTGTTTTTTTCATCTTCCTTAAACAAACCAACTACAAACAAGAGCAACTGATCTGCCGCTATTTAACTTGTTTGTGTGGTTGTTGTTTGTGTTTTTATTTTGCAAATTCTGTATAAATATTTTTTACTTTATATTATAATGCATTTTTAAGGCGTGCTCATCCTTGTCTACAAATGTTTGTTAATTTTTCTGTTGGCCTAGTAAATGTTAATATTTTACAATTTTATTGAGCTCAAGGCCAGTTTATGGAAGATTTGTTTGTGAAAAACAACAACAGTTTTTAATGGTTGAAGTTATAGGACTATTTCGGAAATCACCACATTTTCTCATCAGACTTCTTTTTGATTATTAAATTAAATTAATTTTTAATTTAATTTTTTATAACCACTTCTCTCAGGCTTTGAACCCGGGAGCTCGGAGTTGCAGAGCCAATACGCTACCTATTGTGCTACGCTAGCCGAGTTGGCTGTTGTGTTTATTTCATCTTCCTTAAACAAACCAACTACAAACAAGAGCAACTGATCTGCCGCTATTTAACTTGTTTGTGTGGTTGTTGTTTGTGTTTTTATTTTGCAAATTCTGTATAAATATTTTTTACTTTATATTATAATGCATTTTTAAGGCGTGCTCATGCTTGTCTACAAATGTTTGTTCATTTTTCTGTTGGCCTAGTAAATGTTAATATTTTACAATTTTATTGAGCTCAAGGCCAGTTTATGGAAGATTTGTTTGTGAAAAAACAACTACAGCCAACTCGGCTAGCGTAGCACAATAGGTAGTTCCCGGGTTCAAAGCCTGAGAGAAGTGATTATGAAAAATTTAATTAAAATTAATTTAATTTAATAATCAAAAATAAGTCTGATGAGGAAATTTGGTGATTTCCGAAATAGTACTATAACTTCAACCATTAAAAACTGTTGTTGTTTTTTCACAAACAAATCTTCCATAAACTGGCCTTGAGCTCAATAAAATTGTAAAATATTAACATTTACTAGGCCAACAGAAAAATGAACAAACATTTGTAGACAAGGATGAGCACGCCTTAAAAATGCATTATAATATAAAGTAAAAAATATTTATACAGAATTTGCAAAATAAAAACACAAACAACAACCACACAAACAAGTTAAATAGCGGCAGATCAGTTGCTCTTATTTGTAGTTGGTTTGTTTAAGGAAGATGAAATAAACACAACAGCCAACTCGGCTAGCGAAGCACAATAGGTAGCGTATTGGCTCTGCAACTCCGAGCTTCCGGGTTCAAAGCCTGAGAGAAGTGGTTATGTTAATTTTTAATTTAATTTAATAATCAAAAAGAAGTCTGATGAGAAAATGTGGTGATTTCCGAAATAGTACTATAACTTCAACCATTAAAAACTGTTGTTCTTTTTTCACAAACAAATCTTCCATAAACTGGCCTTGAGCGCAATAAAATTGTAAAATATTAACATTTACTAGGCCAACAGAAAAATGAACAAACATTTGTAGACAAGGATGAGCACGCCTTAAAAATGCATTATAATATAAAGTAAAAAATATTTATACAGAATTTGTAAAATAAAAACACAAACAACAACCACACAAACAAGTTAAATAGCGGCAGATCAGTTGCTCTTGTTTGTAGTTGGTTTGTTTAAGGAAGATGAAAAAAACACAACAGCCAACTCGGCTAGCGTAACACAATAGTTAACGTATTGGCTCTGCAACTCCGAGCTCCCGGGTTCAAAGCCTGAGAGAAGTGGTTATGAAAAATTAAATTAAAAATTAATTTAATTTAATAATCAAAAAGAAGTCTGATGAGAAAATGTGGTGATTTCCGAAATACTACTATAACTTCAACCATTAAAACTGTTGTTGTTTTTTCACAAACAAATCTTCCATAAACTGGCCTTGAGCTCAATAAAATTGTAAAATATTAACAGTTACTAGGCCAACAGAAAAATGAACAAACATTTGTAGACAAGGATGAGCACGCCTTAAAAATGCATTATAATATAAAGTAAAAAAAATATTTATACAGAATTTGCAAAATAAAAACACAAACAACAACCACACAAAGAAGTTAAATAGCGGCATATCAGTTGCTCTTGTTTGTAGTTGGTTTGTTTAAGGAAGATGAAATAAACACAACAGCCAACTTGGCTAGCGTAGCACAATAGGTAGCGTATTGGCTCTGAAACTCCGAGCTCCCGGGTTCGAAGCCTGAGAGAAGTGGTTATGAAAAATTAAATTAAAAATTAATTTAATTTAATAATCAAAAAGAAGTCTGATGAGGAAATGTGGTGATTTCCGAAATAGTACTATAACTTCAACCATTAAAAACTGTTGTTGTTTTTTCACAAACAAATCTTCCATAAAATGGCCTTGAGCTCAATAAAATTGTAAAATATTAACATTTACTAGGCCAACAGAAAAATGAACAAACATTTGTAGACAAGGATGAGCACGCCTTAAAAATGCATTATAATATAAAGTAAAAAATATTTATACAGAATTTGCAAAATAAAAAAACAAACAACAACCACACAAACAAGTTAAATAGCGGCAGATCAGTTGCTCTTGTTGTAGTTGGTTTGTTTAAGGAAGATGAAATAAACACAACAGCCAACTCGGCTAGCGTAGCACAATAGGTAGCGTATTGGCTCTGAAACTCCGAGCTCCCGGGTTCAAAGCCTGAGAGAAGTGGTTATGAAAAATTAAATTAAAAATTAATTTAATTCAATAATCAAAAAGAAGTCTGATGAGGAAATGTGGTGATTTCCGAAATAGTACTATAACTTCAACCATTAAAAACTGTTGTTGTTTTCCACAAACAAATCTTCCATAAACAGGCCTTAAGCTCAATAAAATTGTAAAATATTAACATTTACTAGGCCAACAGTAAAATCAACAAACATTTGTAGACAAGGATGAGCCCGCCTTAAAAATGCATTATAATATAAAGTAAAAAATATTTATACAGAATTTGCAAAATAAAAACACAAACAACAACCACACAAACAAGTTAATTAGCGGCAGATCAGTTGCTCTTGTTTGTAGTTGGTTTGTTTAAGGAAGATGAAATAAACACAACAGCCAACTCGGTTAGCGCAGCACAATAGGTAGCGTATTGGCTCTGAAACTCCGAGCTCCCGGGTTCAAAGCCTGAGAGAAGTGGTTATGAAAAATTAAATTCAACATTAATTTAATTTAATAATCAAAAAGAAGTCTGATGAGGAAATGTGGTGATTTCCGAAATAGTACTATAACTTCAACCATTAAAAACTATTGTTGTTTTCCACAAACAAATCTTCCATAAACTGGCCTTGAGCTCAATAAAATTGTAAAATATTAACATTTACTAGGCCAACAGTAAAATGAACAAACATTTGTAGACAAGGATGAGCCCGCCTTAAAAATGCATTATAATATAAAGTAAAAAATATTTATACAGAATTTGCAAAATAAAAAAACAAACAACAACCACACAAACAAGTTAAATAGCGGCAGATCAGTTGCTCTTGTTTGTAGTTGGTTTGTTTAAGGAAGATGAAATAAACACAACAGCCAACTCGGCTAGCGTAGCACAATAGGTAGCGTATTGCCTCTGCAACTCCGAGCTCCCGGGTTCAAAGCCTGAGAGAAGTGGTTATGAAAAATTTAATTAAAAATGAATTTAATTTAATAATCAAAAAGATGTCTGATGAGGAAATGTGGTGATTTCCGAAATAGTACTATAACTTCAACCATTAAAAACTATTGTTGTTTTCCACAAACAAATCTTCCATAAACTGGCCTTGAGCTCAATAAAATTGTAAAATATTAACATTTACTAGGCCAACAGAAAAATGAACAAACATTTGTAGACAAGGATGAGCACGCCTTAAAAATGCATTATAATATAAAGTAAAAAATATTTATACAGAATTTGCAAAATAAAAACACAAACAACAACCACACAAACAAGTTAAATAGCGGCAGATCAGTTGCTCTTGTTTGTAGTTGGTTTGTTTAAGGAAGATGAAATAAACACAACAGCCAACTCGGCTAGCGTAGCACAATAGGTAGCGTATTGGCTCTGAAACTCCGAGCTCCCGGGTTCGAAGCCTGAGAGAAGTGGTTATGAAAAATTAAATTAAAAATTAATTTAATTTAATAATCAAAAAGAGGTCTGATGAAGAAATGTGGTGATTTCCGAAATAGTACTATAACTTCAACCATTAAAAACTGTTGTTGTTTTTTCACAAACAAATCTTCCATAAAATGGCCTTGAGCTCAATAAAATTGTAAAATATTAACATTTACTAGGCCAACAGAAAAATGAACAAACATTTGTAGACAAGGATGAGCACGCCTTAAAAATGCATTATAATATAAAGTAAAAAAAATATTTATACAGAATTTGCAAAATAAAAGCACAAACAACAACCACACAAAGAAGTTAAATAGCGGCAGATCAGTTGCTCTTGTTTGTAGTTGGTTTGTTTAAGGAAGATGAAATAAACACAACAGCCAACTCGGCTAGCGTAGCACAATAGGTAGCGTATTGGCTCTGAAACTCCGAGCTCCCGGGTTCGAAGCCTGAGAGAAGTGGTTATGAAAAATTAAATTAAAAATTAATTTAATTTAATAATCAAAAAGAAGTCTGATGAGGAAATGTGGTGATTTCCGAAATAGTACTATAACTTCAACCATTAAAAACTGTTGTTGTTTTCCACAAACAAATCTTCCATAAACAGGCCTTAAGCTCAATAAAATTGTAAAATATTAACATTTACTAGGCCAACAGTAAAATTAACAAACATTTGTAGACAAGGATGAGCCCGCCTTAAAAATGCATTATAATATAAAGTAAAAAATATTTATACAGAATTTGCAAAATAAAAAAACAAACAACAACCACACAAACAAGTTAAATAGCGGCAGATCAGTTGCTCTTGTTTGTAGTTGGTTTGTTTAAGGAAGATGAAATAAACACAACAGCCAACTCGGCTAGCGTAGCACAATAGGTAGCGTATTGCCTCTGCAACTCCGAGCTCCCGGGTTCAAAGCCTGAGAGAAGTGGTTATGAAAAATTTAATTAAAAATGAATTTAATTTAATAATCAAAAAGATGTCTGATGAGGAAATGTGGTGATTTCCGAAATAGTACTATAACTTCAACCATTAAAAACTATTGTTGTTTTCCACAAACAAATCTTCCATAAACTGGCCTTGAGCTCAATAAAATTGTAAAATATTAACATTTACTAGGCCAACAGAAAAATGAACAAACATTTGTAGACAAGGATGAGCACGCCTTAAAAATGCATTATAATATAAAGTAAAAAATATTTATACAGAATTTGCAAAATAAAAACACAAACAACAACCACACAAACAAGTTAAATAGCGGCAGATCAGTTGCTCTTGTTTGTAGTTGGTTTGTTTAAGGAAGATGAAATAAACACAACAGCCAACTCGGCTAGCGTAGCACAATAGGTAGCGTATTGGCTCTGAAACTCCGAGCTCCCGGGTTCAAAGCCTAAGAGAAGTGGTTATGAAAAATTAAATTAAAAATTAATTTAATTTAATAATCAAAAAGAGGTCTGATGAGGAAATGTGGTGATTTCCGAAATAGTACTATAACTTCAACCATTAAAAACTGTTGTTGTTTTTTCACAAACAAATCTTCCATAAAATGGCCTTGAGCTCAATAAAATTGTAAAATATTAACATTTACTAGGCCAACAGAAAAATGAACAAACATTTGTAGACAAGGATGAGCACGCCTTAAAAATGCATTATAATATAAAGTAAAAAAACATTTATACAGAATTTGCAAAATAAAAACACAAACAACAACCACACAAAGAAGTTAAAAAGCGGCAGATCAGTTGCTCTTGTTTGTAGTTGGTTTGTTTAAGGAAGATGAAATAAACACAACAGCCAACTCGGCTAGCGTAGCACAATAGGTAGCGTATTGGCTCTGAAACTCCGAGCTCCCGGGTTCGAAGCCTGAGAGAAGTGGTTATGAAAAATTAAATTAAAAATTAATTTAATTTAATAATCAAAAAGAAGTCTGATGAGGAAATGTGGTGATTTCCGAAATAGTACTATAACTTCAACCATTAAAAACTGTTGTTGTTTTCCACAAACAAATCTTCCATAAACAGGCCTTAAGCTCAATAAAATTGTAAAATATTAACATTTACTAGGCCAACAGTAAAATTAAGAAACATTTGTAGACAAGGATGAGCCCGCCTTAAAAATGCATTATAATATAAAGTAAAAAATATTTATACAGAATTTGCAGAATAAAAAAACAAACAACAACCACACAAACAAGTTAAATAGCGGCAGATCAGTTGCTCTTGTTTGTAGTTGGATTGTTTAAGGAAGATGAAATAAACACAACAGCCAACTCGGCTAGCGTAGCACAATAGGTAGCGTATTGGCTCTGCAACTCCGAGCTCTCGGGTTCAAAGCCTGAGAGAAGTGGTTATGAAAAATTAAATTAAAAATTAATTTAATTTAATAATCAAAAAGAAGTATGATGAGGAAACGTGGTGATTTCCGAAATAGTACTATAACTTCAACCATTAAAAACTGTTGTTGTTTTTTCACAAACAAATCTTCCATAAAATGGCCTTGAGCTCAATAAAATTGTAAAATATTAACATTTACTAGGCCAACAGAAAAATGAACAAACATTTGTAGACAAGGATGAGCACGCCTTACAAATGCATTATAATATAAAGTAAAAAATATTTATACAGAATTTGCAAAATAAAAACACAAACAACGACCACACAGACAAGTTAAATAGCGGCAGATCAGTTGCTCTTGTTTGTAGTTGGTTTGTTTAAGGAAGATGAAATAAACACAACAGCGAACTCGGCTAGCGTAGCACAATAGGTAGCGTATTGGCTCTGCAACTCCGAGCTCTCGGGTTCAAAGCCTGAGAGAAGTGGTTATGAAAAATTAAATTAAAAATTAATTTAATTTAATAATCAAAAAGAGGTCTGATGAAGAAATGTGGTGATTTCCGAAATAGTACTATAACTTCAACCATTAAAAACTGTTGTTGTTTTTTCACAAACAAATCTTCCATAAACTGGCCTTGAGCGCAATAAAATTGTAAAATATTAACATTTACTAGGCCAACAGAAAAATGAACAAACATTTGTAGACAAGGATGAGCACGCCTTAAAAATGCATTATAATATAAAGTAAAAAATATTTATACAGAATTTGCAAAATAAAAACACAAACAACAACCACACAAACAAGTTAAATAGCGGCAGATCAGTTGCTCTTGTTTGTAGTTGGTTTGTTTAAGGAAGATGAAAACAAACACAACAGCCAACTCGGCTAGCGTAACACAATAGTTAGCGTATTGGCTCTGCAACTCCGAGCTCCCGGGTTCAAAGCCTGAGAGAAGTGGTTATGAAAAATTAAATTAAAAATTAATTTAATTTAATAATCAAAAAGAAGTCTGATGAGGAAATGTGGTGATTTCCGAAATAGTACTATAACTTCAACCATTAAAAACTGTTGTTGTTTTCCACAAACAAATCTTCCATAAACTGGCCTTGAGCTCAATAAAATTGTAAACTATTAACATTTACTAGGCCAACAGTAAAATGAACAAACATTTGTAGACAAGGATGAGCCCGCCTTAAAAATGCATTATAATATAAAGTAAAAAATATTTATACAGAATTTGCAAAATAAAAAAACAAACAACAACCACACAAACAAGTTAAATAGCGGCAGATCAGTTGCTCTTGTTTGTAGTTGGTTTGTTTAAGGAAGATGAAATAAACACAACAGCCAACTCGGCTAGCGTAGCACAATAGGTAGCGTATTGGCTCTGAAACTCCGAGCTCCCGGGTTCAAAGCCTGAGAGAAGTGGTTATGAAAAATTAAATTAAAAATTAATTTAATTTAATAATCAAAAAGAAGTCTGATGAGGAAATGTGGTGATTTCCGAAATAGTACTATAACTTCAACCATTAAAAACTGTTGTTGTTTTTTCACAAACAAATCTTCCATAAAATGGCCTTGAGCTCAATAAAATTGTAAAATATTAACATTTACTAGGCCAACAGAAAAATGAACAAACATTTGTAGACAAGGATGAGCACGCCTTACAAATGCATTATAATATAAAGTAAAAAATATTTATACAGAATTTGCAAAATAAAAACACAAACAACGACCACACAAACAAGTTAAATAGCGGCAGATCAGTTGCTCTTGTTTGTAGTTGGTTTGTTTAAGGAAGATGAAATAAACACAACAGCCAACTCGGCTAGCGTAGCACAATAGGTAGTGTATTGGCTCTGAAACTCCGAGCTCCCGGGTTCAAAGCCTGAGAGAAGTGGTTATGAAAAATTAAATTAAAAATTAATTTAATTTAATAATCAA
The DNA here is from genome assembly GCA_963971545.1 of Philophylla caesio. NCBI lineage: Eukaryota > Metazoa > Arthropoda > Insecta > Diptera > Tephritidae > Philophylla > Philophylla caesio. The sequence goes on from OZ020605.1 coordinate 50,338,321, forward strand.
AAAGAAGTCTGATGAGGAAATGTGGTGATTTCCGAAATAGTACTATAACTTCAACCATTAAAAACTGTTGTTGTTTTTTCACAAACAAATCTTCCATAAACTGGCCTTGAGCGCAATAAAATTGTAAAATATTAACATTTACTAGGCCAACAGAAAAATGAACAAACATTTGTAGACAAGGATGAGCACGCCTTAAAAATGCATTATAATATAAAGTAAAAAATATTTATACAGAATTTGCAAAATAAAAACACAAACAACAACCACACAAACAAGTTAAATAGCGGCAGATCAGTTGCTCTTGTTTGTAGTTGGTTTATTTAAGGAAGATGAAAAAAACACAACAGCCAACTCGGCTAGCGTAACACAATAGTTAGCGTATTGGCTCTGCAACTCCGAGCTCCCGGGTTCAAAGCCTGAGAGAAGTGGTTATGAAAAATTAAATTAAAAATTAATTTAATTTAATAATCAAAAAGAAGTCTGATGAGAAAATGTGGTGATTTCCGAAATAGTACTATAACTTCAACCATTAAAAACTGTTGTTGTTTTTTCACAAACAAATCTTCCATAAACTGGCCTTGAGCTCAATAAAATTGTAAAATATTAACATTTACTAGGCCAACAGAAAAATGAACAAACATTTGTAGACAAGGATGAGCACGCCTTAAAAATGCATTATAATATAAAGTAAAAAATATTTATACAGAATTTGCAAAATAAAAACACAAACAACAACCACACAAACAAGTTAAATAGCGGCAGATCAGTTGCTCTTGTTTGTAGTTGGTTTGTTTAAGGAAGATGAAATAAACACAACAGCCAACTCGGCTAGCGTAGCACAATAGGTAGCGTATTGGCTCTGCAACTTCGAGCTCCCGGGTTCAAAGCCTGAGAGAAGTGGTTATGAAAAATTAAATTAAAAATTAATTTAATTTAATAATCAAAAATAAGTCTGATGAGGAAACGTGGTGATTTCCGAAATAGTACTATTACTTCAACCATTAAAAACTGTTGTTGTTTTTTCACAAACAAATCTTCCATAAACTGGCCTTGAGCTCAATAAAATTGTAAAATATTAACATTTACTAGGCCAACAGAAAAATGAACAAACATTTGTAGACAAGGATGAGCACGCCTTAAAAATGCATTATAATATAAAGTAAAAAATATTTATACAGAATTTGTAAAATAAAAACACAAACAACAACCACACAAACAAGTTAAATAGCGGCAGATCAGTTGCTCTTGTTTGTAGTTGGTTTGTTTAAGGAAGATGAAATAAACACAACAGCCAACTCGGCTAGCGTAGCACAATAGGTAGCGTATTGGCTCTGCAACTCCGAGCTCCCGGGTTCAAAGCCTGAGAGAAGTGGTTATGAAAAATTAAATTAAAAATTAATTTAATTTAATAATCAAAAAGAAGTCTGATGAGGAAATGTGGTGATTTCCGAAATAGTACTATAACTTCAACCATTAAAAAACTGTTGTTGTTTTTTCACAAACAAATCTTCCATACACTGGCCTTGAGCTCAATAAATTTGTAAAATATAAACATTTACTAGGCCAACAGAAAAATGAACAAACATTTGTAGACAAGGATGAGCACGCCTTAAAAATGCATTATAATATAAAGTAAAAAATATTTATACAGAATTTGCAAAATAAAAACACAAACAACAACCACACAAACAAGTTAAATAGCGGCAGATCAGTTGCTCTTGTTTGTAGTTGGTTTGTTTAAGGAAGATGAAATAAACACAACAGCCAAATCGGCTAGCGTAGCACAATAGGTAGCGTATTGGCTCTGCAACTCCGAGCTCCCGGGTTCAAAGCCTGAGAGAAGTGGTTATGAAAAATTTAATTAAAAATTAATTTAATTTAATAATCAAAAAGAAGTCTGATGAGGAAATGTGGTGATTTCCGAAATAGTACTATAACTTCAACCATTAAAAACTGTTGTTGTTTTTTCACAAACAAATCTTCCATAAACTGGCCTTGAGCGCAATAAAATTGTAAAATATTAACATTTACTAGGCCAACAGAAAAATGAACAAACATTTGTAGACAAGGATAAGCCAGCCCTTAAAAATGCATTATAATATAAAGTAAAAAATATTTATACAGAATTTGCAAAATAAAAACACAAACAACAACCACACAAACAAGTTAAATAGCGGCAGATCAGTTGCTCTTGTTTGTAGTTGGTTTGTTTAAGGAAGATGAAATAAACACAACAGCCAACTCGGCTGGCGTAGCACAATAGGTGGCGTATTGGCTCTGCAACTTTGAGCTCCCGGGTTCAAAGCCTGAGAGAAGTGGTTATGAAAAATTAAATTAAAAATTAATTTTATTTAATAATCAAAAAGAAGTCTGATGAGGAAACGTGGTGATTTCCGAAATAGTACTATAACTTCAACCATTAAAAACTGTTGTTGTTTTTTCACAAACAAATCTTCCATAAACTGGCCTTGAGCTCAATAAAATTGTAAAATATTAACATTTACTAGGCCAACAGAAAAATGAACAAACATTTGTAGACAAGGATGAGCACGCCTTAAAAATGCATTATAATATAAAGTAAAAAATATTTATACAGAATTTGCAAAATAAAAACACAAACAACAACCACACAAACAAGTTAAATAGCGGCAGATCAGTTGCTCTTGTTTGTAGTTGGTTTGTTTAAGGAAGATGAAATAAACACAACAGCCAACTCGGCTAGCGTAGCACAATAGGTAGCGTATTGGCTCTGCAACTCCGAGCTCCCGGGTTCAAAGCCTGAGAGAAGTGGTTATGAAAAATTAAATTAAAAATTAATTTAATTTAATAATCAAAAAGAAGTCTGATGAGGAAATGTGGTGATTTCCGAAATAGTACTATAACTTCAACCATTAAAAAACTGTTGTTGTTTTTTCACAAACAAATCTTCCATACACTGGCCTTGAGCTCAATAAAATGGTAAAATATTAACATTTACTAGGCCAACAGAAAAATGAACAAACATTTGTAGACAAGAATAAGCACGCCTTAAAAATGCATTATAATATAAAGTAAAAAAAATATTTATACAGAATTTGCAAAATAAAAACACAAACAACAACCACACAAACAAGTTAAATAGCGGCAACACAACAGCCAACTCGGCTAGCGCAGCACAATAGGTAGCGTATTGGCTCTGAAACTCCGAGCTCCCGGGTTCAAAGCCTGAGAGAAGTGGTTATGAAAAATTAAATTAAACATTAATTTAATTTAATAATCAAAAAGAAGTCTGATGAGGAAATGTGGTGATTTCCGAAATAGTACTATAACTTCAACCATTAAAAACTATTGTTGTTTTCCACAAACAAATCTTCCATACACTGGCCTTGAGCTCAATAAAATTGTAAAATATTAACATTTACTAGGCCAACAGTAAAATGAACAAACATTTGTAGACAAGGATGAGCCCGCCTTAAAAATGCATTATAATATAAAGTAAAAAATATTTATACAGAATCTGCAAAATAAAAAAAACAAACAACAACCACACAAACAAGTTAAATAGCGGCAGATCAGTTGCTCTTGTTTGTAGTTGGTTTGTTTAAGGAAGATGAAATAAACACAACAGCCAACTCGGCTAGCGTAGCACAATAGGTAGCGTATTGCCTCTGCAACTCCGAGCTCCCGGGTTCAAAGCCTGAGAGAAGTGGTTATGAAAAATTTAATTAAAAATGAATTTAATTTAATAATCAAAAAGAAGTCTGATGAGGAAATGAGGTGATTTCCGAAATAGTACTATAACTTCAACCATTAAAAACTGTTGTTGTTTTCCACAAACAAATCTTCCATAAACAGGCCTTAAGCTCAATAAAATTGTAAAATATTAACATTTACTAGGCCAACAGTAAAATTAACAAACATTTGTAGACAAGGATGAGCCCGCCTTAAAAATGCATTATAATATAAAGTAAAAAATATTTATACAGAATTTGCAAAATAAAAAAACAAACAACAACCACACAAACAAGTTAAATAGCGGCAGATCAGTTGCTCTTGTTTGTAGTTGGTTTGTTTAAGGAAGATGAAATAAACACAACAGCCAACTCGGCTAGCGTAGCACAATAGGTAGCGTATTGGCTCTGAAACTCCGAGCTCCCGGGTTCGAAGCCTGAGAGAAGTGGTTATGAAAAATTAAATTAAAAATTAATTTAATTTAATAATCAAAAAGAAGTCTGATGAGGAAATGTGGTGATTTCCGAAATAGTACTATAACTTCAACCATTAAAAACTGTTGTTGTTTTCCACAAACAAATCTTCCATAAACAGGCCTTAAGCTCAATAAAATTGTAAAATATTAACATTTACTAGGCCAACAGTAAAATTAACAAACATTTGTAGACAAGGATGAGCCCGCCTTAAAAATGCATTATAATATAAAGTAAAAAATATTTATACAGAATTTGCAAAATAAAAAAACAAACAACAACCACACAAACAAGTTAAATAGCGGCAGATCAGTTGCTCTTGTTTGTAGTTGGTTTGTTTAAGGAAGATGAAATAAACACAACAGCCAACTCGGCTAGCGTAGCACAATAGGTAGCGTATTGGCTCTGCAACTCCGAGCTCTCGGGTTCAAAGCCTGAGAGAAGTGGTTATGAAAAATTAAATTAAAAATTAATTTAATTTAATAATCAAAAAGAAGTATGATGAGGAAACGTGGTGATTTCCGAAATAGTACTATAACTTCAACCATTAAAAACTGTTGTTGTTTTTTCACAAACAAATCTTCCATAAAATGGCCTTGAGCTCAATAAAATTGTAAAATATTAACATTTACTAGGCCAACAGAAAAATGAACAAACATTTGTAGACAAGGATGAGCACGCCTTACAAATGCATTATAATATAAAGTAAAAAATATTTATACAGAATTTGCAAAATAAAAACACAAACAACGACCACACAGACAAGTTAAATAGCGTTGGTTTGTTTAAGCAAGATGAAATAAAATCAACAGCCAACTCGGCTAGCGTAGCACAATAGGTAGCGTATTGGCTCTGCAACTCCGAGCTCTCGGGTTCAAAGCCTGAGAGAAGTGGTTATGAAAAATTAAATTAAAAATTAAGTTAATTTAATAATCAAAAAAAAGTATGATGAGGAAACGTGGTGATTTCCGAAATAGTACTATAACTTCAACCATTTAAAACTGTTGTTGTTTTTTCACAAACAAATCTTCCATAAACTGGCCTTGAGCGCAATAAAATTGTAAAATATTAACATTTACTAGGCCAACAGAAAAATGAACAAACATTTGTAGACAAGGATGAGCACCCCTATAAAATGCATTATAATATAAAGTAAAAAATATTTATACAGAATTTGCAAAATAAAAACACAAACAACAACCACACAAACAAGTTAAATAGCGGCAGATCAGTTGCTCTTGTTTGTAGTTGGTTTGTTTAAGGAAGATGAAATAAACACAACAGCGAACTCGGCTAGCGTAACACAATAGTCAGCGTATTGGCTCTGCAACTCCGAGCTCCCGGGTTCAAAGCCTGAGAGAAGTGGTTATGAAAAATTAAATTAAAAATTAATTTAATTTAATAATCAAAAAGAAGTCTGATGAGGAAATGTGGTGATTTCCGAAATAGTACTATAACTTCAACCATTAAAAACTGTTATTGTTTTCCACAAACAAATCTTCCATAAACTGGCCTTGAGCTCAATAAAATTGTAAACTATTAACATTTACTAGGCCAACAGTAAAATTAACAAACATTTGTAGACAAGGATGAGCCCGCCTTAAAAATGCATTATAATATAAAGTAAAAAATATTTATACAGAATTTGCAAAATAAAAACACAAACAACAACCACACAAACAAGTTAAATACCGGCAGATCAGTTGCTCTTGTTTGTAGTTGGTTTGTTTAAGGAAGATGAAATAAACACAACAGCCAACTCGGCTAGCGTAGCACAATAGGTAGCGTATTGGCTCTGCAACTCCGAGCTCTCGGGTTCAAAGCCTGAGAGAAGTGGTTATGAAAAATTAAATTAAAAATTAATTTAATTTAATAATCAAAAAGAAGTATGATGAGGAAACGTGGTGATTTCCGAAATAGTACTATAACTTCAACCATTTAAAACTGTTGTTGTTTTTTCACAAACAAATCTTCCATAAACTGGCCTTGAGCGCAATAAAATTGTAAAATATTAACATTTACTAGGCCAACAGAAAAATGAACAAACATTTGTAGACAAGGATGAGCACGCCTTAAAAATGCATTATAATAATATAAAGTAAAAAATATTTATACAGAATTTGCAAAATAAAAACACAAACAACAACCACACAAACAAGTTAAATAGCGGCAGATCAGTTGCTCTTGTTTGTAGTTGGTTTGCTTAAGGAAGATGAAAAAAACACAACAGCCAACTCGGCTAGCGTAACACAATAGTCAGCGTATTGGCTCTGCAACTCCGAGCTCCCGGGTTCAAAGCCTGAGAGAAGTGGTTATGAAAAATTAAATTAAAAATTAATTTAATTTAATAATCAAAAAGAAGTCTGATGAGGAAATGTGGTGATTTCCGAAATAGTACTATAACTTCAACCATTAAAAACTGTTGTTGTTTTCCACAAACAAATCTTCCATAAACTGGCCTTGAGCTCAATAAAATTGTAAACTATTAACATTTACTAGGCCAACAGTAAAATGAACAAACATTTGTAGACAAGGATGAGCCCGCCTTAAAAATGCATTATAATATAAAGTAAAAAATATTTATACAGAATTTGCAAAATAAAAAAACAAACAACAACCACACAAACAAGTTAAATAGCGGCAGATCAGTTGCTCTTGTTTGTAGTTGGTTTGTTTAAGGAAGATGAAATAAACACAACAGCCAACTCGGCTAGCGTAGCACAATAGGTAGCGTATTGGCTCTGAAACTCCGAGCTCCCGGGTTCAAAGCCTGAGAGAAGTGGTTATGAAAAATTAAATTAAAAATTAATTTAATTTAATAATCAAAAAGAAGTCTGATGAGGAAATGTGGTGATTTCCGAAATAGTACTATAACTTCAACCATTAAAAACTGTTGTTGTTTTTTCACAAACAAATCTTCCATAAAATGGCCTTGAGCTCAATAAAATTGTAAAATATTAACATTTACTTGGCCAACAGAAAAATGAACAAACATTTGTAGACAAGGATGAGCACGCCTTACAAATGCATTATAATATAAAGTAAAAAATATTTATACAGAATTTGCAAAATAAAAACACAAACAACGACCACACAAACAAGTTAAATAGCGGCATATCAGTTGCTCTTGTTTGTAGTTGGTTTGTTTAAGCAAGATGAAATAAACACAACAGCCAACTCGGCTAGCGTAGCACAATAGGTAGTGTATTGGCTCTGAAACTCCGAGCTCCCGGGTTCAAAGCCTGAGAGAAGTGGTTATGAAAAATTAAATTAAAAATTAATTTAATTTAATAATCAAAAAGAAGTCTGATGAGGAAATGTGGTGATTTCCGAAATAGTACTATAACTTCAACCATTAAAAACTGTTGTTGTTTTTTCACAAACAAATCTTCCATAAACTGGCCTTGAGCGCAATAAAATTGTAAAATATTAACATTTACTAATCCAACAGAAAAATGAACAAACATTTGTAGACAAGGATGAGCACGCCTTAAAAATGCATTATAATATAAAGTAAAAAATATTTATACAGAATTTGCAAAATAAAAACACAAACAACAACCACACAAACAAGTTAAATAGCGGCAGATCAGTTGCTCTTGTTTGTAGTTGGTTTGTTTAAGGAAGATGAAAAAAACACAACAGCCAACTCGGCTAGCGTAACACAATAGTTAGCGTATTGGCTCTGCAACTCCGAGCTCCCGGGTTCAAAGCCTGAGAGAAGTGGTTATGAAAAATTAAATTAAAAATTAATTTAATTTAATAATCAAAAAGAAGTCTGATGAGAAAATGTGGTGATTTCCGAAATAGTACTATAACTTCAACCATTAAAAACTGTTGTTGTTTTTTCACAAACAAATCTTCCATAAACTGGCCTTGAGCTCAATAAAATTGTAAAATATTAACATTTACTAGGCCAACAGAAAAATGAACAAACATTTGTAGACAAGGATGAGCACGCCTTAAAAATGCATTATAATATAAAGTAAAAAATATTTATACAGAATTTGCAAAATAAAAACACAAACAAGTTAAATAGCGGCAGATCAGTTGCTCTTGTTTGTAGTTGGTTTGTTTAAGGAAGATGAAATAAACACAACAGCCAACTCGGCTAGCGTAGCACAATAGGTAGCGTATTGGCTCTGCAACTTCGAGCTCCCGGGTTCAAAGCCTGAGAGAATTGGTTATGAAAAATTAAATTAAAAATTAATTTAATTTAATAATCAAAAAGAAGTCTGATGAGGAAACGTGGTGATTTCCGAAATAGTACTATTACTTCAACCATTAAAAACTGTTGTTGTTTTTTCACAAACAAATCTTCCATAAACTGGCCTTGAGCTCAATAAAATTGTAAAATATTAACATTTACTAGGCCAACAGAAAAATGAACAAACATTTGTAGACAAGGATGAGCACGCCTTAAAAATGCATTATAATATAAAGTAAAAAATATTTATACAGAATTTGCAAAATAAAAACACAAACAAGTTAAATAGCGGCAGATCAGTTGCTCTTGTTTGTAGTTGGTTTGTTTAAGGAAGATGAAATAAACACAACAGCCAACTCGGCTAGCGTAGCACAATAGGCAGCGTATTGGCTCTGCAACTCCGAGCTCCCGGGTTCAAAGCCTGAGAGAAGTGGTTATTAAAAATTAAATTAAAAATTAATTTAATTTAATAATCAAAAAGAAGTCTGATGAGGAAATGTGGTGATTTCCGAAATAGTACTATAACTTCAACCATTAAAAAACTGTTGTTGTTTTTTCACAAACAAATCTTCCATACACTGGCCTTGAGCTCAATAAAATTGTAAAATATAAACATTTACTAGGCCAACAGAAAAATGAACAAACATTTGTAGACAAGGATGAGCACGCCTTAACAATGCATTATAATATAAAGTAAAAAATATTTATACAGAATTTGCAAAATAAAAACACAAACAACAACCACACAAACAAGTTAAATAGCGGCAGATCAGTTGCTCTTGTTTGTAGTTGGTTTGTTTAAGGAAGATGAAATAAACACAACAGCCAAATCGGCTATCGTAGCACAATAGGTAGCGTATTGGCTCTGAAATTCCGAGCTCCCGGGTTCAAAGCCTGAGAGAAGTGGTTATGAAAAATTAAATTAAAAATTAATTTAATTTAATAATCAAAAAGAAGTCTGATGAGGAAATGTGGTGATTTCCGAAATAGTACTATAACTTCAACCATTAAAAACTGTTGTTGTTTTTTCACAAACAAATCTTCCATAAAAAGGCGTTGAGATCAATAAAATTGTAAAATATTAACATTTACTAGGCCAACAGAAAAATGAACAAACATTTGTAGACAAGGATGAGCACGCCTTACAAATGCATTATAATATAAAGTAAAAAATATTTATACAGAATTTGCAAAATAAAAACACAAAAAACGACCACACAGACAAGTTAAATAGCGGCAGATCAGTTGCTCTTGTTTGTAGTTGGTTTGTTTAAGGAAGATGAAATAAACACAACAGCCAACTCGGCTAGCGTAGCACAATAGGTAGCGTATTGGCTCTGCAACTCCAAACTCTAAGGTTCAAAGCCTGAGAGAAGTGGTTATGAAAAATTAAATTAAAAATTAATTTAATTTAATAATCAAAAAGAAGTATGATGAGGAAACGTGGTGATTTCCGAAATAGTACTATAACTTCAATTATTAAAAACTGTTGTTGTTTTTTCACAAACAAATCTTCCATAAACTGGCCTTGAGCGCAATAAAATTGTAAAATATTAACATTTACTAGGCCAACAGAAAAATGAACAAACATTTGTAGACAAGGATGAGCACGCCTTAAGAATGCATTATAATATAAAGTAAAAAATATTTATACAGAATTTGCAAAATAAAAACACAAACAAGTTAAATAGCGGCAGATCAGTTGCTCTTGTTTGTAGTTGGTTTGTTTAAGGAAGATGAAAAAAAACACAACAGCCAACTCGGCTAGCGTAACACAATAGTTAGCGTATTGGCTCTGCAACTCCGAGCTCCCAGGTTCAAAGCCTGAGAGAAGTGGTTATGAAAAATTAAATTAAAAATTAATTTAATTTAATAATCAAAAAAAAGTCTGATGAGGAAATGTGGTGATTTCCGAAATAGTACTATAACTTCAACCATTAAAAACTGTTGTTGTTTTCCACAAACAAATCTTCCATAAACTGGCCTTGAGCTCAATAAAATTGTAAACTATTAACATTTACTAGGCCAACAGTAAAATGAACAAACATTTGTAGACAAGGATGAGCCCGCCTTAAAAATGCATTATAATATAAAGTAAATAATATTTGTACAGAATTTGCAAAATAAAAAAACAAACAACAACCACACAAACAAGTTAAATAGCGGCAGATCAGTTGCTCTTGTTTGTAGTTGGTTTGTTTAAGGAAGATGAAATAAACACAACAGCCAACTCGGCTAGCGTAGCACAATAGGTAGCGTATTGGCTCTGAAACTCCGAGCTCCCGGGTTCAAAGCCTGAGAGAAGTGGTTATGAAAAATTAAATTAAAAATTAATTTAATTTAATAATCAAAAAGAAGTCTGATGAGGAAATGTGGTGATTTCCGAAATAGTACTATAACTTCAACCATTAAAAACTGTTGTTGTTTTTTCACAAACAAATCTTCCATAAACTGGCCTTGAGCGCAATAAAATTGTAAAATATTAACATTTACTAGGCCAACAGAAAAATGAACAAACATTTGTAGACAAGGATGAGCACGCCTTAAAAATGCATTATAATATAAAGTAAAAAATATTTATACAGAATTTTCAAAATAAAAACACAAACAACAACCACACATACAAGTTAAATAGCGGCAGATCAGTTGCTCTTGTTTGTAGTTGGTTTGTTTAAGGAAGATAAAAAAAAACACAACAGCCAACTCGGCTAGCGTAACACAATAATTAGCGTATTGGCTCTGCAACTCCGAGCTCCCGGGTTCAAAGCCTGAGAGAAGTGGTTATGAAAAATTAAATTAAAAATTAATTTAATTTAATAATCAAAAAGAAGTCTGATGAGAAAATGTGGTGATTTCCGAAATAGTACTATAACTTCAACCATTAAAAACTGTTGTTGTTTTTTCACAAACAAATCTTCCATAAACTGGCCTTGAGCTCAATAAAATTGTAAAATATTAACATTTACTAGGCCAACAGAAAAATGAACAAACATTTGTAGACAAGGATGAGCACGCCTTAAAAATGCATTATAATATAAAGTAAAAAATATTTATACAGAATTTGCAAAATAAAAACACAAACAACAACCACACAAACAAGTTAAATAGCGGCAGATCAGTTGCTCTTGTTTGTAGTTGGTTTGTTTAAGGAAGATGAAATAAACACAACAGCCAACTCGGCTAGCGTAGCACAATAGGTAGCGTATTGGCTCTGCAACTCCGAGCTCCCGGGTTCAAAGCCTGAGAGAAGTGGTTATGAAAAATTAAATTAAAAATTAATTTAATTTATTAATCAAAAAGAAGTCTGATGAGGAAATGTGGTGATTTCCGAAATAGTACTATAACTTCAACCATTAAAAAACTGTTGTTGTTTTTTCACAAACAAATCTTCCATACACTGGCCTTGAGCTCAATAAAATTGTAAAATATTAACATTTACTAGGCCAACAGAAAAATGAACAAACATTTGTAGACAAGGATAAGCACGCCTTAAAAATGCATTATAATATAAAGTAAAAAAAATATTTATACAGAATTTGCAAAATAAAAACACAAACAACAACCACACAAACAAGTTAAATAGCGGCAGATCAGTTGCTCTTGTTTGTAGTTGGTTTGTTTAAGGAAGATGAAATAAACACAACAGCCAAATGAACAGAAAAATTAACAAACATTTGTAGACAAGGATGAGCACGCCTTAAAAATGCATTATAATATTAAGTAAAAAAAATATTTATATAGAATTTGCAAAATAAAAACACAAACAACAACCACACAAAGAAGTTAAATAGCGGCAGATCAGTTGCTCTTGTTTGTAGTTGGTTTGTTTAAGGAAGATGAAATAAACACAACAGCCAACTCGGCTAGCGTAGCACAATAGGTAGCGTATTGGCTCTGAAACTCCGAGCTCCCGGGTTCAAAGCCTGAGAGAAGTGGTTATGAAAAATTAAATTAAAAATTAATTTAATTTAATAATCAAAAAGAAGTCTGATGAGGAAATGTGGTGATTTCCGAAATAGTACTATAACTTCAACCATTAAAAACTGTTGTGGTTTTTTACAAACAAATCTTCCATAAAAAGGCGTTGAGATCAATAAAATTGTAAAATATTAACATTTACTAGGCCAACAGAAAAATGAACAAACATTTGTAGACAAGGATGAGCACGCCTTAAAAATGCATTATAATATAAAGTAAAAAATATTTATACAGAATTTGCAAAATAAAAAAACAAACAACAACCACACAAACAAGTTATGTAAATAGCGGCAGATCAGTTGCTCTTGTTTGTAGTTGGTTTGTTTAAGGAAGATGAAATAAACACAACAGCCAACTCGGCTAGCGTAGCACAATAGGTAGCGTATTGGCTCTGAAACTGCGAGCTCCCGGGTTCAAAGCCTGAGAGAAGTGGTTATGAAAAATTAAATTAAAAATTAATTTAATTTAATAATCAAAAAGAAGTCTGATGAGGAAATGTGGTGATTTCCGAAATAGTACTATAACTTCAACCATTAAAAACTGTTGTTGTTTTTGCACAAACAAATCTTCCATAAAATGGCCTTGAGCTCAATAAAATTGTAAAATATTAACATTTACTAGGCCAACAGTAAATTGAACAAACATTTGTAGACAAGGATGAGCCCGCCTTAAAAATGCATTATAATATAAAGTAAAAAATATTTGTCCACGCCCCCTTTGTAAACCGTATCATCTCCGCCTCTGCCTAAGTATGTTAATATTCGTCATCATGTGCAAGCGCGTCATTATGCACTCTCTCACCACAATCATCGTCGCCAGTACAGCGTTGCTGGATCAGTCGCAGCCGCAGTCGCTGCCAGTGTCGTCGCCGTCATAGTTTTTTGTCTTCGTCAGAGCTCTAAGTCCGTTAGTCGTCATCGCCTACTTTGCTAATTTCATCACCTCATTGCTGCAGCATTAAATATACACGTCGTCATACATATGTACAAATGTACCGCACAAAAATCACGCCACCTCCTTGTTCTCGCATAAGACTATACATACATATGTATTAACATATATAATATTGGTATGAACTGCTAAAAAAGGGTAATTGCGTTCATTCCATTTTCTGCTCTTTGTACGGAAGGCACGCGCTTTACCTTGTACAAGCAAAACCAATTTGTTAAATATACGTTAGCGTACAGTCCACTTTTAAGATTAATTCTTTTAATTGTTTTTTGGAAGGAGAAAATTGTAGAAAAGGCTCTACAATTCACCAATATTTATACAGAATTTGCAAAATAAAAAAACAAACAACAACCACACAAACAAGTTAAATAGCGGCAGACCAGTTGCTCTTGTTTGAAGTTAGTTTGTTTAAGGCAGATGAAATAAACACAACAGCCAACTCGGCTGGCGTAGCACAATAGGTAGCGTATTGGCTCTGCAACTCCGAGCTCCCGGGTTCAAAGCCTGAGAGAAGTGGTTATGAAAAATTAAATTAAAAATTAATTTAATTTAATAATCAAAAAGAAGTCTGATGAGGAAATGTGGTGATTTCCGAAATAGTACTATAACTTCAACCATTAAAAACTGTTGTTGTTTTTGCACAAACAAATCTTCCATAAAATGGCCTTGAGCTCAATAAAATTGTAAAATATTAACATTTACTAGGCCAACAGTAAATTGAACAAACATTTGTAGACAAGGATGAGCCCGCCTTAAAAATGCATTATAATATAAAGTAAAAAATATTTGTCCACGCCCCCTTTGTAAACCGTATCATCTCCGCCTCTGCCTAAGTATGTTAATATTCGTCATCATGTGCAAGCGCGTCATTATGCACTCTCTCACCACAATCATCGTCGCCAGTACAGCGTTGCTGGATCAGTCGCAGCCGCAGTCGCTGCCAGTGTCGTCGCCGTCATAGTTTTTTGTCTTCGTCAGAGCTCTAAGTCCGTTAGTCGTCATCGCCTACTTTGCTAATTTCATCACCTCATTGCTGCAGCATTAAATATACACGTCGTCATACATATGTACAAATGTACCGCACAAAAATCACGCCACCTCCTTGTTCTCGCATAAGACTATACATACATATGTATTAACATATATAATATTGGTATGAACTGCTAAAAAAGGGTAATTGCGTTCATTCCATTTTCTGCTCTTTGTACGGAAGGCACGCGCTTTACCTTGTACAAGCAAAACCAATTTGTTAAATATACGTTAGCGTACAGTCCACTTTTAAGATTAATTCTTTTAATTGTTTTTTGGAAGGAGAAAATTGTAGAAAAGGCTCTACAATTCACCAATATTTATACAGAATTTGCAAAATAAAAAAACAAACAACAACCACACAAACAAGTTAAATAGCGGCAGACCAGTTGCTCTTGTTTGAAGTTAGTTTGTTTAAGGCAGATGAAATAAACACAACAGCCAACTCGGCTGGCGTAGCACAATAGGTAGCGTATTGGCTCTGCAACTCCGAGCTCCCGGGTTCAAAGCCTGAGAGAAGTGGTTATGAAAAATTAAATTAAAAATTAATTTAATTTAATAATCAAAAAGAAGTCTGATGAGGAAATGTGGTGATTTCCGAAATAGTACTATAACTTCAACCATTAAAAACTGTTGTTGTTTTTGCACAAACAAATCTTCCATAAAATGGCCTTGAGCTCAATAAAATTGTAAAATATTAACATTTACTAGGCCAACAGTAAATTGAACAAACATTTGTAGACAAGGATGAGCCCGCCTTAAAAATGCATTATAATATAAAGTAAAAAAGATTTGTCCACGCCCCCTTTGTAAACCGTATCATCTCCGCCTCTGCCTAAGTATGTTAATATTCGTCATCATGTGCAAGCGCGTCATTATGCACTCTCTCACCACAATCATCGTCGCCAGTACAGCGTTGCTGGATCAGTCGCAGCCGCAGTCGCTGCCAGTGTCGTCGCCGTCATAGTTTTTTGTCTTCGTCAGAGCTCTAAGTCCGTTAGTCGTCATCGCCTACTTTGCTAATTTCATCACCTCATTGCTGCAGCATTAAATATACACGTCGTCATACATATGTACAAATGTACCGCACAAAAATCACGCCACCTCCTTGTTCTCGCATAAGACTATACATACATATGTATTAACATATATAATATTGGTATGAACTGCTAAAAAAGGGTAATTGCGTTCATTCCATTTTCTGCTCTTTGTACGGAAGGCACGCGCTTTACCTTGTACAAGCAAAACCAATTTGTTAAATATACGTTAGCGTACAGTCCACTTTTAAGATTAATTCTTTTAATTGTTTTTTGGAAGGAGAAAATTGTAGAAAAGGCTCTACAATTCACCAATATTTATACAGAATTTGCAAAATAAAAAAACAAACAACAACCACACAAACAAGTTAAATAGCGGCAGACCAGTTGCTCTTGTTTGTAGTTGGTTTGTTTAAGGCAGATGAAATAAACACAACAGCCAACTCGGCTAGCGTAACACAATAGTTAGCGTATTGGCTCTGAAACTCCGAGCTCCCGGGTTCAAAGCCTGAGAGAAGTGGTTATGAAAAATTAAATTAAAAATTAATTTAATTTAATAATCAAAAAGAAGTCTGATGAGGAAATGTGGTGATTTCCGAAATAGTACTATAACTTCAACCATTAAAAACTGTTGTTGTTTTTTCACAAACAAATCTTCCATAAAAAGGCGTTGAGATCAATAAAATTGTAAAATATTAACATTTACTAGGCCAACAGAAAAATGAACAAACATTTGTAGACAAGGATGAGCACGCCTTAAAAATGCATTATAATATAAAGTAAAAAATATTTATACAGAATTTGCAAAATAAAAACACAAACAACAACCACACAAACAAGTTAAATAGCGGCAGATCAGTTGCTCTTGTTTGTAGTTGGTTTGTTTAAAGAAGATGAAGTAAACACAACAGCCAACTCGGCTAGCGTAGCACAATAGGTAGCGTATTGGCTCTGCAACTCCGAGCTTTCGGGTTCAAAGCCTGAGAGAAGTGGTTATGAAAAATTAAATTAAAAATTAATTTAATTTAATAATCAAAAAGAAGTCTGATGAGGAAACGTGGTGATTTCCGAAATAGTACTATAACCTCAACCATTAAAAACTGTTGTTGTTTTTGCACAAACAAATCTTCCATAAAATGGCCTTGAGCGCAATAAAATTGTAAAATATTAACATTTACTAGGCCAACAGAAAAATGAACAAACATTTGTAGACAAGGATGAGCACGCCTTAAAAATGCATTATAATATAAAGTAAAAAATATTTGTCCACGCCCCCTTTGTAAACCGTATCATCTCCGCCTCTGCCTAAGTATGTTAATATTCGTCATCATGTGCAAGCGCGTCATTATGCACTCTCTCACCACAATCATCGTCGCCAGTACAGCGTTGCTGGATCAGTCGCAGCCGCAGTCGCTGCCAGTGTCGTCGCCGTCATAGTTTTTTGTCTTCGTCAGAGCTCTAAGTCCGTTAGTCGTCATCGCCTACTTTGCTAATTTCATCACCTCATTGCTGCAGCATTAAATATACACGTCGTCATACATATGTACAAATGTACCGCACAAAAATCACGCCACCTCCTTGTTCTCGCATAAGACTATACATACATATGTATTAACATATATAATATTGGTATGAACTGCTAAAAAAGGGTAATTGCGTTCATTCCATTTTCTGCTCTTTGTACGGAAGGCACGCGCTTTACCTTGTACAAGCAAAACCAATTTGTTAAATAAACGTTAGCATACAGTCCACTTTTAAGATTAATTCTTTTAATTGTTGTTTGGAAGGAGAAAATTGTAGAAAAGGCTCTACAATTCACCAGAGGTCCTTCGAGCCGGATTACCTTTATATTTCATAGAACCACGGAACATAGCCTCCTAATGGCTTCATCGGATAACTCATCGGAAGCCGGTTCATCGTTTACCACTAGTGACAGTGCTGAAGCACGATCACGTAGTATACGGGTAAAAATTAAGCAACGCACGAATTTGCTAGCACGTTTGAAATCAGGGCAGGTTGGCATTGAGTTCGTACAATCACTTCGTCTCCTCGAAGCGAAACGAGATTTAGTGGAGCGCCGCTTCAATGCACTCGAGCAGCTTCAGGCTCAGCTAGAAGAGCTTGATGAGTCGCAGCTTGAAGAGGATCAACGAGCGGCATTTGAACAAACGTTCATTGAAGCGAAGTCAGCAATAAACGACCGTATTTCTACCTTAAAAGCCATTGCAAGTCCGCAACAGTTCAGCAGCACTCGTATTTCAAGCGAATGTCAACAATCAAGTCGCAATAATCTGCCAAAACTACAATTGACTCGCTTCAGCGGGGAGCAGCGTGATTGGTTAGACTTTTGCAACGTATTTGTTACTATAGTCCACAACAACAAGGACTTGTCGGACGTAGAGAAATTTCAATATCTGCGGTCGTGCCTGACTGACAAGGCATCGCGATTGATTCAGTCGCTTGAAGTAACCAACGCCAATTACACGGTCGCCTTAGAACTCATCGTCGCTCGCTTCAACAATAGCCGCCTCATTTTTCAAGCACACATGAAGCAGATTTGTGAGATACAATCAATTTCTTCATCGACAGTACCAGTTCTTCGTAATTTCATCGATGTTGTCAATGTGAATCTCCGTGCCATGCAATCACTGGCAACAACACAGCAGATAGGCGATGCAATTTTGCTGTATGTGGTATCGAAAAAATTTGATGTATCAACGCGCAGACGATGGGAAGAGGAGGTATCTTCTAAGTGGAACTCCTCTATATCCTCACAACTGAGAATGCCAACGTGGCCAGATCTGGCAACATTTCTAGAAAGCCGGTGCCACACGTTCAACATGCTAGATACAACCCCGTCCACAAGTTCGTCACTTACTAAAAATCCCCCACAGAAGAGAAACCAGTTGTCATTCGTTGCCCAACAAAATGCGTATTCTGCGATATAAGTCCACATCATAGCCCATTCAATTGCGAACTTTTCATGAAGATGGACCCAGTCGAGCGATATCTTCGAGTCAAACGGCTGAAGCTTTGCATAAATTGCCTTGGTGTTAATCATTGCTCCAGCACATGTCCATCGCGTCGCAGGTGCCAACACTGTAAAGTGAGCCACCACACACTACTGCATAGAACATATGGCGAAGATAGCAACACAACCAATGACGACAGCAGACAAACATCGCTTCAAGCCACCAAATGCAGAGGGGAGGTCATTCTGGCCACCGCCCTCGTTCGGCTATGTAACTCAGCGGGCTCGTCACTCGTTGCTCGTATTTTGTTGGATTCAGGTTCGCAGCTGAATTTCGTGACAGAAAACATAGCGCAACATCTGCGTCTATCTCGTTCCAAACGTAGCATCGAGGTAATGGGCATTGGAACAACTACAACAAAAACTCAACAGATGTGTTCAGTGGAACTCAAGTCCCTTCACACCGCCTATGCTGTGAACATTGAAGCTTTGATCTTGCCATCAATTACGTCACAACAGCCAGCCAGCCGCATAAGCATTGAGTCATGGAAATTACCGAGCAATGTTACCCTAGCTGATGGCAGATTCCATGAACCAGGTGGGATTCACTGCCTCATCGGGGCAGGCTTATTCTTCGATCTAATGCTTGTCGGTCAGATTAAACTCCCCGGCAGCTCATCCGTACTCCAAAAGACTAAACTTGGCTGGATTGTGTCTGGAGTAGCTCCGGCGTCAGCAACTTGGTTATCTTTGTCATCGTCACACACCTCCTCAGCATCACCAATCTACAAGGCTTTCGTCACTACCAGTAATCAACCGCAGGTCGACGATTTGCTCGAAAAATTTTGGACGCTTGAAACCTGTAATGATTCAGTAAAATTTCTCTCGGCGGAAGAGAAGGACTGCGAAGAGTTTTTCGAAACCACAACCACCAGATGCCCAGTCAGCAAGAGATTTATCGTGCGGTTGCCCTTCAAAGAACAACCTCAGACGCTGGGCCATTCATACGATACCGCACTCAAAAGGCTACTCGCTTTAGAATATAAGTTCTCACGTAACACGCCGCTTTTCAAACAATATGCCGAATTTATGGATGAGTACAACTCAATGAATTATATGACATGCATTGAGAGCCGCATACTGGGACGCTACTTTATCCCGCATCACTGAGTGATGAAAGCTGACAGCAGCACTACCAAGCTTCGCGTCGTTTTCGATGCGTCCTGTCGCACGACATCGGGAAAGAGCCTGAACGATATGCTTAGCGTTGGTCCCACTCTGCAAGACGACATCTTTACCATATTAGTCCGCTTTCGAGGTCACAAGTATGTGCTCATGGCCGATATCGCTAAAATGTACCGCCAGGTATTGGTACACGAAGCTGATGCCCCCTGGCAATGTATACTTTGGAGAAAGTCACCTGAAACCCAGCCGCAAGCTTTTCAACTTCGGACTATCACTTACGGTACCAGTTCAGCACCATATCTTGCCACTAAATGTCTTCGTCAACTAGCTAAAGATGAATCCAGTCGTTTTCCAACTGGTGCTGCCATTACACTTAAGGACTTTTATGTTGATAACTTGAGGACGGGTGCTTCGACGATCAGTGAAGTCATGGTTATAAAACAGCAGGTCACATCTCTTCTTAGTAGTGGTGGTTTCCCGTTGCGCAAATTTGCATCAAACCACCCGAGCATCATCGAAGACGTACCCCATGAAGACAGGGAAGAAATTGTTAAACTAGGCGACTCTGAATACGTGAAGACTCTCGGCATAAAGTGGTCACCATTGCAAGACGTTTTTATCTTTAGCTACAACAATCGTTCGTCGCAGTCAAGGGCAACCAAGAGGTCTATACTGTCGCAGATAGCCAGCTTTTTTGATACCCTTGGTCTTCTCAACCCCCTCATCGTTTCGTGCAAACTACTCATGCAACAATTATGGCAGCTTAAACTAGACTGGGACGAAAGCGTGCCACAAGACGTCTATACATAATGGCGAAACTTCCAAGAACAGCTATACCTCATCGACAACAAACAAATCCCAAGGTATGTTCCTTTCAATGCTACTACTGAAATCCATGCCTTTGCAGATGCCAGCTCAAGGGCTTACGGTGCGTGTATCTACATGGTTACTCGCACAGCGCAAGAAGCAGTATCATCGCTGGTGTGTGCCAAATCCCGTGTGGCGCCTAAGAAAGAAGTAAGCTTACCCCGTTTGGAACTTTGTGCTACAGTTCTATTAGCCGAACTCCTTCAATCTGTTGCAAAAGTCATAGAAATTAAGCCTGAGCACGTTCACTGTTGGACAGACTCAACAATAGCCTTGTGCTGGATTCGCGGTGAGCCGTCCAAGTGGAACATCTTTGTGGCCAATCGGGTGTCGAAAATCCAGCAGCTTACCTCGCGCTATATGTGGCATAACGTGCCTTCGGCACTCAACCCTGCCGACCTTGTCTCTCGCGGTGCAACAGTGGAGGAGATCAAGAGCAATCAACAGTGGTTCCAGGGGCCATATGCTCCACGACCAAGGCGGTACACTTTGAATTGGTGCCTGACTTATCTACAGCAGCGTTTATTGCAGCTCTTAAGCGATTCATGGCCCGCCGTGGTAAGTGTCGAACAATCGTGTCCGACAACGCTACAAACTTGATCGGCGCAAATCGTGAACTACGGGAACTATTGAAGTCTTTGATCACCCAAGAGCACATTAATAGCATGGAACAATTCTGCAGGACTGAGGGCATAACGTGGAAGTTCATTCCGCCAAGGTCCCCCCACTTCGGAGGCCTATGGGAAAGTGCAGTGAAACTTGCAAAGCACCACCTTCGTCGTGCTATAGGTTTGCATATATTATCACATGACGAATTACATACCGTCATTTGCCAAGCAGAAGAAATAGTGAACAGCCGCTCTCTGACTCCAATTTCATCGGATCCCAATGATCTTCGGCCGCTTACACCAGGTCACTTTTTGGTGCATCGAACACTGACAACTATGACAGAACCTACACCGCCCTCCGAGAAGGTCAGCGCTCTAAAACGCTACCAAATCGGTCAGTACATACAGCAGCAGTTCTGGCAGCGCTGGCATCAGGATTACTTAAAGGAGTTACAGCGGCGTACAAAGTGGAATACAGCATCTCCAAATTTGCTAGTGAACGACTTGGTATTGTTAAAGGAGGACGGTACGCCACCGCTCAAATGGCCCATCGGGAGGATCACCAAGGTTATTCCCGGGACGACGGCATGCTAAGAGTTGTGGAAATTAAAACGTCAGATGGGATATACAAACGGGCCATTACTCGCGTGTGCAAACTTCCTGTCGAACCTCCATCCGCTGACGAAGCTCATTGAAAGCATGAGCTTTCAAGGGCGGGAGTATGTCCACGCCCCCTTGGTAAACCGTATCATCTCCGCCTCTGCCTAAGTATGTTAATATTCGTCATCATGTGCAAGCGCGTCATTATGCACTCTCTCACCACAATCATCGTCGCCAGAACAGCGTTGCTGGATCAGTCGCAGCCGCAGTCGCTGCCAGTGTCGTCGCCGTCATAGTTTTTTGTCTTCGTCAGAGCTCTAAGTCCGTTAGTCGTCATCGCCTACTTTGCTAATTTCATCACCTCATTGCTGCAGCATTAAATATACACGTCGTCATACATATGTACAAATGTACCGCACAAAAATCACGCCACCTCCTTGTTCTCGCATAAGACTATACATACATATGTATTAACATATATAATATTGGTATGAACTGCTAAAAAAGGGTAATTGCGTTCATTCCATTTTCTGCTCTTTGTACGGAAGGCACGCGCTTTACCTTGTACAAGCAAAACCAATTTGTTAAATATACGTTAGCGTACAGTCCACTTTTAAGATTAATTCTTTTAATTGTTTTTTGGAAGGAGAAAATTGTAGAAAAGGCTCTACAATTCACCAATATTTATACAGAATTTGCAAAATAAAAAAACAAACAACAACCACACAAACAAGTTAAATAGCGGCAGACCAGTTGCTCTTGTTTGTAGTTGGTTTGTTTAAGGCAGATGAAATAAACACAACAGCCAACTCGGCTAGCGTAACACAATAGTTAGCGTATTGGCTCTGAAACTCCGAGCTCCCGGGTTCAAAGCCTGAGAGAAGTGGTTATGAAAAATTAAATTAAAAATTAATTTAATTTAATAATCAAAAAGAAGTCTTATGAGGAAACGTGGTGATTTCCGAAATAGTACTATAACTTCAACCATTAAAAACTGTTGTTGTTTTTTCACAAACAAAGCTTCCATAAACTGGCCTTGAGCTCAATAAAATTGTAAAATATTAACATTTACTAGGCCAACAGAAAAATGAACAAACATTTGTAGACAAGGATGAGCACGCCTTAAAAATGCATTATAATATAAAGTAAAAAATATTTATACAGAATTTGCAAAATAAAAACACAAACAACAACCACACAAACAAGTTAAATAGCGGCAGATCAGTTGCTCTTGTTTGTAGTTGGTTTGTTTAAGGAAGATGAAATAAACACAACAGCCAACTCGGCTAGCGTAGCACAATAGGTAGCGTATTGGCTCTGAAACTCCCAGCTCCCGGGTTCAAAGCCTGAGAGAAGTGGTTATGAAAAATTAAATTAAAAATTAATTTAATTTAATAATCAAAAAGAAGTCTGATGAGGAAATGTGGTGATTTTCGAAATAGTACTATAACTTCAACCATTAAAAACTGTTGTTGTTTTTGCACAAACAAATCTTCCATAAAATGGCCTTGAGCTCAATAAAATTGTTAAATATTAACATTTACTAGGCCAACAGAAAAATTAACAAACATTTGTAGACAAGGATGAGCACGCCTTAAAAATGCATTATAATATAAAGTAAAAAATATTTATACAGAATTTGCAAAATAAAAACACAATCAACGACCACACAAACAAGTTAAATAGCTGCAGATCAGTTGCTCTTGTTTGTAGTTGGTTTGTTTAAGGAAGATGAAATAAACACAACAGCCAACTCGGCTGGCGTAGCACAATAGGTAGCGTATTGGCTCTGCAACTCCGAGCTTCCGGGTTCAAAGCCTGAGAGAAGTGGTTATGAAAAATTAAATTAAAAATTAATTTAATTTAATAATCAAAAAGAAGTCTGATGAGGAAACGTGGTGATTTCCGAAATAGTACTATAACTTCAACCATTAAAAACTGTTGTTGTTTTTTCACAAACAAATCTTCCATAAACTGGCCTTGAGCTCAATAAAATTGTAAAATATTAACATTTACTAGGCCAACAGAAAAATGAACAAACATTTGTAGACAAGGATGAGCACGCCTTAAAAATGCATTATAATATAAAGTAAAAAATATTTATACAGAATTGCAAAATAAAAACACAAACAAGTTAAATAGCGGCAGATCAGTTGCTCTTGTTTGTAGTTGGTTTGTTTAAGGAAGATGAAAAAAACACAACAGCCAACTCGGCTAGCGTAACACAATAGTTAGCGTATTGGCTCTGCAACTACGAGCTCCCGGGTTCAAAGCCTGAGAGAAGTGGTTATGAAAAATTAAATTAAAAATTAATTTAATTTAATAATCAAAAAGAAGTCTGATGAGGAAATGTGGTGATTTCCGAAATAGTACTATAACTTCAACCATTAAAAACTGTTGTTGTTTTTTCACAAACAAATCTTCCATAAACTGGCCTTGAGCTCAATAAAATTGTAAAATATTAACATTTACTAGGCCAACAGAAAAATTAACAAACATTTGTAGACAAGGATGAGCACGCCTTAAAAATGCATTATAATATAAAGTAAAAAATATTTATACAGAATTTGCAAAATAAAAACACAAACAACAACCACACAAACAAGTTAAATAGCGGCAGATCAGTTGCTCTTGTTTGTAGTTGGTTTGTTTAAGGAAGATGAAATAAACACAACAGCCAACTCGGCTAGCGTAACACAATAGTTAGCGTATTGGCTCTGCAACTCCGAGCTCCCGAGTTCAAAGCCTGAGAGAAGTGGTTATGAAAAATTAAATTAAAAATTAATTTAATTTAATAATCAAAAAGAAGTCTGATGAGGAAATGTGGTGATTTCCGAAATAGTACTATAACTTCAACCATTAAAAACTGTTGTTGTTTTCCACAAACAAATCTTCCATAAACTGGCCTTGAGCTCAATAAAATTGTAAAATGTTAACATTTACTAGGCCAACAGTAAAATGAACAAACATTTGTAGACAAGGATGAGCCCGCCTTAAAAATGCATTATAATATAAAGTAAAAAATATTTATACAGAATTTGCAAAATAAAAAAACAAACAACAACCACACAAACAAGTTAAATAGTGGCAGATCAGTTGCTCTTGTTTGTAGTTGGTTTGTTTAAGGAAGATGAAATAAACACAACAGCCAACTCGGCTAGCGTAACACAATAGTTAGCGTATTGGCTCTGCAACTCCGAGCTCCCGGGTTCAAAGCCTGAGAGAAGTGGTTATGAAAAATTAAATTAAAAATTAATTTAATTTAATAATCAAAAAGAAGTCTGATGAGGAAACGTGGTGATTTCCGCAATAGTACTATAACTTCAACCATTAAAAACTGTTGTTGTTTTTTCACAAACAAATCTTCCATAAACTGGCCTTGAGCGCAATAAAATTGTAAAATATTAACATTTACTAGGCCAACAGAAAAATGAACAAAAATTTGTAGACAAGGATGAGCACGCCTTAAAAATGCATTATAATATAAAGTAAAAAATATTTATACAGAATTGCAAAATAAAAACACAAACAACAACCACACAAACAAGTTAAATAGCGGCAGATCAGTTGCTCTTGTTTGCGTATTGGCTCTGCAACTCCGAGCTCCCGGGTTCAAAGCCTGAGAGAAGTGGTTATGAAAAATTAAATTAAAAATTAATTTAATTTAATAATCAAAAAGAAGTCTGATGAGGAAATGTGGTGATTTCCGAAATAGTACTATAACTTCAACCATTAAAAACTGTTGTTGTTTTTTCACAAACAAATCTTCCATAAACTGGCCTTGAGCTCAATAAAATTGTAAAATATTAACATTTACTAGGCCAACAGAAAAATTAACAAACATTTGTAGACAAGGATGAGCACGCCTTAAAAATGCATTATAATATAAAGTAAAAAATATTTACACAGAATTTGCAAAATAAAAACACAAACAACAACCACACAAACAAATTAAATAGCGGCAGATCAGTTGCT
Source organism: Philophylla caesio (assembly GCA_963971545.1). Lineage (NCBI taxonomy): Eukaryota > Metazoa > Arthropoda > Insecta > Diptera > Tephritidae > Philophylla > Philophylla caesio. The sequence continues at coordinate 50,363,913 of OZ020605.1, forward strand.
CTTGTTTGTAGTTGGTTTGTTTAAGGAAGATGAAATAAACACAACAGCCAACTCGGCTAGCGTAGCACAATAGGTAGCGTATTGGCTCTGAAACTCCGAGCTCCCGGGTTCAAAGCCTGAGAGAAGTGGTTATGAAAAATTAAATTAAAAATTAATTTAATTTAATAATCAAAAAGAAGTCTGATGAGGAAACGTGGTGATTTCCGAAATAGTACTATAACTTCAACCATTAAAAACTGTTGTTGTTTTTTCACAAACAAATCTTCCATAAACTGGCCTTGAGCGCAATAAAATTGTAAAATATTAACATTTACTAGGCCAACAGAAAAATGAACAAACATTTGTAGACAAGGATGAGCACGCCTTAAAAATGCATTATAATATAAAGTAAAAAATATTTATACAGAATTGCAAAATAAAAACACAAACAACAACGACACAAACAAGTTAAATAGCGGCAGATCAGTTGCTCTTGTTTGTAGTTGGTTTGTTTAAGGAAGATGAAAAAAACACAACAGCCAACTCGGCTAGCGTAACACAATAGTCAGCGTATTGGCTCTGCAACTCCGAGCTCCCGGGTTCAAAGCCTGATAGAAGTGGTTATGAAAAATTAAATTAAAAATTAATTTAATTTAATAATCAAAAATAAGTCTGATGAGGAAATGTGGTGATTTCCGAAATAGTACTATAACTTCAACCATTAAAAACTGTTGTTGTTTTCCACAAACAAATCTTCCATAAACTGGCCTTGAGCTCAATAAAATTGTAAAATGTTAACATTTACTAGGCCAACAGTAAAATGAACAAACATTTGTAGACAAGGATGAGCCCGCCTTAAAAATGCATTATAATATAAAGTAAAAAATATTTATACAGAATTTGCAAAATAAAAAAACAAACAACAACCACACAAACAAGTTAAATAGCGGCAGATCAGTTGCTCTTGTTTGTAGGTGGTTTGTTTAAGGAAGATGAAATAAACACAACAGCCAACTCGGCTAGCGTAACACAATAGTTAGCGTATTGGCTCTGCAACTCCGAGCTCCCGGGTTCAAAGCCTGAGAGAAGTGGTTATGAAAAATTTATTTAAAAATTAATTTAATTTAATAATTAAAAAGAATTCTGATGAGGAAATGTGGTGATTTCCGAAATAGTACTATAACTTCAACCATTAAAAACTGTTGTTGTTTTTTCACAAACAAATCTTCCATGAACTGGCCTTGAGCTCAATAAAATTGTAAAATATTAACATTTACTAGGCCAACAGAAAAATGAACAAACATTTGTAGACAAGGATGAGCACGCCTTAAAAATGCATTATAATATAAAGTAAAAAATATTTATACAGAATTTGCAAAATAAAAACACAAACAACAACCACACAAACAAGTTAAATAGCGGCAGATCAGTTGCTCTTGTTTGTAGTTGGTTTGTTTAAGGAAGATGAAATAAACACAACAGCCAACTCGGCTAGCGTAACACAATAGTTAGCGTATTGGCTCTGCAACTCCGAGCTCCCGGGTCCAAAGCCTGAGAGAAGTGGTTATGAAAAATTAAATTAAAAATTAATTTAATTTAATAATCAAAAAGAAGTCTGATGAGGAAATGTGGTGATTTCCGAAATAGTACTATAACTTCAACCATTAAAAACTGTTGTTGTTTTCCACAAACAAATCTTCCATAAACTGGCCTTGAGCTCAATAAAATTGTAAAATGTTAACATTTACTAGGCCAACAGTAAAATGAACAAACATTTGTAGACAAGGATGAGCCCGCCTTAAAAATGCATTATAATATAAAGTAAAAAATATTTATACAGAATTTGCAAAATAAAAAAACAAACAACAACCACAAAAACAAGTTAAATAGCGGCAGATCAGTTGCTCTTGTTTGTAGTTGGTTTGTTTAAGGAAGATGAATTAAACACAACAGCCAACTCGGCTAGCGTAGCACAATAGGTAGCGTATTGGCTCTGAAACTCCGAGCTCCCGGGTTCAAAGCCTGAGAGAAGTGGTTATGAAAAATTAAATTAAAAATTAATTTAATTTAATAATCAAAAAGAAGTCTGATGAGGAAATGTGGTGATTTCCGAAATAGTACTATAACTTCAACCATTAAAAACTGTTGTTGTTTTTTCACAAACACAGCTTCCATAAACTGGCCTTGAGCTCAATAAAATTGTAAAATATTAACATTTACTAGGCCAACAGAAAAATTAACAAACATTTGTAGACAAGGATGAGCATGCCTTAAAAATGCATTATAATATAAAGTAAAAAATATTTATACAGAATTTGCAAAATAAAAACACAAACAAGTTAAATAGCGGCAGATCATTTGCTCTTGTTTGTAGTTGGTTTGTTTAAGGCAGATGAAATAAACACAACAGCCATCTCGGCTAGCGTAACACAATAGTTAGCGTATTGGCTCTGCAACTCCGAGCTCCCGGGTTCAAAGCCTGAGAGAAGTGGTTATGAAAAATTAAATTAAAAATTAATTTAATTTAATAATCAAAAAGAAGTCTGATGAGGAAACGTGGTGATTTCCGAAATAGTACTATAACTTCAACCATTAAAAACTGTTGTTGTTTTTTCACAAACAAATCTTCCATAAACTGGCCTTGAGCGCAATAAAATTGTAAAATATTAACATTTACTAGGCCAACAGAAAAATGAACAAACATTTGTAGACAAGGATGAGCACGCCTTAAAAATGCATTATAATATAAAGTAAAAAATATTTATACAGAATTTGCAAAATAAAAACATAAACAACAACCACACAAACAAGTTAAATAGCGGCAGATCAGTTGCTCTTGTTTGTAGTTGGTTTGTTTAAGGAAGATGAAATAAACACAACAGCCAACTCGGCTAGCGTAGCACAATAGGTAGCGTATTGGCTCTGAAACTCCGAGCTCCCGGGTTCAAAGCCTGAGAGAAGTGGTTATGAAAAATTAAATTAAAAATTAATTTAATTTAATAATCAAAAAGAAGTCTGATGAGGAAATGTGGTGATTTCCGAAATAGTACTATAACTTCAACCATTAAAAACTGTTGTTGTTTTTTCACAAACAAATCTTCCATAAAATGGCCTTGAGCTCAATAAAATTGTAAAATATTAACATTTACTAGGCCAACCGAAAAATGAACAAACATTATAAAAATTAATTTAATTTAATAATCAAAAAGAAGTCTGATGAGGAAATGTGGTGATTTCCGAAATAGTACTATAACTTCAACCATTAAAAACTGTTGTTGTTTTTTCACAAACAAATCTTCCATAAACTGGCCTTGAGCTCAATAAAATTGTAAAATATTAACATTTACTAGGCCAACAGAAAAATGAACAAACATTTGTAGACAAGGATGAGCACGCCTTAAAAATGCATTATAATATAAAGTAAAAAATATTTATACAGAATTTGCAAAATAAAAACACAAACAACGACCACACAAACAAGTTAAATAGCGGCAGATCAGTTGCTTTTGTTTGTAGTTGGTTTGTTTAAGGAAGATGAAATAAACACAACAGCCAACTCGGCTAGCCTAGCACAATAGGTAGCGTATTGGCTCTGAAACTCCGAGGTCCCGGGTTCAAAGCCTGAGAAAAGTGGTTATGAAAAATTAAATTAAAAATTAATTTAATTTAATAATCAAAAAGAAGTCTGATGAGGAAATGTGGTGATTTCCGAAATAGTACTATAACTTCAACCATTAAAAACTGTTGTTGTTTTTTCACAAACAAATCTTCCATAAACTGGCCTTGAGCTCAATAAAATTGTAAAATATTAACATTTACTAGGCCAACAGAAAAATTAACAAACATTTGTAGACAAGGATGAGCACGCCTTAAAAATGCATTATAATATAAAGTAAAAAATATTTATACAGAATTTGCAAAATAAAAACACAAACAACAACCACACAAACAAGTTAAATAGCGGCAGATCAGTTGCTCTTGTTTGTAGTTGGTTTGTTTAAGGAAGATGAAATAAACACAACAGCCAACTCGGCTAGCGTAGCACAATAGGTAGCGTATTGGCTCTGAAACTCCGAGCTCCCGGGTTCAAAACCTGAGAGAAGTGGTTTTGAAAAATTAAATTAAAAATTAATTTAATTTAATAATCAAAAATAAGTCTGATGAGGAAATGTGGTGATTTCCGAAATAGTACTATAACTTCAACCATTAAAAACTGTTGTTGTTTTTTCACAAACACAGCTTCCATAAACTGGCCTTGAGCTCAATAAAATTGTAAAATATTAACATTTACTAGGCCAACAGAAAAATGAACAAACATTTGTAGACAAGGATGAGCACGCCTTAAAATGCATTATAATATAAAGTAAAAAATATTTATACAGAATTTGCAAAATAAAAACACAAACAACGACCACACTAACAAGTTAAATAGCGGCAGATCAGTTGCTTTTGTTTGTAGTTGGTTTGTTTAAGGAAGATGAAATAAACACAACAGCCAACTCGGCTAGCCTAGCACAATAGGTAGCGTATTGGCTCTGAAACTCCGAGGTCCCGGGTTCAAAGCCTGAGAGAAGTGGTTATGAAAAATTAAATTAAAAATTAATTTAATTTAATAATCAAAAAGAAGTCTGATGAGGAAATGTGGTGATTTCTGAAATAGTACTATAACTTCAACCATTAAAAACTGTTGTTGTTTTTTCACAAACAAATCTTCCATAAACTGGCCTTGAGCTCAATAAAATTGTAAAATATTAACATTTACTAGGCCAACAGAAAAATGAACAAACATTTGTAGACAAGGATGAGCACGCCTTAAAATGCATTATAATATAAAGTAAAAAATATTTATACAGAATTTGCAAAATAAAAACACAAACAACGACCACACTAACAAGTTAAATAGCGGCAGATCAGTTGCTTTTGTTTGTAGTTGGTTTGTTTAAGGAAGATGAAATAAACACAACAGCCAACTCGGCTAGCCTAGCACAATAGGTAGCGTATTGGCTCTGAAACTCCGAGGTCCCGGGTTCAAAGCCTGAGAAAAGTGGTTATGAAAAATTAAATTAAAAATTAATTTAATTTAATAATCAAAAAGAAGTCTGATGAGGAAATGTGGTGATTTCCGAAATAGAACTATAACTTCAACCATTAAAAACTGTTGTTGTTTTTTCACAAACAAATCTTCCATAAACTGGCCGTGAGCTCAATAAAATTGTAAAATATTAACATTTACTAGGCCAACAGAAAAATTAACAAACATTTGTAGACAAGGATGAGCCCGCCTTAAAAATGCATTATAATATAAAGTAAAAAATATTTATACAGAATTTGCAAAATAAAAAAACAAACAACAACCACACAAACAAGTTAAATAGCGGCAGATCAGTTGCTCTTGTTTGTAGTTGGTTTGTTTAAGGAAGATGAAATAAACACAACAGCCAACTCGGCTAGCGTAGCACAATAGGTAGCGTATTGGCTCTGAAACTCCGAGCTCCCGGGTTCAAAGCCTGAGAGAAGTGGTTACGAAAAATTAAATTAAAAATTAATGTAATTTAATAATCAAAAAGAAGTCTGATGAGGAAATGTGGTGATTTCCGAAATAGTACTATAACTTCAACCATTAAAAACTGTTGTTGTTTTTTCACAAACACAGCTTCCATAAAGTGGCCTTGAGCTCAATAAAATTGTAAAATATTAACATTTACTAGGCCAACAGAAAAATGAACAAACATTTGTAGACAAGGATGAGCCCGCCTTAAAAATGCATTATAATATAAAGTAAAAAATATTTATACAGAATTTGCAAAATAAAAAAACAAACAACAACCACTCAAACAAGTTAAATAGCGGCATATCAGTTGCTCTTGTTTGCAGTTGGTTTGTTTAAGGAAGATGAAATAAACACAACAGCCAACTCGGCAAGCGTAGCACAATAGGTAGCGTATTGGCTCTGCAACTCCGAGCTCCCGGGTTCAAAGCCTGAGAGAAGTGGTTATGAAAAATTAAATTAAAAATTAATTTAATTTGATAATCAAAAAGAAGTCTGATGAGGAAATGTGGTGATTTCCGAAATAGTACTTTAACTTCAACCATTAAAAACTGTTGTTGTTTTTTCACAAACAAATCTTCCATAAACTGGCCTTGAGCTCAATAAAATTGTAAAATATTAACATTTACTAGGCCAACAGAAAAATGAACAAACATTTGTAGACAAGGATGAGCACGCCTTAAAAATGCATTATAATATAAAGTAAAAAACATTTATACAGAATTTGCATAATAAAAACACAAACAACAACCACACAAACAAGTTAAATTGCGGAAGATCAGTTGCTCTTGTTTGTAGTTGGTTTATTTAAGGAAGATGAAATAAACACAACAGCCAAGTCGACTAGCGTAGCACAATAGGTAGCGTATTGGCTCTGCAACTCCGAGCTCTCGGGTTCAAAGCCTGAGAGAAGTGGTTATGAAAAATTAAATTAAAAATTAATTTAATTTAATAATCAAAAATAAGTCTGATGAGGAAATGTGGTGATTTCCGAAATAGTACTATAACTTCAACCATTAAAAACTGTTGTTGTTTTTTCACAAACAAATCTTCCATAAACTGGCCTTGAGCTCAATAAAATTTTAAAATATATACATTTACTAGGCCAACAGAAAAATGAACAAACATTTGTAGACAAGGATGAGCACGCCTTAAAAATGCATTATAATATAAAGTAAAAAATATTTATACAGAATTTGCAAAATAAAAACACAAACAACAACCTAACAAACAAGTTAAATAGCGGCAGATCAGTTGCTCTTGTTTGTAGTTGGTTTGTTTAAGGAAGATGAAATAAACACAACAGCCAACTCGGCTAGCGTAGCACAATAGGTAGCGTAGTGGCTCTGAAACTCTGAGCTCCCGGGTTCAAAGCCTGAGAGAAGTGGTTATGAAAAATTAAATTAAAAATTAATTTAATTTAATAATCAAAAAGAAGTCTCATGAGGAAATGTGGTGATTTCCGAAATAGTACTATGACTTCAACCATTAAAAACTGTTGTTGTTTTTTCACAAACAAATCTTCCATAAACTGGCCTTGAGCTAGTTAATATCGTTACTCGATATTTTGAGTAAAAAGAATATTTTTTTGGGTAACACTGAAATGTGCACTCTTTATTCATAATCTTTAGACTGACTTGTTTACATGAATCTTAAAGCTACATATTTATAGTACTGAGATGCGTCGGTTGTTATCTGTTTACTAGTAGGTAGCTATTTGGGTTTGTTTTAGTGATAGTCCATTTCTATTGTTATAAGTTTTGTCCGTTGCAGTTCGTGGTAAATCATGTTTAGACAAGTTCTGTTGTTTTGATATTGTTATCATACAAGGTCAAAGGTTGATTATCGGCATTATTGTCTGTAAACAATAATTATGTATACATATATGTATGCAGTGTATATATGTATGTGGTGTATACATACATATATATGTATGTTAGTACTAACGTCGTTTACTCTCCTCCCTCTTAAAACGGAGCGTCCCCGCTATGGTGCTGCTACGAGTTGGTGTTGAAGACGGTTCATTTCGATTTCGTATAATTCGTCAATTTGTCTTTGTCTGTGAAGCATTCTTCTATTTTCATAGAATCGGCAGAGATGTACCATACCATAAGTGATGACTACTAAAGTAAGGAAACCCATTATGATGAAGAACGTAAAATATACTGGGTTTTCCTCAATAGGTATCAAAAATGTTGAGTTTTTGGATATTGCTGAATTTGTAGATTGAGTTTGAAGAAAGGATGCTGAGTACTTCAAGTTGTTCGCTATGCTGGTTGTGTATGATTTCTGTAAGTTGTCGTTGATGATTGTAATATGCGATATTATCGATGGTTGTAGGTTCATTAAAGCGTATTAATTTAGGGCCTGATATATGCATGTTGTTCCAAGTGTGCTGGTAATCTGTAAGAATGTATCCATTCTCTAGGATGCGGAGTGGAGCATTCTTTTCGTGGATTGTTTCGCATTGAGCTGATTTGTCTTCTAATATTTTTATAGTATAATTGTCGGAGGGTTCGGACTTACAAATAAAGTTACTCATATAATTTCGACATTTGGATATTCTTTGATAGTTGTTACATTTTGCGATCTTAGGGTCTAAATTAATTTTACCATGCTTATATGCTAAAGGATATACATTAAATAGGCTACATTTAGTTTCTAGGATGGGATATTTGTATATTGTTATAATTGCTTCTTGTAGGTAACAGATATGAATGTCGGCATATTCTAATATATTAATTATTGGAAGATCTAGTTTTTCGTGATTTATTAAATCGTACACATCTTTCAAATTTAATGTGCCAGAATAAAAATTATTAGTTTTCGCAAAATTTATAGTGTTTGTTATTGATTGGAGTTCATTACAAACTTCTGATATAGCAATGTTTTCGGTTATTGCTTTGGGATCAAGGGTTTCGAGTATTCTTTCGAACTGTGAGTTAATTGCTCTTTGCTTATTATTATTTTCTATTATAATATTAAGTGAAGTTTTGATTTCTACAAGGTCATCGTGGTCTGGAGTGCCAGTGATGAACTTTAACACGGAGCCAAGAAAGTTTAGTGATCGTTGTGGTCTATAAATATTTGGAATGAGTTGAGTTTTCAGAGTTTCGATTTTGTTCACTAAAATTTGAGTTTCAGGTTGGTTTTCTAGATTATACGATGTTTTCATTATACTTTCGTATGGTGCTAGTATATTTGAAAGGTTAGATATGTGATACAAGTAAGCTGTATCCTGATAAATGTAAACAGGGTCGGTTTCCACTAGAACATATTTCCTATTAGTTAAATCTATTATATTGTCGCAAAGTGCGATAGAGAAAATTAAGGTAAACACTGTTCCGTACATGCCTTTGCTCTAATATTGTCCTTATGGATAATTACTCTTTTATTTGTTGTTACTGTGTCGCCGTTGTCTTTTTTGACTATATGTTTCGCGTATTTTTTTACGTTTTTGTTCCGTCTATGCGTCTTTGAATATATTACGTCTCCTTCTTTGTAGTTCAGTTGTTTGCGATTGCGGTTGTGGTATCGCAAAACTCTCTCTTGGTTTTGTTGAATACGCTCTTTGATGTCAGGATACCTCCTTTGATTGAAAAACACGTCCTCGGGTTTCTCGTTGGTTACCGAATGGATAGTTTTGTTGTACTGTCGGACTGCTTCAAATATTTGTTCATCCGGTGCCGAACTGTGTTGGTGTGCCAAAACTTTTGCGAGTTCAATTATGGTGCTATGCGTCCGTTCAACTTGCCGTTTGTTGTTGAATGATAGGCTGGAGTTTTGGTATGCGTTATTTGTAATCGCTTGTATATTTGTTGTGCACATATGCCAGTAAATGTTGACTCGTTATCAGTCATTACAAACTTTGCATTAGGGTATATTTGTGATAGTATCTCGTCGATGTATTTGTATGTGTCTTTCTTTGATGGTATTTGTCTCAAATAGCAGAATTTTGAGTACTTGTCGGTTGAACTAATGTACATATTATTGCTCATAAAAAATAAGTCTAAGTGTATGTATTCGCCTACATTGCTCGGTACTGGTGCTGAACCTATTGGTTGTTTATTTGGTCGGCGTTCATATTTGTTTGTGAGGCAAATTTCGCAGTCCTGTACTTCCTTTTTACAAGCGTCACGTATGTTGGGCCAGTAATATCTGAGCGAAATTTCCTGGGCGTTATTTTTATAGTTTCTGTGAGCACGTCTGTGTGTGTCTTGTATGATTTGTTCTTGTTGTTCGGTTTCGGTGATGTCGTCAACCAATTTTTGCGCTAGTACGATCTATACGGTTGGAAATGTGTCGATAATGTCATTTTCGACGTGAAATAATATTTCCTCGTCTATTTGCAGGGCATTAGTTACCTTTGGTCTCATTATATTTTTTAGTCTGTCTAGCATTTCAGTTCTGGTGTTAAAAAAAATCGTATGTCGGCTGTTAGAAAATATGTTTTGTGAGGATATTTCGATGGGATTCTGATCTGAATGTCTTACAATAATTTGGTTCCTAAATGCGTTTAGTGGTTGCTTTACTCGTTTCAATTTTTGTGTTGGGGAGCTTTGTGCTGAATGTTGGGAGTCATCAGAGTTTACACTGTTGTTTATTTGCTGGCGAGAAAGTGCGTCAGCGACAACGTTCTGATGTCCGGGTTTGTAAACGAGTTTTGCGCCGTATTCTTCGATAAAATTTTTCCATCTTTTTAATTTTGTATTGGGGTTTTTTTCTGAGAAGATTAAAGATTGATGGTCAGTGTAAATTGTTAAATCAGCTATACCATACAAGTAATTACGTAGTTTCTGTAGTGACCACACAATTGCGAGTAACTCTTTCTCATTCGTGGAGCAATTCTGTTCTGTTTCGCTGAGTGTTCGGGAAATAAATGATATAGGTTTTTGATTTTGAGATAATACGGCTCCGATAGCGTAATTACTAGCATCTGTGGTTAATTCGAAAGGTTTGTTAAAATTTGGTTGGAAGAGTTCAACTTGGGCTTGCAGTTCCTCTTTTATTTTGTTCAGTGCTTCTAGTGCACGTTCGTCTAAGCTGATTTTTATTTTTGCACTTTGATTCTTAGATATGCCGCCGTTATCTCCTCTAAGAAACGTAGTAAGTGGCTTGACTATGGCTGCGAAATTCTGTATGAATTTTCGATAATAACTCGCAAGGCCTAGGAAGGATCTGAGTTCCTTAAGCGTTGTGGGAATAGGGAAATCTTTAATGGTTTTTATTTTTGAAGGATCAACTGTGATCCTTTTATATTTAATTATATAATATAATTTTGGCGCGTACACTATATAGCTCAGTGTTTGGCCGAGCTTCTCCTACTATTTGTGGTGTGCGTCTTTATATTATACCACAAATGGAGGGACCTACAGTTTTGTGCCGACTCCGAACGGCAGATGTATTTAATGAGAAGCTTTTTCATGGCAGAAATACCCTCGGAGGTTTGCCATTGCCTGCCGAGGGGTGACCGCTATTAGAAAAAACTTTTTCTATGAGTTAGATTTTGTTTGCCCTGACTGAGATTCGAACCTCGAACTCACCGGCATATCAAGTTATAGCACGCACCGCTACCAACTCGACCACAGCGGCACCGATTATATTTAATTATGTGCCCTAATATATTCTACAGAGTCCTGGAAAAAGTGAGATTTTTCGCTGGAGATCTTCATGTTGGCCTGGTGAAGCGCGTTTATGATTATGTGGATATGTTCGATATGTTCTTCGGGAGAGGAAGAATAAATGAGAACATCGTCTATATAAACGTAAGCGAACTTCCCGATATATGGTCTAAGAATATCGTCCACGCATCTTTGAAAAATGGATGGGGCATTTTTCTGGCCGAACGGCATACGAAGGAATTCGTACTTAGCTCCATTTACACTAAAGGCCGTTTTTTCTCCGTCAGATTCATTAACAAGGATCTGATGGAAGCCAGACTCTAAATCTAAAGTAGTAAATACCTTTGCATTACCTTAATTCTGTATGGTCATTGCCACATCAGGTATGGGGTATCTATCTGTGTTAGTTTGAGCTTTTAGCTTCTAAAAGTCTACGACCATTCTGCGCTTAGGTTTCCCTTGTTCATCGGTACCTTTTTTAGCGACTGTCCAAATGGGAGAGTTGTACGGACTTTTGCTGGGTTGAATTATTTCATTTTTTAAAAGTTTGTTAATTTCTTTGTTAATGAAGTCGTTATCCGACATAGGGTATGGCTTTGTCCAAATAGGAATCGGATTTCGTTCTAATGGTAGCTTGTATTGCGGTTGTATAAGGTAGTACTTCGTTTGTACTTTCATTTTTTTGCATTATTTCGTCGATTTCTGCCCTATATTTTTCACTATTAATAGTATAATTAACTTTTTGCACAGATTCACTTTCTTTCTTGGCCCTATATTTATAGCTGAGCTTGTACTCGAAGAGATTGATCTCTGCTTTGATTTTTCTAAGTCCCTGTTCACCCAGAAGCATATCAAATTCTTCTAATGCATCTGTTTCAAAAAATGTCAGATTATGTTCTAATAATGTTAAAATTTTTTTTGATTTAGTTATTGAGTAACCATGAAGGGTTTTCACTTTTACTGGCTTGATTTCAATTGGCTTACCTATATTGCATTTTGTGCTAATATAATTGTTCGTTGCTCCGGTATCGATTAGGATGTTGATAAGTTTGCCTGTATCCCTGCAGTGGCGTTGCAAACACGGCAAATCGTTCATACGCCTAAAAAAACACTCCCTGTTTCGTATTCCTCATTTTCGAATTCTGCTGCAAGCGATGTTAGTTCTTCGTCCCGTGTTTGATTGACACGTTGTATCTTCTGTGGTACATTACGAGATGAAGGATTTCTTTCCCTTTTCTGTGGATCCCCGCGAAATGGATTATTTGGAGGTAGTCCTTGCCTCTGGCGGTCATAGTTGTTTTGTGGTGCGGAATGATTCCTATTATAATTTGTGGATCTCATGTATTTTTGTGACGGATCTATTTCCATTGGTTGGTGCTCTTGCCTGGGTGCAGTTTGGTTGTATTGCACCTGCGCGTTAGGTCTGTACCTTTGTGGTTCTTCGTATCTTCTGCTTGGCGAAGCATTGTAATGTCTGTGATTATATTGCGGAAAGTCGAACTGTAAGTTCACGTTGTCGTGGTGTATAGTGCTTGCGATAGCGTAAGCGGTTTCCAAGTCATTTAGATTGTGGCTGTAGAGGGTGCCGCTGGTGTATTTGCTGTTTAGGCCGAGAATGAATGTTATTACCGCTTCCTGGTTTGCGTATTCTTTCATGGCTGAGGGATTCCCTGAGCTATCCATTTCGACTTTAGTGAGTGCAAGGTTCAGCGAATTACTAACTTCGCTATGGAACTCCGCCAACGTCCTTTTTCCCTGTTTTATTATTTTCATTGCTTCAAGCAACACATACAGGGGTCTCTGGTCCGCATAGGTATAATCGAGACGGTTAATTATAGAGTAAAAATTGAATTTTGTGTCGTGGTTAATTAGAATATCGGCCGCCTCTCCTTGAATTTTGGAATGAATGATAGAGAGCGCCGTATAATACGTGGGTGTAGTAGCGTAATTCTTGATGTTTTCCATGTGTGTCCAGGCACGTTTTCTCCACGATCTATAATGGTTCGTGTCTCCTGTGAACATTGGTAGCATTTTAAAAACTTCCAAGTTAATTTGCGACGCATCAGTAATGTTGGGTGCACAGTCTTGGTATTGATCTGCAACTGTGACTGTGACTGCTGCGTTTGTTTCAAGAGAGTTCATCCTCTCTTGGGTTTCAGTCAGGGTTGTGGTCAAGGCAGCTATTTGTGCCCTCAGGTTTGCTATCTCCTGTGCGCTCATTTCTGCGTCCGATGATAAACGTGTTGAGTCAAAGATGAGTTGTCGCTTTTTTTTCGTGATAAAGTTTTCCTTTTTCATTAATTATTTATGCACTTTTTTCAAATGTTAGTGCTGGAAATCTTATTTCCCGCGGAATTAGTTTTTTTATAATTTTCGCATTTAATTATAAAAGTGGCTTAAAAACGGTTGAGCCCCCAGTTAATATCGTTACTCGATATTTTGAGTAAAAAGAATATTTTTTTGGGTTACACTGAAATGTGCACTCTTTATTCATAATCTTTAGACTGACTTGTTTACATGAGTCTTAAAGCTATTTATAGTACTGAGATGCGTCGGTCGTTATCTGTTTACTAGTAGGTATGTAGCTATTTGGGTTTGTTTTAGTGATAGTCCATTTCTATTGTTATAAGTTTTGTCCGTTGCAGTTCGTGGTAAATCATGTTTAGACAAGTTCTGTTGTTTTGATATTGTTATCATACAAGGTCAAAGGTTGATTATCGGCATTATTGTTTGTAAACAATAATTATGTATACATATATGTATGCAGTGTATATACATACAAATGTATGTGGTGTATACATACATATACATATATGTATGTTAGTACTAACGTCGTTAACTAGCTCAATAAAATTGTAAAATATTAACATTTACTAGGCCAACAGAAAAATGAACAAACATTTGTAGACAAGGATGAGCACGCCTTAAAAATGCATTATAATATAAAGTAAAAAATATTTATACAGAATTTGCAAAATAAAAACACAAACAACAACCACACAAACAAGTTAAATAGCGGCAGATCAGTTGCTCTTGTTTGTTGTTGGTTTGTTTAAGGAAGATGAAATAAACACAACAGCCAACTCGGCTAGCGTAGCACAATAGGTAGCGTATTGGCTCTGCAACTCCGAGCTCCCGGGTTCAAAGCCTGAGAGAAGTGGTTATGAAAAATTAAAAACTTCAACCATTAAAAACTGTTGTTTTTCACAAACAAATCTTCCATAAACTGGCCTTGAGCTCAATAAAATTGTAAAATATTAACATTTACTAGGCCAACAGAAAAATGAACAAACATTTGTAGACAAGGATGAGCACGCCTAAAAAATGCATTATAATATAAAGTAAAAAATATTTATACTGAATTTGCAAAATATAAACACAAACAACAACCACACAAACAAGTTAAATAGCGGCAGATCAGTTGCTCTTGTTTGTTGTTGGTTTGTTTAAGGAAGATGAAATAAACACAACAGCCAACTCGGCTAGCGTAGCACAATAGGTAGCGTATTGGCTCTGCAACTCCGAGCTCCCGGGTTCAAAGCCTGAGAGAAGTGGTTATGAAAAATTAAATTAAAAATTAATTTAATTTAATAATCAAAAAGAAGTCTGATGAGGAAATGTGGTGATTTCCGAAATAGTACTATAACTTCAACCATTAAAAACTGTTGTTGTTTTTTCACAAACAAATCTTCCATAAACTGGCCTTGAGCTCAATAAAATTGTAAAATATTAACATTTACTAGGCCAACAGAAAAATTAACAAACATTTGTAGACAAGGATGAGCACGTCTTAAAAATGCATTATAATATAAAGTAAAAAATATTTATACAGAATTTGCAAAATAAAAACACAAACAACAACCACACAAACAAGTTAAATAGCGGCAAATCAGTTGCTCTTGTTTGTAGTTGGTTTGTTTAAGGAAGATGAAATAAACACAACAGCCAACTCGGCTAGCGTAGCACAATAGGTAGCGTATTGGCTCTGCAACTCCGAGCTCCCGGGTTCAAAGCCTGAGGGAAGTGGTTATGAAAAATTTAATTAAAAATTAATTTAATTTAATAATCAAAAAGAAGTCTGATGAGGAAATGTGGTGATTTCCGAAATAGTACTATAACTTCAACCATTAAAAACTGTTGTTGTTTTTTCACAAACAAAGCTTCCATAAACTGGCCTTGAGCTCAATAAAATCGTAAAATATTAACATTTACTAGGCCAACAGAAAAATGAACAAACATTTGTAGACAAGGATGAGCACGCCTTAAAAATGCATTATAATATAAAGTAAAAAATATTTATACAGAACTTGCAAAATATAAACACAAACAACAACCACACAAACAAGTTAAATAGCGGCAGATCAGTTGCTCTTGTTTGTTGTTGGTTTGTTTAAGGAAGATGAAATAAACACAACAGCCAACTCGGCTAGCGTAGCACAATAGGTAGCGTATTGGCTCTGCAACTCCGAGCTCCCGGGTTCAAAGCCTGAGAGAAGTCTGATGAGGAAATGTGGTGATTACCGAAATAGTACTATAACTTCAACCATTAAAAACTGTTGTTGTTTTTTCACAAACAAATCTTCCATAAACTGGCCTTAAGCTCAATAAAATTGTTAAATATTAACATTTACTAGGCCAACAGAAAAATGAACAAACATTTGTAGACAAGGATGAGCACGCCTTAAAAATGCATTATAATATAAAGTAAAAAATATTTATACAGAATTTGCAAAATAAAAACACAAACAACAACCACACAAATAAGTTAAATAGCGGCAGATCAGTTGCTCTTGTTTGTAGTTGGTTTGTTTAAGGACGATGAAATAAACACAACAGCCAACTCGGCTAGCGTAGCACAATAGGTAGCGTATTGGCTCTGAAACTCCGAGCTCCCGGGTTCAAAGCCTGAGAGAAGTGGTTATGAAAAATTAAATTAAAAATTAATTTAATTTAATAATCAAAAAGAAGTCTAATGAGGAAATGTGGTGATTTCCGAAATAGTACTATAACTTCAACCATTAAAAACTGTTGTTGTTTTTTCACAAACAAATCTTCCATTAACTGGCCTTGAGCTCAATAAAATTGTAAAATATTAACATTTACTAGGCCAACAGAAAAATGAACAAACATTTGTAGACAAGGATGAGCACGCCTTAAAAATGCATTATAATATAAAGTAAAAAATATTTATACAGAATTTGCAAAATAAAAACACAAACAACAACCACACAAACAAGTTAAATAGCGGCAGATCAGTTGCTCTTGTTTGTAGTTGGTTTGTTTAAGAAAGATGAAATAAACACAACAACCAACTCGGCTAGCGTAGCACAATAGGTAGCGTATTGGCTCTGCAACTCCGAGCTCCCGGGTTCAAAGCCTGAGAGAAGTGGTTATGAAAAATTTAATTAAAAATGAATTTAATTTAATAATCAAAAAGAAGTCTGATGAGGAAATGTGGTGATTTCCGAAATAGTACTATAACTTCAACCATTAAAAACTGTTGTTGTTTTTTCACAAACAAAGCTTCCATAAACTGGCCTTGAGCTCAATAAAATTGTAAAATATTAACATTTACTAGGCCAACAGAAAAATGAACAAACATTTGTAGACAAGGATGAGCACTCCTTAAAAATGCATTATAATATAAAGTAAAAAATATTTATACAGAATTTGCAAAATAAAAACACAAACAACAACCACACAAACAAGTTAAATAGCGGCAAATCAGTTGCTCTTGTTTGTAGTTGGTTTGTTTAAGGAAGATGAAATAAACACAACAGCCAACGCGGCTAGCGTAGCACAATAGGTAGGGTATTGGCTCTGCAACTCCGGGCTCTCGGGTTCAAAGCCTGGGAGAAGTGGTTATAAAAAATTGAATTAAAAATTAATTTAATTTAATAATCAAAAAGAAGTCTGATGAGGAAATGTGGTGATTTCCGAAATAGTACTATAACTTCAACCATTAAAAACTGTTGTTGTTTTTTCACAAACAAATCTTCCATAAACTGGCATTGAGGTCAATAAAATTGTAAAATATTAACATTTACTAGGCCAACAGAAAAATGAACAAACATTTGTAGACAAGGATGAGCACGCCTTAAAAATTCATTATAATATAAAGTAAAAAATATTTATACAGAATTTGCAAAATAAAAACACAAACAACAACCACACAAACAAGTTAAATAGCGGCAGATCAGTTGCTCTTGTTTGTAGTTGGTTTATTTAAGGAAGATAAAATAAACACAACAGCCAACTCGGCTAGCGTAGCACAATAGGTAGCGTATTGGCTCTGCAACTCCGAGCTCCCGGGTTCAAAGCCTGAGAGAAGTGGTTATGAAAAATTTAATTAAAAGTTAATTTAATTTAATAATCAAAAAGAAGTCTGATGAGGAAATGTGGTGATTTCCGAAATAGTGCTATAACTTCAACCATTAAAAACTGTTGTTGTTTTTTCACAAACAAAGCTTCCATAAACTGGCCTTGAGCTCAATAAAATTGTAAAATATTAACATTTACTAGGCCAACAGAAAAATGAACAAACATTTGTAGACAAGGATGAGCACGCCTTAAAAATGCATTATAATATAAAGTAAAAAATATTTATACAGAATTTGCAAAATAAAAACACAAACAACAACCACACAAACAAGTTAAATAGCGGCAGATCAGTTGCTCTTGTTTGTAGTTGGTTTGTTTAAGGAAGATGAAATAAACACAACAGCCAACTCGGCTAGCGTAGCACAATAGGTAGCGTATTGGCTCTGCAACTCCGAGCTCCCGGGTTCAAAGCCTGAGAGAAGTGGTTATGAAAAATTAAATTAAAAATTAATTTAATTTAATAATCAAAAAGAAGTCTGATGAGGAAATGTGGTGATTTCCGAAATAGTACTATAACTTCAACCATTAAAAACTGTTGTTGTTTTTTCACAAACAAATCTTCCATAAACTGGCATTGAGGTCAATAAAATTGTAAAATATTAACATTTACTAGGCCAACAGAAAAATGAACAAACATTTGTAGACAAGGATGAGCACGCCTTAAAAATGCATTAAAATATAAAGTAAAAAATATTTATACAGAATTTGCAAAATAAAAACACAAACAACAACCACACAAACAAGTTAAATAGCGGCAAATCAGTTGCTCTTGTTTGTAGTTGGTTTGTTTAAGGAAGATGAAATAAACACAATAGCCAACTCGGCTAGCGTAGCACAATAGGTAGCGTATTGGCTCTGCAACTCCGAGCTCCCGGGTTCAAAGCCTGAGAGAAGTGGTTATGAAAAATTAAATTAAAAATTAATTTAATTTAATAATCAAAAAGAAGTCTGATGAGGAAATGTGGTGATTTCCGAAATAGTACTATAACTTCAACCATTAAAAAACTGTTGTTGTTTTTTCACAAACAAATCTTCCATACACTGGCCTTGAGCTCAATAAAATTGTAAAATATTAAC
Source organism: Philophylla caesio (assembly GCA_963971545.1). Classification (NCBI taxonomy): domain Eukaryota; kingdom Metazoa; phylum Arthropoda; class Insecta; order Diptera; family Tephritidae; genus Philophylla; species Philophylla caesio. The sequence goes on from OZ020605.1 coordinate 50,382,519, forward strand.
ATTTACTAGGCCAACAGAAAAATGAACAAACATTTGTAGACAAGGATAAGCACGCCTTAAAAATGCATTATAATATAAAGTAAAAAATATTTATACAGAATTTGCAAAATATAAACACAAACAACAACCACACAAACAAGTTAAATAGCGGCAGATCAGTTGCTTTTGTTTGTTGTTGGTTTGTTTAAGGAAGATGAAATAAACACAACAGCCAACTCGGCTAGCGTAGCACAATAGGTAGCGTATTGGCTCTGCAACTCCGAGCTCCCGGGTTCAAAGCCTGAGCGAAGTCTGATGAGGAAATGTGGTGATTACCGAAATAGTGCTATAACTTCAACCATTAAAAACTGTTGTTGTTTTTTCACAAACAAATCTTCCATAAACTGGCCTTGAGCTCAATAAAATTGTTAAATATTAACATTTACTAGGCCAACAGAAAAATTAACAAACATTTGTAGACAAGAATGAGCACGCCTTAAAAATGCATTATAATATAAAGTAAAAAATATTTATACAGAATTTGCAAAATAAAAACACAAACAACAACCACACAAACAAGTTAAATAGCGGCAGATCAGTTTCTCTTGTTTGTAGTTGGTTTGTTTAAGGCAGATGAAATAAACACAACAGCCAACTCGGCTAGCGTAGCACAATAGGTAGCGTATTGGCTCTGAAACTCCGAGCTCCCGGGTTCAAAGCCTGAGAGAAGTGGTTATGAAAAATTAAATTAAAAATTAATTGAATTTAATAATCAAAAAGAAGTCTGATGAGGAAATGTGGTGATTTCCGAAATAGTACTATAACTTCAACCATTAAAAACTGTTGTTGTTTTTTCACAAACAAATCTTCCATAAACTGGCATTGAGGTCAATAAAATTGTAAAATATTAACATTTACTAGGCCAACAGAAAAATGAACAAACATTTGTAGACAAGGATGAGCACGCCTTAAAAATGCATTAAAATATAAAGTAAAAAATATTTATACAGAATTTGCAAAATAAAAACACAAACAACAACCACACAAACAAGTTAAATAGCGGCAAATCAGTTGCTCTTGTTTGTAGTTGGTTTGTTTAAGGAAGATGAAATAAACACAATAGCCAACTCGGCTAGCGTAGCACAATAGGTAGCGTATTGGCTCTGCAACTCCGAGCTCCCGGGTTCAAAGCCTAAGAGAAGTGGTTATGAAAAATTAAATTAAAAATTAATTTAATTTAATAATCAAAAAGAAGTCTGATGAGGAAATGTGGTGATTTCCGAAATAGTACTATAACTTCAACCATTAAAAACTGTTGTTGTTTTTTCACAAACAAATCTTCCATAAACTGGCATTGAGGTCAATAAAATTGTAAAATATTAACATTTACTAGGCCAACAGAAAAATGAACAAACATTTGTAGACAAGGATGAGCACGCCTTAAAAATGCATTATAATATAAAGTAAAAAATATTTATACAGAATTTGCAAAATAAAAACACAAACAATAACCACACAAACAAGTTAAATAGCGGCAGATCAGTTGCTCTTGTTTGTAGTTGGTTTGTTTAAGGAAGATGAAATAAACACAACAGCCAACTCGGCTAGCGTAGCACAATAGGTAGCGTATTGGCTCTGCAACTCCGAGCTCCCGGGTTCAAAGCCTGAGGGAAGTGGTTATGAAAAATTTAATTAAAAATTAATTTAATTTAATAATCAAAAAGAAGGCTGATGAGGAAATGTGGTGATTTCCGAAATAGTACTATAACTTCAACCATTAAAAACTGTTGTTGTTTTTTCACAAACAAAGCTTCCATAAACTGGCCTTGAGCTCAATAAAATTTTAAAATATTAACATTTACTAGGCCAACAGAAAAATGAACAAACATTTGTAGACAAGGATGAGCACGCCTTAAAAATGCATTATAATATAAAGTAAAAAATATTTATACAGAATTTGCAAAATATAAACACAAACAACAACCACACAAACAAGTTAAATAGCGGCAGATCAGTTGCTTTTGTTTGTTGTTGGTTTGTTTAAGGAAGATGAAATAAACACAACAGCCAACTCGGCTAGCGTAGCACAATAGGTAGCGTATTGGCTCTGCAACTCCGAGCTCCCGGGTTCAAAGCCTGAGAGAAGTCTGATGAGGAAATGTGGTGATTACCGAAATAGTGCTATAACTTCAACCATTAAAAACTGTTGTTGTTTTTTCACAAACAAATCTTCCATAAACTGGCCTTGAGCTCAATAAAATTGTTAAATATTAACATTTACTAGGCCAACAGAAAAATTAACAAACATTTGTAGACAAGAATGAGCACGCCTTAAAAATGCATTATAATATAAAATAAAAAATATTTATACAGAATTTGCAAAATAAAAACACAAACAACAACCACACAAACAAGTTAAATAGCGGCAGATCAGTTGCTCTTGTTTGTAGTTGGTTTGTTTAAGGCAGATGAAATAAACACAACAGCCAACTCGGCTAGCGTAGCACAATAGGTAGCGTATTGGCTCTGCAACTCCGAGCTCCCGGGTTCAAAGCCTGAGAGAAGTGGTTATGAAAAATTAAATTAAAAACTAATTTAATTTAATAATCAAAAAGAAGTCTGATGAGGAAATGTGGTGATTTCCGAAATAGTACTATAACTTCAACCATTAAAAACTGTTGTTGTTTTTTCACAAACAAATCTTCCATAAACTGGCATTGAGGTCAATAAAATTGTAAAATATTAACATTTACTAGGCCAACAGAAAAATGAACAAACATTTGTAGACAAGGATGAGCACGCCTTAAAAATGCATTAAAATATAAAGTAAAAAATATTTATACAGAATTTGCAAAATAAAAACACAAACAACAACCACACAAACAAGTTAAATAGCGGCAAATCAGTTGCTCTTGTTTGTAGTTGGTTTGTTTAAGGAAGATGAAATAAACACAATAGCCAACTCGGCTAGCGTAGCACAATAGGTAGCGTATTGGCTCTGCAACTCCGAGCTCCCGGGTTCAAAGCCTAAGAGAAGTGGTTATGAAAAATTAAATTAAAAATTAATTTAATTTAATAATCAAAAAGAAGTCTGATGAGGAAATGTGGTGATTTCCGAAATAGTACTATAACTTCAACCATTAAAAACTGTTGTTGTTTTTTCACAAACAAATCTTCCATAAACTGGCATTGAGGTCAATAAAATTGTAAAATATTAACATTTACTAGGCCAACAGAAAAATGAACAAACATTTGTAGACAAGGATGAGCACGCCTTAAAAATGCATTATAATATAAAGTAAAAAATATTTATACAGAATTTGCAAAATAAAAACACAAACAATAACCACACAAACAAGTTAAATAGCGGCAGATCAGTTGCTCTTGTTTGTAGTTGGTTTGTTTAAGGAAGATGAAATAAACACAACAGCCAACTCGGCTAGCGTAGCACAATAGGTAGCGTATTGGCTCTGCAACTCCGAGCTCCCGGGTTCAAAGCCTGAGGGAAGTGGTTATGAAAAATTTAATTAAAAATTAATTTAATTTAATAATCAAAAAGAAGGCTGATGAGGAAATGTGGTGATTTCCGAAATAGTACTATAACTTCAACCATTAAAAACTGTTGTTGTTTTTTCACAAACAAAGCTTCCATAAACTGGCCTTGAGCTCAATAAAATTGTAAAATATTAACATTTACTAGGCCAACAGAAAAATGAACAAACATTTGTAGACAAGGATGAGCACGCCTTAAAAATGCATTATAATATAAAGTAAAAAATATTTATACAGAATTTGCAAAATATAAACACAAACAACAACCACACAAAGAAGTTAAATAGCGGCAGATCAGTTGCTTTTGTTTGTTGTTGGTTTGTTTAAGGAAGATGAAATAAACACAACAGCCAACTCGGCTAGCGTAGCACAATAGGTAGCGTATTGGCTCTGCAACTCCGAGCTCCCGGGTTCAAAGCCTGAGAGAAGTCTGATGAGGAAATGTGGTGATTACCGAAATAGTGCTATAACTTCAACCATTAAAAACTGTTGTTGTTTTTTCACAAACAAATCTTCCATAAACTGGCCTTGAGCTCAATAAAATTGTTAAATATTAACATTTACTAGGCCAACAGAAAAATTAACAAACATTTGTAGACAAGAATGAGCACGCCTTAAAAATGCATTATAATATAAAATAAAAAATATTTATACAGAATTTGCAAAATAAAAACACAAACAACAACCACACAAACAAGTTAAATAGCGGCAGATCAGTTGCTCTTGTTTGTAGTTGGTTTGTTTAAGGCAGATGAAATAAACACAACAGCCAACTCGGCTAGCGTAGCACAATAGGTAGCGTATTGGCTCTGAAACTCCGAGCTCCCGGGTTCAAAGCCTGAGAGAAGTGGTTATGAAAAATTAAATTAAAAATTAATTGAATTTAATAATCAAAAAGAAGTCTGAGGAGGAAATGTGGTGATTTCCGAAATAGTACTATAACTTCAACCATTAAAAACTGTTGTTGTTTTTTCACAAACAAATCTTCCATTAACTGGCCTTGAGCTCAATAAAATTGTAAAATATTAACATTTACTAGGCCAACAGAAAAATGAACAAACATTTGTAGACAAGGATAAGCACGCCTTAAAAATGCATTATAATATAAAGTAAAAAATATTTATACAGAATTTGCAAAATAAAAACACAAACAACAACCACACAAACAAGTTAAATAGCGGCAGATCAGTTGCTCTTGTTTGTAGTTGGTTTGTTTAAGAAAGATGAAATAAACACAACAACCAACTCGGCTAGCGTAGCACAATAGGTAGCGTATTGGCTCTGCAACTCCGAGCTCCCGGGTTCAAAGCCTGAGGGAAGTGGTTATGAAAAATTTAATTAAAAATTAATTTAATTTCATAATCAAAAAGAAGGCTGATGAGGAAATGTGGTGATTTCCGAAATAGTACTATAACTTCAACCATTAAAAACTGTTGTTGTTTTTTCACAAACAAAGCTTCCATAAACTGGCCTTGAGCTCAATAAAATTGTAAAATATTAACATTTACTAGGCCAACAGAAAAATGAACAAACATTTGTAGACAAGGATGAGCACGCCTTAAAAATGCATTATAATATAAAGTAAAAAATATTTATACAGAATTTGCAGAATATAAACACAAACAACAACCACACAAACAAGTTAAATAGCGGCAGATCAGTTGCTTCTGTTTGTTGTTGGTTCGTTTAAGGAAGATGAAATAAACACAACAGCCAACTCGGCTAGCGTAGCACAATAGGTAGCGTATTGGCTCTGCAACTCCGAGCTCCCGGGTTCAAAGCCTGAGGGAAGTGGTTATGAAAAATTTAATTAAAAATTAATTTAATTTAATAATCAAAAAGAAGGCTGATGAGGAAATGTGGTGATTTCCGAAATAGTACTCTAACTTCAACCATTAAAAACTGTTGTTGTTTTTTCACAAACAAAGCTTCCATAAACTGGCCTTGAGCTCAATAAAATTGTAAAATATTAACATTTACTAGGCCAACAGAAAAATGAACAAACATTTGTAGACAAGGATGAGCACGCCTTAAAAATGCATTATAATATAAAGTAAAAAATATTTATACAGAATTTGCAAAATATAAACACAAACAACAACCACACAAACAAGTTAAATTGCGGCAGATCAGTTGCTTTTGTTTGTTGTTGGTTTGTTTAAGGAAGATGAAATAAACACAACAGCCAACTCGGCTAGCGTAGCACAATAGGTAGCGTATTGGCTCTGCAACTCCGAGCTCCCGGGTTCAAAGCCTGAGAGAAGTCTGATGAGGAAATGTGGTGATTACCGAAATAGTGCTCTAACTTCAACCATTAAAAACTGTTGTTGTTTTTTCACAAACAAATCTTCCATAAACTGGCCGTGAGCTCAATAAAATTGTTAAATATTAACATTTACTAGGCCAACAGAAAAATTAACAAACATTTGTAGACAAGAATGAGCACGCCTTAAAAATGCATTATAATATAAAGTAAAAAATATTTATACAGAATTTGCAAAATAAAAACACAAACAACAACCACACAAACAAGTTAAATAGCGGCAGATCAGTTGCTCTTGTTTGTAGTTGGTTTGTTTAAGGACGATGAAATAAACACAACAGCCAACTCGGCTAGCGTAGCACAATAGGTAGCGTATTGGCTCTGAAACTCCGAGCTCCCGGGTTCAAAGCCTGAGAGAAGTGGTTATGAAAAATTAAATTAAAAATTAATTTAATTTAATAATCAAAAAGAAGTCTGATGAGGAAATGTGGTGATTTCCGAAATAGTACTATAACTTCAACCATTAAAAACTGTTGTTGTTTTTTCACAAACAAATCTTCCATTAACTGGCCTTGAGCTCAATAAAATTGTAAAATATTAACATTTACTAGGCCAACAGAAAAATGAACAAACATTTGTAGACAAGGATGAGCACGCCTTAAAAATGCATTATAATATAAAGTAAAAAATATTTATACAGAATTTGCAAAATAAAAACACAAACAACAACCACACAAACAAGTTAAATAGCGGCAGATCAGTTGCTCTTGTTTGTAGTTGGTTTGTTTAAGAAAGATGAAATAAACACAACAACCAACTCGGCTAGCGTAGCACAATAGGTAGCGTATTGGCTCTGCAACTCCGAGCTCCCGGGTTCAAAGCCTGAGAGAAGTGGTTATGAAAAATTTAATTAAAAATTAATTTAATTTAATAATCAAAAAGAAGTCTGATGAGGAAATGTGGTGATTTCCGAAATAGTACTATAACTTCAACCATTAAAAACTGTTGTTGTTTTTTCACAAACAAAGCTTCCATAAACTGGCCTTGAGCTCAATAAAATTGTAAAATATTAACATTTACTAGGCCAACAGAAAAATGAACAAACATTTGTAGACAAGGATGAGCACGCCTTAAAAATGCATTATAATATAAAGTAAAAAATATTTATACAGAATTTGCAAAATAAAAACACAAACAACAACCACACAAACAAGTTAAATAGCGGCACATCAGTTGCTCTTGTTTGTAGTTAGTTTGTTTAAGGAAGATGAAATAAACACAACAGCCAACTAGCGTAGCACAATAGGTAGCGTATTGGCTCTGCAACTCCGAGCTCCCGGGTTCAAAGCCTGAGAGAAGTGGTTATGAAAAATTAAATTAAAAATTAATTTAATTTAATAATCAAAAAGAAGTCTGATGAGGAAATGTGGTGATTTCCGAAATAGTACTATAACTTCAACCATTAAAAACTGTTGTTGTTTTTTCACAAACAAAGCTTCCATAAACTGGCCTTGAGCTCAATAAAATTGTAAAATATTAACATTTACTAGGCCAACAGAAAAATGAACAAACATTTGTAGACAAGGATGAGCACGACTTAAAAATGCATTATAATATAAAGTAAAAAATATTTATACAGAATTTGCAAAATAAAAACACAAACAACAACCACACAAACAAGTTAAATAGCGGCAGATCAGTTGCTCTTGTTTGTAGTTGGTTTGTTTAAGAAAGATGAAATAAACACAACAACCAACTCGGCTAGCGTAGCACAATAGGTAGCGTATTGGCTCTGCAACTCCGAGCTCCCGGGTTCAAAGCCTGAGAGAAGTGGTTATGAAAAATTGAATTAAAAATTAATTTAATTTAATAATCAAAAAGAAGTCTGATGAGGAAATGTGGTGATTTCCGAAATAGTACTATAACTTCAACCATTAAAAACTGTTGTTGTTTTTTCATAAACAAAGCTTCCATAAACTGGCCTTGAGCTCAATAAAATTGTAAAATATTAACATTTACTAGGCCAACAGAAAAATGAACAAACATTTGTAGACAAGGATGAGCACGCCTTAAGAATGCATTATAATATAAAGTAAAAAATATTTATACAGAATTTGCAAAATAAAAACACAAACAACAACCACACAAACAAGTTAAATAGCGGCAAATCAGTTGCTCTTGTTTGTAGTTGGTTTGTTTAAGGAAGATGAAATAAACACAACAGCCAACGCGGCTAGCGTAGCACAATAGGTAGCGTATTGGCTCTGCAACTCCGAGCTCTCGGGTGCAAAGCCTGGGAGAAGTGGTTATGAAAAATTGAATTAAAAATTCATTTAATTTAATAATCAAAAAGAAGTCTGATGAGGAAATGTGGTGATTTCCGAAATAGTACTATAACTTCAACCATTAAAAACTGTTGTTGTTTTTTCACAAACAAAGCTTCCATAAACTGGCCTTGAGCTCAATAAAATTGTAAAATATTAACATTTACTAGGCCAACAGAAAAATTAACAAACATTTGTAGACAAGGATGAGCACGCCTTAAAAATACATTATAATATAAAGTAAAAAATATTTATACAGAATTTGCAAAATAAAAACACAAACAACAACCACACAACCAAGTTAAATAGCGGCAGATCAGTTGCTCTTGTTTGTAGTTGGTTTGTTTAAGGAAGATGAAGTAAACACAACAGCCAACTCGGCTAGCGTAGCACAATAGGTAGCGTATTGGCTCTGCAACTCCGAGCTCCCGGGTTCAAAGCCTGAGAGAAGTCTGATGAGGAAATGTGGTGATTACCGAAATAGTGCTATAACTTCAACCATTAAAAACTGTTGTTGTTTTTTCACAAACAAAGCTTCCATAAACTGGCCTTGAGCTCAATAAAATTGTAAAATATTAACATTTACTAGGCCAACAGAAAAATGAACAAACATTTGTAGACAAGGATGAGCACGCCTTAAAAATGCATTATAATATAAAGTAAAAAATATTTATACAGAATTTGCAAAATAACAACACAAACAACAAACAAGTTAAATAGCGGCAGATCAGTTGCTCTTGTTTGTAGTTGGTTTGTTTAAGGAAGATGAAATAAACACAACAGCCAACTCGGCTAGCGTAGCACAATAGGTAGCGTATTGGCTCTGCAACTCCGAGCTCCCGGGTTCAAAGCCTGAGAGAAGTGGTTATGAAAAATTAAATTAAAAATTAATTTAATTTAATAATCAAAAAGAAGTCTGATGAGGAAATGTGGTGATTTCCGAAATAGTACTATAACTTCAACCATTAAAAACTGTTGTTGTTTTTTCACAAACAAATCTTCCATAAACTGGCCTTGAGGTCAATAAAATTGTAAAGTATTAACATTTACTAGGCCAACAGAAAAATGAACAAACATTTGTAGACAAGGATGAGCACGCCTTAAAAATGCATTATAATATAAAGTAAAAAAGATTTATACAGAATTTGCAAAATAAAAACACAAATAAGTTAAATAGCGGCAGATCAGTTGCTCTTGTTTGTAGTTGGTTTGTTTAAGGAAGATAAAATAAACACAACAGCCAACTCGGCTAGCGTAGCACAATAGGTAGCGTATTGGCTCTGCAACTCCGAGCTCCCGGGTTCAAAGCCTGAGAGAAGTGGTTATGGAAAATTTAATTAAAAGTTAATTTAATTTAATAATCAAAAAGAAGTCTGATGAGGAAATGTGGTGATTTCCGAAATAGTGCTATAACTTCAACCATTAAAAACTGTTGTTGTTTTTTCACAAACAAAGCTTCCATAAACTGGCCTTGAGCTCAATAAAATTGTAAAATATTAACATTTACTAGGCCAACAGAAAAATGAACAAACATTTGTAGACAAGGATGAGCACGCCTTAAAAATGCATTATAATATAAAGTAAAAAATATTTATACAGAATTTGCAAAATAAAAACACAAACAACAACCACACAAACAAGTTAAATAGCGGCAAATCAGTTGCTCTTGTTTGTAGTTGGTTTGTTTAAGGAAGATGAAATAAACACAACAGCCAACGCGGCTAGCGTAGCACAATAGGTAGCGTATTGGCTCTGCAACTCCGAGCTCCCGGGTTCAAAGCCTGAGAGAAGTGGTTATGAAAAATTTAATTAAAAATTAATTTAATTTAATAATAGAAAAGAAGTCTGATGAGGAAATGTGGTGATTTCCGAAATAGTACTATAACTTCAACCATTAAAAACTGTTGTTGTTTTTTCACAAACAAAGCTTCCATAAACTGGCCTTGAGCTCAATAAAATTGTAAAATATTAACATTTACTAGGCCAACAGAAAAATGAACAAACATTTGTAGACAAGGATGAGCACGCCTTAAAAATACATTATAATATAAAGTAAAAAATATTTATACAGAATTTGCAAAATAAAAACACAAACAACAACCACACAAACAAGTTAAATAGCGGCAGATCAGTTGCTCTTGTTTGTAGTTGGTTTGTTTAAGGAAGATGAAGTAAACACAACAGCCAACTCGGCTAGCGTAGCACAATAGGTAGCGTATTGGCTCTGCAACTCCGAGCTCCCGGGTTCAAAGCCTGAGAGAAATGGTTATGAAAAATTTAATTAAAAATTAATTTAATTTAATAATCAAAAAGAAGTCTGATGAGGAAATGTGGTGATTTCCGAAATAGTACTATAACTTCAACCATTAAAAACTGTTGTTGTTTTTTCACAAACAAAGCTTCCATAAACTGGCCTTGAGCTCAATAAAATTGTAAAATATTAACATTTACTAGGCCAACAGAAAAATGAACAAACATTTGTAGACAAGGATGAGCACGCCTTAAAAATGCATTATAATATAAAGTAAAAAATATTTATACAGAATTTGCAAAATAAAAACACAAACAAGTTAAATAGCGGCAGATCAGTTGCTCTTGTTTGTAGTTGGTTTGTTTAAGGAAGATGAAGTAAACACAACAGCCAACTCGGCTAGCGTAGCACAATAGGTAGCGTATTGGCTCTGCAACCCCGAGCTCCCGGGTTCAAAGCCTGAGAGGAGTGGTTATGAAAAATTAAATTTAAAATTAATTTTATTTAATAATCAAAAAGAAGTCTGATGAGGAAATGTGGTGATTTCCGAAACAGTACTATAACTCCAACCATTAAAAACTGTTGTTGTTTTTTCACAAACAAATCTTCCATAAACTGGCCTTGAGCTCAATAAAATTGTAAAATATTAACATTTACTAGGCCAACAGAAAAAAGAACAAACATTTGTAGACAAGGATGAGCACGCCTTAAAAATGCATTATAATATAAAGTAAAAAATATTTATACAGAATTTGCAAAATAAAAACACAAACAAGTTAAATAGCGGCAGATCAGTTGCTCTTGTTTGTAGTTGGTTTGTTTAAGGAAGACGAAATAAACACAACAGCCAACTCGGCTAGCGTAGCACAATAGGTAGCGTATTGGCTCTGCAACTCCGAGCTCCCGGGTTCAAAGCCTGAGAGAAGTGGTTATGAAAAATTTAATTAAAAATTAATTTAATTTAATAATCAAAAAGAAGTGTGATGAGGAAATGTGGTGATTTCCGAAATAGTACTATAACTTCAACCATTAAAAACTGTTGTTGTTTTTTCACAAACAAAGCTTCCATAACCTGGCCTTGAGCTCAATAAAATTGTAAAATATTAACATTTACTAGGCCAAAAGAAAAATGAACAAACATTTGTAGACAAGGATGAGCACGCCTTAAAAATGCATTATAATATAAAGTAAAAAATATTTATACAGAATTTGCAAAATAAAAACACAAACAACAACCACACAAACAAGTTAAATAGCGGCAAATCAGTTGCTCTTGTTTGTAGTTGGTTTGTTTAAGGAAAATGAAATAAACACAACAGCCAACTCGGCTAGCGTAGCACAATAGGTAGCGTATTGGCTCTGCAACTCCGAGCTCCCGGGTTCAAAGCCTGAGAGAAGTGGTTATGAAAAATTGAATTAAAAATTAATTTGATTTAATAATCAAAAAGAAGTCTGATGAGGAAATGTGGTGATTTCCGAAATAGTACTATAACTTCAACCATTATAAACTGTTGTTGTTTTTTCACAAACAAAGCTTCCATAAACTGGCCTTGAGCTCAATAAAATTGTAAAATATTAACATTTACTAGGCCAACAGAAAAATTAAAAAACATTTGTAGACAAGGATGAGCACGCCTTAAAAATGCATTATAATATAAAGTAAAAAATATTTATACAGAATTTGCAAAATAAAAACACAAACAACAACCACACAAACAAGTTAAATAGCGGCAAATCAGTTGCTCTTGTTTGTAGATGGTTTGTTTAAGGAAGATGAAATAAACACAACAGCCAACTCGGCTAGCGTAGCACAATAGGTAGCGTATTGGCTCTGCAACTCCGAACTCCCGGGTTCAAAGCCTGAGGGAAGTGGTTATGAAAATTTTAATTAAAAATTAATTTAATTTAATAATCAAAAAGAAGTCTGATGAGGAAATGTGGTGATTTCCGAAATAGTACTATAACTTCAACCATTAAAAACTGTTGTTGTTTTTTCACAAACAAATCTTCCATAAACTGGCCTTGAGCTCAATAAAATTGTAAAATATTAACATTTACTAGGCCAACAAAAAAATTAACAAACATTTGTAGACAAGGATGAGCACGCCTTAAAAATGCATTATAATATAAAGTAAAAAATATTTATACAGAATTTGCAAAATAAAAACACAAACAACAACCACACAAACAAATTAAATAGCGGCAAATCAGTTGCTCTTGTTTGTAGTTGGTTTGTTTAAGGAAGATGAAATAAACACAACAGCCAACTCGGCTAGCGTAGCACAATAGGTAGCGTATTGGCTCTGCAACTCCGAACTCCCGGGTTCAAAGCCTGAGGGAAGTGGTTATGAAAATTTTAATTAAAAATTAATTTAATTCAATAATCAAGAAGAAGTCTGATGAGGAAATGTGGTGATTTCCGAAATAGTACTATAACTTCAACCATTAAAAACTGTTGTTGTTTTTTCACAAACAAAGCTTCCATAAACTGGCCTTGAGCTCAATAAAATTGTAAAATATTAACATTTACTAGGCCAACAGAAAAATGAACAAACATTTGTAGACAAGGATGAGCACGCCTTAAAAATGCATTATAATATAAAGTAAAAAATATTTATACAGAAGTTGCAAAATATAAACACAAACAGCAACCACGCAAACAAGTTAAATAGCGGCAGATCAGTTGCTCTTGTTTGTTGTTGGTTTGTTTAAGGAAGATGAAATAAACACAACAGCCAACTCGGCTAGCGTAGCACAATAGGTAGCGTATTGGATCTGCAACTCCGAGCTCCCGGGTTCAAAGCCTGAGAGAAGTCTGATGAGGAAATGTGGTGATTACCGAAATAGTACTATAACTTCAACCATTAAAAACTGTTGTTGTTTTTTCACAAACAAATCTTCCATAAACTGGCCTTGAGCTCAATAAAATTGTTAAATATTAACATTTACTAGGTCAACAGAAAAATGAACAAACATTTGTAGACAAGGATGAGCACGCCTTAAAAATGCATTATAATATAAAGTAAAAAATATTTATACAGAATTTGCAAAATAAAAACACAAACAACAACCACACAAACAAGTTAAATAGCGGCAGATCAGTTGCTCTTGTTTGTAGTTGGTTTGTTTAAGGACGATGAAATAAACACAACAGCCAACTCGGCTAGCGTAGCACAATAGGTAGCGTATTGGCTCTGAAACTCCGAGCTCCCGGGTTCAAAGCCTGAGAGAAGTGGTTATGAAAAATTAAATTAAAAATTAATTTAATTTAATAATCAAAAAGAAGTCTGATGAAGAAATGTGGTGATTTCCGAAATAGTACTATAACTTCAACCATTAAAAACTGTTGTTGTTTTTTCACAAACAAATCTTCCATTAACTGGCCTTGAGCTCAATAAAATTGTAAAATATTAACATTTACTAGGCCAACAGAAAAATGAACAAACATTTGTAGACAAGGATGAGCACGCCTTAAAAATGCATTATAATATAAAGTAAAAAATATTTATACAGAATTTGCAAAATAAAAACACAAACAAGTTAAATAGCGGCAGATCAGTTGCTCTTGTTTGTAGTTGGTTTGTTTAAGAAAGATGAAATAAACACAACAGCCAACTCGGCTAGCGTAGCACAATAAGTAGCGTATTGGCTCTGCAACTCCGAGCTCCCGGGTTCAAAGCCTGAGAGAAGTCTGATGAGGAAATGTGGTGATTACCGAAATAGTACTATAACTTCAACCATTAAAAACTGTTGTTATTTTTTCACAAACAAATCTTCCATAAACTGGCCTTGAGCTCAATAAAATTGTTAAATATTAACATTTACTAGGCCAACAGAAAAATGAACAAACATTTGTAGACAAGGATGAGCACGCCTTAAAAAAGCATTATAATACAAAGTAAAAAATATTTATACAGAATTTGCAAAATAAAAACACAAACAACAACCACACAAACAAGTTAAATAGCGGCAGATCAGTTGCTCTTGTTTGTAGTTGGATTGTTTAAGGAAGATGAAATAAACACAACAGCCAACTCGGCTAGCGTAGCACAATAGGTAGCGTATTGGCTCTGCAACTCCGAGCTCCCGGGTTCAAAGTCTGAGAGAAGTGGTTATGAAAAATTAAATTAAAAACTTATTTAATTTAATAATCAAAAAGAAGTCTGATGAGGAAATGTGGTGGTTTCCGAAATAGTACTATAACTTCAACCATTAAAAACTGTCGTTGTTTTTTCACAAACAAATCTTCCATAAACTGGCCTTGAGCTCAATAAAATTGTAAAATATTAACATTTACTAGGCCAACAGAAAAATGAACAAACATTTGTAGACAAGGATGAGCACGCCTTAAAAATGCATTATAATATAAAGCAAAAAATATTTATACAGAATTTGCAAAATAAAAACACAAACAACAACCACACAAACAAGTTAAATAGCGGCAAATCAGTTGCTCTTGTTTGTAGTTGGTTTGTTTAAGGAAGATGAAATAAACACAACAGCCAACGCGGCTAGCGTAGCACAATAGGTAGCGTATTGGCTCTGCAACTCCGAGCTCCCGGGTTCAAAGCCTGAGAGAAGTGGTTATGAAAAATTAAATTAAAAATTAATTTAATTTAATAATCAAAAAGAAGTCTGATGAGGAAATGTGGTGATTTCCGAAATAGTACTATAGCTTCAACCATTAAAAACTGTTGTTGTTTTTTCACAAACAAATCTTCCATAAACTGGCCTTGAGCTCAATAAAATTGTAAAATATTAACATTTACTAGGCCAACAGAAAATGAACAAAAATTTGTAGACAAGGATGAGCACGCCTTAAAAATGCATTATAATATAAAGTAAAAAATATTTACACAGAATTTGCAAAATAAAAACACAAACAACAACCACACAAACAAGTTAAATAGCGGCAGATCAGTTGCTCTTGTTTGTAGTTGGTTTGTTTAAGGAAGATGAAATAAACACAACAGCCAACTCGGCTAGCGTAGCACAATAGGTAGCGTATTGGCTCTGCAACTCCGAGCTCCCGGGTTCAAAGCCTGAGAGAAGTGGTTATGAAAAATTTAATTAAAAATTTATTTAATTTAATAATCAAAAAGAAGTCTGATGAGGAAATGTGGTGATTTCCGAAATAGTACTATAACTTCAACCATTAAAACTGTTGTTGTTTTTTCACAAACAAAGCTTCCATAAACTGGCCTTGAGCTCAATTAAATTGTAAAATATTAACATTTACTAGGCCAACAGAAAAATGAACAAACATTTGTAGACAAGGATGAGCACGCCTTAAAAATGCATTATAATATAAAGTAAAAAATATTTATACAGAATTTGCAAAATAAAAACACAAACAACAACCACACAAACAAGTTAAATAGCGGCAGATCAGTTGCTCTTGTTTGTAGTTGGTTTGTTTAAGGAAGATGAAATAAACACAACAGCCAACGCGGCTAGCGTAGCACAATAGGTAGCGTATTGGCTCTGCAACTCCGAGCTCCCGGGTTCAAAGCCTGAGAGAAGTGGTTATGAAAAATTAAATTAAAAATTAATTTAATTTAATAATCAAAAAGAAGTCTGATGAGGAAATGTGGTGATTTCCGAAATAGTACTATAACTTCAACCATTAAAAACTGTTGTTGTTTTTTCACAAACAAAGCTTCCATAAACTGGCCTTGAGCTCAATAAAATTGTAAAATATTAACATTTACTAGGCCAACAGAAAAATGAACAAACATTTGTAGACAAGGATGAGCACGCCTTAAAAATGCATTATAATATAAGGTAAAAAATATTTATACAGAATTTGCAAAATATAAACACAAACAACAACCACACAAACAAGTTAAATAGCGGCAGATCAGTTGCTCTTGTTTGTTGTTGGTTTGTTTAAGGAAGATGAAATAAACACAACAGCCAACTCGGCTAGCGTAGCACAATAGGTAGCGTATTGGCTCTGCAACTCCAAGCTCCCGGGTTCAAAGCCTGAGAGAAGTGGTTATGAAAAATTAAATTAAAAATTAATTTAATTTAATAATCAAAAAGAAGTCTGATGAGGAAATGTGGTGATTACCGAAATAGTGCTATAACTTCAACCATTAAAAACTGTTGTTGTTTTTTCACAAACAAATCTTCCATAAACTGGCCTTGAGCTCAATAAAATTGTAAAATATTAACATTTACTAGGCCAACAGAAAAATGAACAAACATTTGTAGACAAGGATGAGCACGCCTTAAAAATGCATTATAATATAAAATAAAAAATATTTATACAGAATTTGCAAAATAAAAACACAAACAACAACCACACAAACAAGTTAAATAGCGGCAGATCAGTTGCTCTTGTTTGTAGTTGGTTTGTTTAAGGAAGATGAAATAAACACAACAGCTAACTCGGCTAGCGTAGCACAATAGGTAGCGTATTGGCTCTGAACTCCGAGCTCCCGGGTTCAAAGCCTGAGAGAAGTGGTTATGAAAAATTAAATTAAAAAAGATTTGTAGACAAGGCTGAGCACGCCTTAAAAATGCATTATAATATAAAGTAAAAAAGATTTATACAGAATTTGCAAAATAAAAACACAAGCAACAACCACACAAAGAAGTTAAATAGCGGCAGATCAGTTGCTCTTGTTTGTAGTTGGTTTGTTTAAGGAAGATGAAATAAACACAACAGCCAACTCGGCAAGCGTAACACAATAGGTAGCGTATTGGCTCTGCAACTCCGAGCTCTCGGGTTCAAAGCCTGAGAGAAGTGGTTATGAAAAATTAATATAAAAATTAATTTAATTTAATAATCAAAAAGAAGTCTGATGAGGAAATGTGGTGATTTCTGAAATAGTACTATAACTTCAACCATTAAAAAATGTTGTTGTTTTTTCACAAACAAATCTTCCATAAACTGGCCTTGAGCTCAATAAAATTGTAAAATATATACATTTACTAGGCCAACAGAAAAAAGAACAAACATTTGTAGACAAGGATGAGCACGCCTTAAAAATGCATTATAATATAAAGTAAAAAATATTTATACAGAATTTGCAAAATAAAAACACAAACAACAACCACACAAACAAGTTAAATAGCGGCAGATCAGTTGCTCTTGTTTGTAGTTGGTTTGTTTAAGGAAGATGAAATAAACACAACAGCCAACTCGGCTAGCGTAGCACAATAGGTAGCGTATTGGCTCTGCAACTCCGAGCTCTCGGGTTCAAATCCTGAGAGAAGTGGTTATGAAAAATTAAATTAAAAATGAATTTAATTTAATAATCAAAAAGAAGTCTGATGAGGAAATGTGGTGATTTCCGAAATAGTACTATAACTTCAACCATTAAAAACTGTTGTTGTTTTTTCACAAACAAATCTTCCATAAACTGGCCTTGAGCTCAATAAAATTGTAAAATATTAACATTTACTAGGCCAACAGAAAAATGAACAAACATTTGTAGACAAGGATGAGCCCGCCTTAAAAATGCATTATAATATAAAGTAAAAAATATTTATACAGAATTTGCAAAATAAAAAAACAAACAACAACCACGCAAACAAGTTAAATAGCGGCAGATCAGTTGCTCTTGTTTGCAGTTGGTTTGTTTAAGGAAGATGAAATAAACACAACAGCCAACTCGGCAAGCGTAGCACAATAGGTAGCGTATTGGCTCTGCACCTCCTAGCTCCCGGGTTAAAAGCCTGAGAGAAGTGGTTATGAAAAATTAAATTAAAAATTAATTTAATTTAATAATAAAAAAGAAGTCTGATGAGGAAATGTGGTGATTTCCGAAATAGTACTATAACTTCAACCATTAAAAACTGTTGTTGTTTTTTCACAAACAAATCTTCCATAAACTGGCCTTGAGCGCAATAAAATTGTAAAATATTAACATTTACTAGGCCAACAGAAAAATGAACAAACATTTGTAGACAAGGATGAGCACGCCTTAAAAATGCATTATAATATAAAGTAAAAAATATTTATACAGAATTTGCAAAATAAAAACACAAACAACAACCACACAAACAATTTAAATAGCGGCAGATCAATTGCTCTTGTTTGTAGTTGGTTTGGTTAAGGAAGATGAAATAAACACAACAGCCAACTCGACTAGCGTAGCCCAATAGGAAGCGTATTGGCTCTGCAACTCCGAGCTCCCGGGTTCAAAGCCTGAGAGAAGTGGTTATGAAAAATTAAATTAAAAATTAATTTAATTTAATAATCAAAAAGAAGTCTGATGAGGAAATTTGGTGATTTCCGAAATAGTACTATAACTTCAACCATTAAAAACTGTTGTTGTTTTATCACAAACAAATCTTCCATAAACTGGCCTTGAGCTCAATAAAATTGTAAAATATATACATTTACTAGGCCAACAGAAAAATGAACAAACATTTGTAAACAAGGATGAGCACGCCTTAAAAATGCATTATAATATAAAGTAAAAAATATTTATACAGAATTTGCAAAATAAAAACACAAACAACAACCACACAAACAAGTTAAATAGCGGCAGATCAGTTGCTCTTGTTTGTAGTTGGTTTGTTTAAGGAAGATGAAATAAACACAACAGCCAACTCGGCTAGCGTAGCACAATAGGTAGCTTATTGGCTCTGCAACTCCGAGCTCCCGGGTTAAAAGCCTGAGAGAAGTGGTTATGAAAAATTAAATTAAAAATTAATTTAATTTAATAATAAAAAAGAAGTCTGATGAGGAAATGTGGTGATTTCCGAAATAGTACTATAACTTCAACCATTAAAAACTGTTGTTGTTTTTTCACAAACAAATCTTCCATAAACTGGCCTTGAGCGCAATAAAATTGTAAAATATTAACATTTACTAGGCCAACAGAAAAATGAACAAAGATTTGTAGACAAGGATGAGCACGCCTTAAAAATGCATTATAATATAAAGTAAAAAATATTTATACAGAATTTGCAAAATAAAAACACAAACAACAACCACACAAACAATTTAAATAGCGGCAGATCAATTGCTCTTGTTTGTAGTTGGTTTGGTTAAGGAAGATGAAATAAACACAACAGCCAACTCGACTAGCGTAGCCCAATAGGAAGCGTATTGGCTCTGCAACTCCGAGCTCCCGGGTTCAAAGCCTGAGAGAAGTGGTTATGAAAAATTAAATTAAAAATTAATTTAATTTAATAATCAAAAAGAAGTCTGATGAGGAAATTTGGTGATTTCCGAAATAGTACTATAACTTCAACCATTAAAAACTGTTGTTGTTTTTTCACAAACAAATCTTCCATAAACTGGCCTTGAGCTCAATAAAATTGTAAAATATATACATTTACTAGGCCAACAGAAAAATGAACAAACATTTGTAAACAAGGATGAGCACGCCTTAAAAATGCATTATAATATAAAGTAAAAAATATTTATACAGAATTTGCAAAATAAAAACACAAACAACAACCACACAAACAAGTTAAATAGCGGCAGATCAGTTGCTCTTGTTTGTAGTTGGTTTGTTTAAGGAAGATGAAATAAACACAACAGCCAACTCGGCTAGCGTAGCACAATAGGTAGCTTATTGGCTCTGCAACTCCGAGCTCCCGGGTTCAAAGCCTGAGAGAAGTGGTTATGAAAAATTAAATTAAAAGTTAATTTAATTTAATAATCAAAAAGAAGTCTGATGAGGAAATGTGGTGATTTCCGAAATAGTACTATAACTTCAACCATTAAAAACTGTTGTTGTTTTTTCACAAACAAATCTTCCATAAACTGGCCTTGAGGTCAATAAAATTGTAAAATATTAACATTTACTAGGCCAACAGAAAAATGAACAAACATTTGTAGACAAGGATGAGCACGCCTTAAAAATGCATTATAATATAAAGTAAAAAATATTTATACAGAATTTGCAAAATATAAACACAAACAACAACCACACAAACAAGTTAAATAGCGGCAGATCAGTTGCTCTTGTTTGTTGTTGGTTTGTTTAAAGAAGATGAAATAAACACAACAGCCAACTCGGCTAGCGTAGCACAATAGGTAGCGTATTGGCTCTGCAACTCCGAGCTCCCGGGTTCAAAGCCTGAGAGAAGTGGTTATGAAAAATTAAATTAAAAATTAATTTAATTTAATAATCAAAAAGAAGTCTGATGAGGAAATGTGGTGATTACCGAAATAGTACTATAACTTCAACCATTAAAAACTGTTGTTGTTTTTTCACAAACAAATCTTCCATAAACTGGCCTTGAGCTCAATAAAATTGTAAAATATTAACATTTACTAGGCCAACAGAAAAATGAACAAACATTTGTAGACAAGGATGAGCACGCCTTAAAAATGCATTATAATATAAAGTAAAAATATTTATACAGAATTTGCAAAATAAAAAAACAAACAACAACCACGCAAACAAGTTAAATAGCGGCAGATCAGTTGCTCTTGTTTGCAGTTGGTTTGTTTAAGGAAGATGAAATAAACAAAACAGCCAAGTCGGCAAGCGTAGCACAATAGGTAGCGTATTGGCTCTGCAACTCCGAGCTCCCGGGTTCAAAGCCTGAGAGAAGTGGTTATGAAAAATTAAATTAAAAATTAATTTAATTTAATAATAAAAAAGAAGTCTGATGAGGAAATGTGGTGATTTCCGAAATAATGCTATAACTTCAACCATTAAAAACTGTTGTTGTTTTTTCACAAACAAAGCTTCCATAAACTGGCCTTGAGCTCAATAAAATTGTAAAATATTAACATTTACTAGGCCAACAGAAAAATGAACAAACATTTGTAGACAAGGATGAGCACGCCTTAAAAATGCATTATAATATTAAGTAAAAAATATTTATACAGAATTTGCAAAATAAAAACACAAACAACAACCACACAAACAAGTTAAATAGCGGCAAATCAGTTGCTCTTGTTTGTAGTTGGTTTGTTTAAGGAAGATGAAATAAACACAACAGCCAACGCGGCTAGCGGAGCACAATAGGTAGCGTATTGGCTCTGCAATTTCGAGCTCCCGGGTTCAAAGCCTGAGAGAAGTGGTTATGAAAAATTTAATTAAAAATTAATTTAATTTAATAATCAAAAAGAAGTCTGATGAGGAAATGTGGTGATTTCCGAAATAGTACTATAACTTCAACCATTAAAAACTGTTGTTGTTTTTTCACAAACAAATCTTCCATAAACTGGCCTTGAGGTCAATAAAATTGTAAAATATTAACATTTACTAGGCCAACAGAAAAATGAACAAACATTTGTAGAAAAGGATGAGCACGCCTTAAAAATGCGTTATAATATAAAGTAAAAAATATTTATACGGAATTTGCAAAATAAAAACACAAACAACAACCACACAAACAAGTTAAATAGCGGCAAATCAGTTGCTCTTGTTTGTAGTTGGTTTGTTTAAGGAAGATGAAATAAACACAACAGCCAACGCGGCTAGCGTAGCACAATAGGTAGCGTATTGGCTCTGCAACTCCGAGCTCCCGGGTTCAAAGCCTGAGAGAAGTGGTTATGAAAAATTAAATTAAAAATTAATTTAATTTAATAATCAAAAAGAAGTCTGATGAGGAAATGTGGTGATTTCCGAAATAGTACTATAACTTCAACCATTATAAACTGTTGTTGTTTTTTCACAAACAAAGCTTCCATAAACTGGCCTTGAGCTCAATAAAATTGTAAAATATTAACATTTACTAGGCCAACAGAAAAATTAACAAACATTTGTAGACAAGGATGAGCACGCCTTAACAATGCATTATAATATAAAGTAAAAAATATTTATACAGAATTTGCAAAATAAAAACACAAACAACAACCACACAAACAAGTTAAATAGCGGCAGATCAGTTGCTCTTGTTTGTTGTTGGTTTGTTTAAAGAAGATGAAATAAACACAACAGCCAACTCGGCTAGCGTAGCACAATAGGTAGCGTATTGGCTCTGCAACTCCGAGCTCCCGGGTTCAAAGCCTGAGAGAAGTGGTTATGAAAAATTAAATTAAAAATTAATTTAATTTAATAATCAAAAAGAAGTCTGATGAGGAAATGTGGTGATTACCGAAATAGTACTATAACTTCAACCATTAAAAACTGTTGTTGTTTTTTCACAAACAAATCTTCCATAAACTGGCCTTGAGCTCAATAAAATTGTAAAATATTAACATTTACTAGGCCAACAGAAAAATGAACAAACATTTGTAGACAAGGATGAGCACGCCTTAAAAATGCATTATAATATAAAGTAAAAAATATTTATACAGAATTTGCAAAATAAAAACACAAACAACAACCACACAAACAAGTTAAATAGCGGCAGATCAGTTGCTCTTGTTTGTAGTTGGTTTGTTTAAGGAAGATGAAATAAACACAACAGCCAACTCGGCTAGCGTAGCACAATAGGTAGCGTATTGGCTCTGCAACTCCGAGCTCCCGGGTTCAAAGCCTGAGAGAAGTGGTTATGAAAAATTAAATTAAAAATTAATTTAATTTAATAATAAAAAAGAAGTCTGATGAGGAAATGTGGTGATTTCCGAAATAGTACTATAACTTCAACCATTAAAAACTGTTTTTGTTTTTTCACAAACAAATCTTCCATAAACTGTCCTTGAGCTCAATAAAATTGTAAAATATTAACATTTACTAGGCCAACAGAAACATGAACAAACATTTGTAGACAAGGATGAGCACGCCTTAAAAATGCATTATAATATAAAGTAAAAAATATTTATACAGAATTTGCAAAATAAAAACACAAACAACAACCACACAAATAAGTTAAATAGCGGCAGATCAGTTGCTCTTGTTTGTAGTTGGTTTGTTTAAGGCAGATGAAATCAACACAACAGCCAACTCGGCTAGCGTAGCACAATAGGTAGCGTATTGGCTCTGCAACTCCGAGCTCCCGGGTTCAAAGCCTGAGAGAAGTGGTTATGAAAAATTAAATTAATTTAATTTAATAATCAAAAAGAAGTCTGATGAGGAAATGTGGTGATTTCCGAAATAGTACTATAACTTCAACCATTATAAACTGTTGTTGTTTTTTCACAAACAAAGCTTCCATAAACTGGCCTTGAGCTCAATAAAATTGTAAAATATTAACATTTACTAGGCCAACAGAAAAATGAACAAACATTTGTAGACAAGGATGAGCACGCCTTAAAAATGCATTATAATATAAAGTAAAAAATATTTATACAGAATTTGCAAAATAAAAACACAAACAACAACCACACAAACGAGTTAAATAGCGGCAGATCATTTGCTCTTGTTTGTAGTTGGTTTGTTTAAGGCAGATGAAATAAACACAACAGCCAACTCGGCTAGCGTAGCACAATAGGTAGCGTATTGGCTCTGCAACTCCGAGCTCCCGGGTTCAAAGCCTGAGAGAAGTGGTTATGAAAAATTTAATTAAAAATTAATTTAATTTAATAATCAAAAAGAAGTCTGATGAGGAAATGTGGTGATTTCCGAAATAGTACTATAACTTCAACCATTAAAAACTGTTGTTGTTTTTTCACAAACAAAGCTTCCATAAACTGGCCTTGAGCTCAATAAAATTGTAAAATATTAACATTTACTAGGCCAACAGAAAAATGAACAAACATTTGTAGACAAGGATGAGCACGCCTTAAAAATGCATTATAATATAAAGTAAAAAATATTTATACAGAATTTGCAAAATAAAAACACAAACAACAACCACACAAACAAGTTAAATAGCGGCAGATCATTTGCTCTTGTTTGTAGTTGGTTTGTTTAAGGCAGATGAAATCAACACAACAGCCAACTCGGCTAGCGTAGCACAATAGGTAGCGTATTGGCTCTGCAACTCCGAGCTCCCGGGTTCAAAGCCTGAGAGAAGTGGTTATGAAAAATTAAATTAATTTAATTTAATAATCAAAAAGAAGTCTGATGAGGAAATGTGGTGATTTCCGAAATAGTACTATAACTTCAACCATTATAAACTGTTGTTGTTTTTTCACAAACAAAGCTTCCATAAACTGGCCTTGAGCTCAATAAAATTGTAAAATATTAACATTTACTAGGCCAACAGAAAAATTAACAAACATTTGTAGACAAGGATGAGCACGCCTTAAAAATGCATTATAATATAAAGTAAAAAATATTTATACAGAATTTGCAAAATAAAAGCACAAACAACAACCACACAAACAAGTTAAATAGCGGCAGATCAGTTGCTCTTGTTTGGAGTTGGTTTGTTTAAGGAAGATGAAATAAACACAACAGCCAACTCGGCTAGCGTAGCACAATAGGTAGCGTATTGGCTCTGCAACTCCGAGCTCCCGGGTTCAAAGCCTGAGAGAAGTGGTTATGAAAAATTAAATTAAAAATTAATTTAATTTAATAATCAAAAAGAAGTCTGATGAGGAAATGTGGTGATTACTGAAATAGTACTATAACTTCAACCATTAAAAACTGTTGTTGTTTTTTCACAAACAAATCTTCCATAAACTGGCCTTGAGCTCAATAAAATTGTAAAATATTAACATTTACTAGGCCAACAGAAAAATGAACAAACATTTGTAGACAAGGATGAGCACGCCTTAAAAATGCATTATAATATAAAGTAAAAAATATTTATACAGAATTTGCAAAATATAAACACAAACAACAACCACACAAACAAGTTAAATAGCGGCAGATCAGTTGCTCTTGTTTGTTGTTGGTTTGTTTAAAGCAGATGAAATAAACACAACAGCCAACTCGGCTAGCGTAGCACAATAGGTAGCGTATTGGCTCTGCAACTCCGAGCTCCCGGGTTCAAAGCCTGAGAGAAGTGGTTATGAAAAATTAAATTAAAAATTAATTTAATTTAACAATCAAAAAGAAGTCTGATGAGGAAATGTGGTGATTACCGAAATAGTACTATAACTTCAACCATTAAAAACTGTTGTTGTTTTTTCACAAACAAATCTTCCATAAACTGGCCTTGAGCTCAATAAAATTGTAAAATATTAACATTTACTAGGCCAACAGAAAAATGAACAAACATTTGTAGACAAGGATGAGCACGCCTTAAAAATGCATTATAATATAAAGTAAAAAATATTTATACAGAATTTGCAAAATAAAAACACAAACAACAACCACACAAACAAGTTAAATAGCGGCAGATCAGTTGCTCTTGTTTGTAGTTGGTTTGTTTAAGGAAGATGAAATAAACACAACAGCCAACTCGGCTAGCGTAGCACAATAGGTAGCGTATTGGCTCTGAAGCTCCGAGCTCCCGGGTTCAAAGCCTGAGAGAAGTGGTTATGAAAAATTAAATTAAAAATTAATTTAATTAAATAATCAAAAAGAAGTCTGATGAGGAAATGTGGTGATTTCCGAAATAGTACTATAACTTCAACCATTAAAAACTGTTGTTGTTTTTTCACAAACAAATCTTCCATAAACTGGCCTTGAGCTCAATAAAATTGTAAAATATTAACATTTACTAGGCCAACAGAAAAATGAACAAACATTTGTAGACTAGGATGAGCCCGCCTTAAAAATGCATTATAAGTTAAATAGCGGCAGATCAGTTGCTCTTGTTTGCAGTTGGTTTGTTTAAGGAAGATGAAATAAACACAACAGCCAACTCGGCAAGCGTAGCACAATAGGTAGCGTATTGGCTCTGCAACTCCGAGCTCCCGGGTTCAAAGCCTGAGAGAAGTGGTTATGAAAAATTAAATTAAAAATTAATTTAATTTAATAATAAAAAAGAAGTCTGATGAGGAAATGTGGTGATTTCCGAAATAGTACTATAACTTCAACCATTAAAAACTGTTGTTGTTTTTTCACAAACAAATCTTCCATAAACTGGCCTTGAGCTCAATAAAATTGTAAAATATTAACATTTACTAGGCCAACAGAAAAATGAACAAACATTTGTAGACAAGGATGAGCACGCCTTAAAAATGCATTATAATATAAAGTAAAAAAGATTTATACAGAATTTGCAAAATAAAAACACAAACAACAACCACACAAACAAGTTAAATAGCGGCAGAACAGTTGCTCTTGTTTGTAGTTGGTTTGTTTAAGGAAGATGAAATAAACACAACAGCCAACTCGGCTAGCGTAGCAAAATAGGTAGCGTATTGGCTCTGCAACTCCGAGCTCCCGGGTTCAAAGCCTGAGAGGAGTGGTTATGAAAAATTAAATTAAAATTTAATTTAATTTAATAATCAAAAAAAAGTCTGATGAGGAAATGTGGTGATTTCCGAAATAGTACTATAACTTCAACCATTAAAAACTGTTGTTGTTTTTTCACAAACAAAGCTTCCATAAACTGGCCTTGAGCTCAATAAAATTGTAAAATATTAACATTTACTAGGCCAACAGAAAAATTAACAAACATTTGTTGACAAGGATGAGCACGCCTTAAAAATGCATTATAATATAAAGTAAAAAATATTTATACAGAATTTGCAAAATAAAAACACAAACAACAACCACACAAATAAGTTAAATAGCGGCAGATCAGTTGCTCTTGTTTGTAGTTGGTTTGTTTAAGGAAGATGAAACAAACACAACAGCCAACTTGGCTAGCGTAGCACAATAGGTAGCGTATTGGCTCTGCAACCCCGAGCTCCCGGTTTCAAAGCCTGAGAGGAGTGGTTATGAAAAATTAAATTAAAATTTAATTTAATTTAATAATCAAAAAGAAGTCTGATGAGGAAATGTGGTGATTTCCGAAATAGTACTATAACTTCAACCATTAAAAACTGTTGTTGTTTTTTCACAAACAAATCTTCCATAAACTGGCCTTGAGCTCAATAAAATTGTAAAATATTAACATTTACTAGGCCAACAGAAAAATGAACAAACATTTGTTGACAAGGATGAGCACGCCTTAAAAATGCATTATAATATAAAGTAAAAAATATTTATAGAGAATTTGCAAAATAAAAACACAAACAACAACCACACAAATAAGTTAAATAGCGGCAGATCAGTTGCTCTTGTTTGTAGTTGGTTTGTTTAAGGAAGATGAAACAAACACAACAGCCAACTCGGCTAGCGTAGCACAATAGGTAGCGTATTGGCTCTGCAACCCCGAGCTCCCGGGTTCAAAGCCTGAGAGGAGTGGTTATGAAAAATTAAATTAAAATTTAATTTAATTTAATAATCAAAAAGAAGTCTGATGAGGAAATGTGGTGATTTCCGAAATGGTACTATAACTTCAACCATTAAAAACTGTTGTTGTTTTTTCACAAACAAATCTTCCATAAACTGGCCTTGAGCTCAATAAAATTGTAAAATATTAACATTTACTAGGCCAACAGAAAAATGAACAAACATTTGTAGACAAGGATGAGCACGCCTTAAAAATGCATTATAATATAAAGTAAAAAATATTTATACAGAATTTGCAAAATAAAAACACAAACAAGTTAAATAGCGGCAGATCAGTTGCTCTTGTTTGTAGTTGGTTTGTTTAAGGAAGATGAAATAAACACAACAGCCAACTCGGCTAGCGTAGCAAAATAGGTAGCGTATTGGCTCTGCAACTCCGAGCTCCCGGGTTCAAAGCCTGAGAGAAGTGGTTATGAAAAATTTAATTAAAAATTTATTTAATTTAATAATCAAAAAGAAGTCTGATGAGGAAATGTGGTGATTTCCGAAATAGTACTATAACTTCAACCATTAAAAACTGTTGTTGTTTTTTCACAAACAAAGCTTCCATAAACTGGCCTTGGGCTCAATAAAATTGTAAAATATTAACATTTACTAGGCCAACAGAAAAAATAACAAACATTTGTTGACAAGGATGAGCACGCCTTAAAAATGCATTATAATATAAAGTAAAAAATATTTATACAGAATTTGCAAAATAAAAACACAAACAACAACCACACAAATAAGTTAAATAGCGGCAGATCAGTTGCTCTTGTTTGTAGTTGGTTTGTTTAAGGAAGATGAAACAAACACAACAGCCAACTCGGCTAGCGTAGCACAATAGGTAGCGTATTGGCTCTGCAACCCCGAGCTCCCGGGTTCAAAGCCTGAGAGGAGTGGTTATGAAAAATTAAATTAAAATTTAATTTAATTTAATAATCAAAAAGAAGTCTGATGAGGAAATGTGGTAATTTCCGAAATAGTACTATAACTTCAACCATTAAAAACTGTTGTTGTTTTTTCACAAACAAAGCTTCCATAAACTGGCCTTGAGCTCAATAAAATTGTAAAATATTAACATTTACTAGGCCAACAGAAAAATGAACAAACATTTGTAGACAAGGATGAGCACGCCTTAAAAATGCATTATAATATAAAGTAAAAAATATTTATACAGAATTTGCAAAATAAAAACACAAACAACAACCACACAAACAAGTTAAATAGCGGCAGATCATTTGCTCTTGTTTGTAGTTGGTTTGTTTAAGGCAGATGAAATCAACACAACAGCCAACTCGGCTAGCGTAGCACAATAGGTAGCGTATTGGCTCTGCAACTCCGAGCTCCCGGGTTCAAAGCCTGAGAGAAGTGGTTATGAAAAATTAAATTAAAAATTAATTTAATTTAATGATCAAAAAGAAGTCTGATGAGGAAATGTGGTGATTTCCGAAATAGTACTATAACTTCAACCATTATAAACTGTTGTTGTTTTTTCAGAAACAAAGCTTCCATAAACTGGCCTTGAGCTCAATAAAATTGTAAAATATTAACAGTTACTAGGCCAACAGAAAAATTAACAAACATTTGTAGACAAGGATGAGCACGCCTTAAAAATGCATTATAATATAAAGTAAAAAATATTTATACAGAATTTGCAAAATAAAAGCACAAACAACAACCACACAAACAAGTTAAATAGCGGCAGATCAGTTGCTCTTGTTTGGAGTTGGTTTGTTTAAGGAAGATGAAATAAACACAACAGCCAACTCGGCTAGCGTAGCACAATAGGTAGCGTATTGGCTCTGCAACTCCGAGCTCCCGGGTTCAAAGCCTGAGAGAAGTGGTTATGAAAAATTAAATTAAAAATTAATTTAATTTAATAATCAAAAAGAAGTCTGATGAGGAAATGTGGTGATTACCGAAATAGTACTATAACTTCAACCATTAAAAACTGTTGTTGTTTTTTCACAAACAAATCTTCCATAAACTGGCCTTGAGCTCAATAAAATTGTAAAATATTAACATTTACTAGGCCAACAGAAAAATGAACAAACATTTGTAGACAAGGATGAGCACGCCTTAAAAATGCATTATAATATAAAGTAAAAAATATTTATACAGAATTTGCAAAATATAAACACAAACAACAACCACACAAACAAGTTAAATAGCGGCAGATCAGTTGCTCTTGTTTGTTGTTGGTTTGTTTAAAGCAGATGAAATAAACACAACAGCCAACTCGGCTAGCGTAGCACAATAGGTAGCGTATTGGCTCTGCAACTCCGAGCTCCCGGGTTCAAAGCCTGAGAGAAGTGGTTATGAAAAATTAAATTAAAAATTAATTTAATTTAATAATCAAAAAGAAGTCTGATGAGGAAATGTGGTGATTACCGAAATAGTACTATAACTTCAACCATTAAAAACTGTTGTTGTTTTTTCACAAACAAATCTTCCATAAACTGGCCTTGAGCCCAATAAAATTGTAAAATATTAACATTTACTAGGCCAACAGAAAAATGAACAAACATTTGTAGACAAGGATGAGCACGCCTTAAAAATGCATTATAATATAAAGTAAAAAATATTTATACAGAATTTGCAAAATAAAAACACAAACAACAACCACACAAACAAGTTAAATAGCGGCAGATCAGTTGCTCTTGTTTGTAGTTGGTTTGTTTAAGGAAGATGAAATAAACACAACAGCCAACTCGGCTAGCGTAGCACAATAGGTAGCGTATTGGCTCTGAAACTCCGAGCTCCCGGGTTCAAAGCCTGAGAGAAGTGGTTATGAAAAATTAAATTAAAAATTAATTTAATTTAATAATCAAAAAGAAGTCTGATGAGGAAATGTGGTGATTTCCGAAATAGTACTATAACTTCAACCATTAAAAACTGTTGTTGTTTTTTCACAAACAAATCTTCCATAAACTGGCCTTGAGCTCAATAAAATTGTAAAATATTAACATTTACTAGGCCAACAGAAAAATGAACAAACATTTGTAGACAAGGATGAGCCCGCCTTAAAAATGCATTATAATATAAAGCAAAAATATTTACATATACAGAATTTGCAAAATAAAAAAACAAACAACAACCACGCAAACAAGTTAAATAGCGGCAGATCAGTTGCTCTTGTTTGCAGTTGGTTTGTTTAAGGAAGATGAAATAAACACAACAGCCAACTCGGCAAGCGTGGCACAATAGGTAGCGTATTGGCTCTGCAACTCCGAGCTCCCGGGTTCAAAGCCTGAGAGAAGTGGTTATGAAAAATTAAATTAAAAATTAATTTAATTTAATAATAAAAAAGAAGTCTGATGAGGAAATGTGGTGATTTCCGAAATAGTACTATAACTTCAACCATTAAAAACTGTTGTTGTTTTTTCACAAACAAATCTTCCATAAACTGGCCTTGAGCTCAATAAAATTGTAAAATATTAACATTTACTAGGCCAACAGAAAAATGAACAAACATTTGTAGACAAGGATGAGCACGCCTTAAAAATGCATTATAATATAAAGTAAAAAAGATTTATACAGAATTTGCAAAATAAAAACACAAACAACAACCACACAAACAAGTTAAATAGCGGCAGAACAGTTGCTCTTGTTTGTAGTTGGTTTGTTTAAGGAAGATGAAATAAACACAACAGCCAACTCGGCTAGCGTAGCAAAATAGGTAGCGTATTGGCTCTGCAACTCCGAGCTCCCGGGTTCAAAGCCTGAGAGAAATGGTTATGAAAAATTTAATTAAAAATTAATTTAATTTAATAATCAAAAAGAAGTCTGATGAGGAAATGTGGTGATTTCCGAAATAGTACTATAACTTCAACCTGTTGTTGTTTTTTCACAAACAAAGCTTCCATAAACTGGCCTTGAGCTCAATAAAATTGTCAAATATTAACATTTACTAGGCCAACAGAAAAATT
Organism: Philophylla caesio; assembly: GCA_963971545.1. Classification (NCBI taxonomy): domain Eukaryota; kingdom Metazoa; phylum Arthropoda; class Insecta; order Diptera; family Tephritidae; genus Philophylla; species Philophylla caesio. The sequence goes on from OZ020605.1 coordinate 50,413,904, forward strand.
AACAAACATTTGTTGACAAGGATGAGCACGCCTTAAAAATGCATTATAATATAAAGTAAAAAATATTTATAGAGAATTTGCAAAATAAAAACACAAACAACAACCACACAAATAAGTTAAATAGCGGCAGATCAGTTGCTCTTGTTTGTAGTTGGTTTGTTTAAGGAAGATGAAACAAACACAACAGCCAACTCGGCTAGCGTAGCACAATAGGTAGCGTATTGGCTCTGCAACCCCGAGCTCCCGGGTTCAAAGCCTGAGAGGAGTGGTTATGAAAAATTAAATTAAAATTTAATTTAATTTAATAATCAAAAAGAAGTCTGATGAGGAAATGTGGTGATTTCCGAAATAGTACTATAACTTCAACCATTAAAAACTGTTGTTGTTTTTTCACAAACAAATCTTCCATAAACTGGCCTTGAGCTCAATAAAATTGTAAAATATTAACATTTACTAGGCCAACAGAAAAATGAACAAACATTTGTAGACAAGGATGAGCACGCCTTAAAAATGCATTATAATATAAAGTAAAAAATATTTATACAGAATTTGCAAAATAAAAACACAAACAACAACCACACAAACAAGTTAAATAGCGGCAGATCAGTTGCTCTTGTTTGTAGTTGGTTTGTTTAAGGAAGATGAAATAAACACAACAGCCAACTCGGCTAGCGTAGCACAATAGGTAGCGTATTGGCTCTGCAACTCCGAGCTCCCGGGTTCAAAGCCTGAGAGAAGTGGTTATGAAAAATTTAATTAAAAGTTAATTTAATTTAATAATCAAAAAGAAGTCTGATGAGGAAATGTGGTGATTTCCGAAATAATACTATAACTTCAACCATTAAAAACTGTTGTTGTTTTTTCACAAACAAAGCTTCCATAAACTGGCCTTGAGCTCAATAAAATTGTAAAATATTAACATTTACTAGGCCAACAGAAAAATGAACAAACATTTGTAGACAAGGATGAGCACGCCTTAAAAATGCATTATAATATTAAGTAAAAACTATTTATACAGAATTTGCAAAATAAAAACACAAACAACAACCACACAAACAAGTTAAATAGCGGCAAATCAGTTGCTCTTGTTTGTAGTTGGTTTGTTTAAGGAAGATGAAATAAACACAACAGCCAACGCGGCTAGCGTAGCACAATAGGTAGCGTATTGGCTCTGCAACTCCGAGCTCCCGGGTTCAAAGCCTGAGAGAAGTGGTTATGAAAAATTAAATTAAAAATTAATTTAATTTAATAATCAAAAAGAAGTCTGATGAGGAAATGTGGTGATTTCCGAAATAGTACTATAACTTCAACCATTAAAAACTGTTGTTGTTTTTTCACAAACAAAGCTTCCATAAACTGGCCTTGAGCTCAATAAAATTGTAAAATATTAACATTTACTAGGCCAACAGAAAAATGAACAAACATTTGTAGACAAGGATGAGCACGCCTTAAAAATGCATTATAATATAAAGTAAAAAATATTTATACAGAATTTGCAAAATAAAAACACAAACAACAACCACACAAACAAGTTAAATAGCGGCAGATCATTTGCTCTTGTTTGTAGTTGGTTTGTTTAAGGCAGATGAAATAAACACAACAGCCAACTCGGCTAGCGTAGCACAATAGGTAGCGTATTGACTCTGCAACTCCGAGCTCCCGGGTTCAAAGCCTGAGAGAAGTGGTTATGAAAAATTTAATTAAAAATTAATTTAATTTAATAATCAAAAAGAAGTCTGATGAGGAAATGTGGTGATTTCCGAAATAGTACTATAACTTCAACCATTAAAAACTGTTGTTGTTTTTTCACAAACAAAGCTTCCATAAACTGGCCTTGAGCTCAATAAAATTGTAAAATATTAACATTTACTAGGCCAACAGAAAAAAGAACAAACATTTGTAGACAAGGATGAGCACGCCTTCAAAATGCATTATAATATAAAGTAAAAAATATTTATACAGAATTTGCAAAATAAAAACACAAACAACAACCACACAAACAAGTTAAATAGCGGCAGATCATTTGCTCTTGTTTGTAGTTGGTTTGTTTAAGGCAGATGAAATAAACACAACAGCCAACTCGGCTAGCGTAGCACAATAGGTAGCGTATTGGCTCTGCAACTCCGAGCTCCCGGGTTCAAAGCCTGAGAGAAGTGGTTATGAAAAATTAAATTAAAAATTAATTTAATTTAATAATCAAAAAGAAGTCTGATGAGGAAATGTGGTGATTTCCGAAATAGTACTATAACTTCAACCATTGTAAACTGTTGTTGTTTTTTCACAAACAAAGCTTCCATAAACTGGCCTTGAGCTCAATAAAATTGTAAAATATTAACATTTACTAGGCCAACAGAAAAATGAACAAACATTTGTAGACAAGGATGAGCACGCCTTAAAAATGCATTATAATATAAAGTAAAAAATATTTATACAGAATTTGCAAAATAAAAGCACAAACAACAACCACACAAACAAGTTAAATAGCGGCAGATCAGTTGCTCTTGTTTGGAGTTGGTTTGTTTAAGGAAGATGAAATAAACACAACAGCCAACTCGGCTAGCGTAGCACAATAGGTAGCGTATTGGCTCTGCAACTCCGAGCTCCCGGGTTCAAAGCCTGAGAGAAGTGGTTATGAAAAATTAAATTAAAAATTAATTTAATTTAATAATCAAAAAGAAGTCTGATGAGGAAATGTGGTGATTACCGAAATAGTACTATAACTTCAACCATTAAAAACTGTTGTTGTTTTTTCACAAACAAATCTTCCATAAACTGGCCTTGAGCTCAATAAAATTGTAAAATATTAACATTTACTAGGCCAACAGAAAAATGAACAAACATTTGTAGACAAGGATGAGCACGCCTTAAAAATGCATTATAATATAAAGTAAAAAATATTTATACAGAATTTGCAAAATATAAACACAAACAACAACCACACAAACAAGTTAAATAGCGGCAGATCAGTTGCTCTTGTTTGTTGTTGGTTTGTTTAAAGCAGATGAAATAAACACAACAGCCAACTCGGCTAGCGTAGCACAATAGGTAGCGTATTGAGAGAAGTGGTTATGAAAAATTAAATTAAAAATTAATTTAATTTAATAATCAAAAAGAAGTCTGATGAGGAAATGTGGTGATTACCGAAATAGTACTATAACTTCAACCATTAAAAACTGTTGTTGTTTTTTCACAAACAAATCTTCCATAAACTGGCATTGAGCTCAATAAAATTGTAAAATATTAACATTTACTATGCCAACAGAAAAATGAACAAACATTTGTAGACAAGCATGAGCACGCCTTAAAAATGCATTATAATATAAAGTAAAAAATATTTATACAGAATTTGCAAAATAAAAACACAAACAACAACCACACAAACAAGTTAAATAGCGGCAGATCAGTTGCTCTTGTTTGTAGTTGGTTTGTTTAAGGAAGATGAAATAAACACAACAGCCAACTCGGCTAGCGTAGCACAATAGGTAGCGTATTGGCTCTGAAACTCCGAGCTCCCGGGTTCAAAGCCTGAGAGAAGTGGTTATGAAAAATTAAATTAAAAATTAATTTAATTTAATAATCAAAAAGAAGTCTGATGAGGAAATGTGGTGATTTCCGAAATAGTACTATAACTTCAACCATTAAAAACTGTTGTTGTTTTTTCACAAACAAATCTTCCATAAACTGGCCTTGAGCTCAATAAAATTGTAAAATATTAACATTTACTAGGCCAACAGAAAAATGAACAAACATTTGTAGACAAGGATGAGCCCGCCTTAAAAATGCATTATAATATAAAGTAAAAATATTTATACAGAATTTGCAAAATAAAAAAACAAACAACAACCACGCAAACAAGGTAAATAGCGGCAGATCAGTTGCTCTTGTTTGCAGTTGGTTTGTTTAAGGAAGATGAAATAAACACAACAGCCAACTCGGCAAGCGTAGCACAATAGGTAGCGTATTGGCTCTGCAACTCCGAGCTCCCGGGTTCAAAGCCTGAGAGAAGTGGTTATGAAAAATTAAATTAAAAATTAATTTAATTTAATAATAAAAAAGAAGTCTGATGAGGAAATGTGGTGATTTCCGAAATAGTACTATAACTTCAACCATTAAAAACTGTTGTTGTTTTTTCACAAACAAATCTTCCATAAACTGGCCTTGAGCTCAATAAAATTGTAAAATATTAACATTTACTAGGCCAACAGAAAAATGAACAAACATTTGTAGACAAGGATGAGCACGCCTTAAAAATGCATTATAATATAAAGTAAAAAAGATTTATACAGAATTTGCAAAATAAAAACACAAACAACAACCACACAAACAAGTTAAATAGCGGCAGAACAGTTGCTCTTGTTTGTAGTTGGTTTGTTTAAGGAAGATGAAATAAACACAACAGCCAACTCGGCTAGCGTAGCAAAATAGGTAGCGTATTGGCTCTGCAACTCCGAGCTCCCGGGTTCAAAGCCTGAGAGAAATGGTTATGAAAAATTTAATTAAAAATTAATTTAATTTAATAATCAAAAAGAAGTCTGATGAGGAAATGTGGTGATTTCCGAAATAGTACTATAACTTCAACCTGTTGTTGTTTTTTCACAAACAAAGCTTCCATAAACTGGCCTTGAGCTCAATAAAATTGTAAAATATTAACATTTACTAGGCCAACAGAAAAATTAACAAACATTTGTTGACAAGGATGAGCACGCCTTAAAAATGCATTATAATATAAAGTAAAAAATATTTATAGAGAATTTGCAAAATAAAAACACAAACAACAACCACACAAATAAGTTAAATAGCGGCAGATCAGTTGCTCTTGTTTCTAGTTGGTTTGTTTAAGGAAGATGAAACAAACACAACAGCCAACTCGGCTAGCGTAGCACAATAGGTAGCGTATTGGCTCTGCAACCCCGAGCTCCCGGGTTCAAAGCCTGAGAGGAGTGGTTATGAAAAATTTAATTAAAATTTAATTTAATTTAATAATCAAAAAGAAGTCTGATGAGGAAATGTGGTGATTTCCGAAATAGTACTATAACTTCAACCATTAAAAACTGTTGTTCTTTTTTCACAAACAAATCTTCCATAAACTGGCCTTCAGCTCAATAAAATTGTAAAATATTAACATTTACTAGGCCAACAGAAAAATTAACAAACATTTGTAGACAAGGATGAGCACGCCTTAAAAATGCATTATAATATAAAGTAAAAAATATTTATACAGAATTTGCAAAATAAAAACACAAACAACAACCACACAAACAAGTTAAATAGCGGCAGATCAGTTGCTCTTGTTTGTAGTTGGTTTGTTTAAGGAAGATGAAATAAACACAACAGCCAACTCGGCTAGCGTAGCACAATAGGTAGCGTATTGGCTCTGCAACTCCGAGCTCCCGGGTTCAAAGCCTGAGAGAAGTGGTTATGAAAAATTAAATTAAAAGTTAATTTAATTTAATAATCAAAAAGAAGTCTGATGAGGAAATGTGGTGATTTCCGAAATAATACTATAACTTCAACCATTAAAAACTGTTGTTGTTTTTTCACAAACAAAGCTTCCATAAACTGGCCTTGAGCTCAATAAAATTGTAAAATAGTAACATTTACTAGGCCAACAGAAAAATGAACAAACATTTGTAGACAAGGATGAGCACGCCTTAAAAATGCATTATAATATTAAGTAAAAACTATTTATACAGAATTTGCAAAATAAAAACACAAACAACAACCACACAAACAAGTTAAATAGCGGCAAATCAGTTGCTCTTGTTTGTAGTTGGTTTGTTTAAGGAAGATGAAATAAACACAACAGCCAACGCGGCTAGCGTAGCACAATAGGTAGCGTATTGGCTCTGCAACTCCGATCTCCCGGGTTCAAAGCCTGAGAGAAGTGGTTATGAAAAATTTAATTAAAAATTAATTTAATTTAATAATCAAAAAGAAGTCTGATGAGGAAATGTGGTGATTTCCGAAATAGTACTATAACTTCAACCATTAAAAACTGTTGTTGTTTTTTCACAAACAAAGCTTCCATAAACTGGCCTTCAGCTCAATAAAATTGTAAAATATTAACATTTACTAGGCCAACAGAAAAATTAACAAACATTTGTAGACAAGGATGAGCACGCCTTAAAAATGCATTATAATATAAAGTAAAAAATATTTATACAGAATTTGCAAAATAAAAACACAAACAACAACCACACAAACAAGTTAAATAGCGGCAGATCAGTTGCTCTTGTTTGTAGTTGGTTTGTTTAAGGAAGATGAAATAAACAGAACAGCCAACTCGGCTAGCGTAGCACAATAGGTAGCGTATTGGCTCTGCAACTCCGAGCTCCCGGGTTCAAAGCCTGAGAGAAGTGGTTATGAAAATTAAATTAAAAGTTAATTTAATTTAATAATCAAAAAGAAGTCTGATGAGGAAATGTGGTGATTTCCGAAATAATACTATAACTTCAACCATTAAAAACTGTTGTTGTTTTTTCACAAACAAAGCTTCCATAAACTGGCCTTGAGCTCAATAAAATTGTAAAATATTAACATTTACTAGGCCAACAGAAAAATGAACAAACATTTGTAGACAAGGATGAGCACGCCTTAAAAATGCATTATAATATTAAGTAAAAACTATTTATACAGAATTTGCAAAATAAAAACACAAACAACAACCACACAAACAAGTTAAATAGCGGCAAATCAGTTGCTCTTGTTTGTAGTTGGTTTGTTTAAGGAAGATGAAATAAACACAACAGCCAACGCGGCTAGCGTAGCACAATAGGTAGCGTATTGGCTCTGCAACTCCGAGCTCCCGGGTTCAAAGCCTGAGAGAAGTGGTTATGAAAAATTTAATTAAAAATTAATTTAATTTAATAATCAAAAAGAAGTCTGATGAGGAAATGTGGTGATTTCCGAAATAGTACTATAACTTCAACCATTAAAAACTGTTGTTGTTTTTTCACAAACAAAGCTTCCATAAACTGGCCTTGAGCTCAATAAAATTGTAAAATATTAACATTTACTAGGCCAACAGAAAAATGAACAAACATTTGTAGACAAGGATGAGCACGCCTTAAAAATGCATTATAATATAAAGTAAAAAATATTTATACAGAATTTGCAAAATAAAAACACAAACAACAACCACACAAACAAGTTAAATAGCGGCAGATCATTTGCTCTTGTTTGTAGTTGGTTGGTCTAAGGCAGATGAAATAAACACAACAGCCAACTCGGCTAGCGTAGCACAATAGGTAGCGTATTGGCTCTGCAACTCCGAGCTCCCGGGTTCAAAGCCTGAGAGAAGTGGTTATGAAAAATTTAATTAAAAATTAATTTAATTTAATAATCAAAAAGAAGTCTGATGAGGAAATGTGGTGATTTCCGAAATAGTACTATAACTTCAACCATTAAAAACTGTTGTTGTTTTTTCACAAACAAAGCTTCCATAAACTGGCCTTGAGCTCAATAAAATTGTAAAATATTAACATTTACTAGGCCAACAGAAAAATGAACAAACATTTGTAGACAAGGATGAGCACGCCTTAAAAATGCATTATAATATAAAGTAAAAAATATTTATACAGAATTTGCAAAATAAAAACACAAACAACAACCACACAAACAAGTTAAATAGCGGCAGATCATTTGCTCTTGTTTGTAGTTGGTTGGTCTAAGGCAGATGAAATAAACACAACAGCCAACTCGGCTAGCGTAGCACAATAGGTAGCGTATTGGCTCTGCAACTCCGAGCTCCCGGGTTCAAAGCCTGAGAGAAGTGGTTATGAAAAATTTAATTAAAAATTAATTTAATTTAATAATCAAAAAGAAGTCTGATGAGGAAATGTGGTGATTTCCGAAATAGTACTATAACTTCAACCATTAAAAACTGTTGTTGTTTTTTCACAAACAAAGCTTCCATAAACTGGCCTTGAGCTCAATAAAATTGTAAAATATTAACATTTACTAGGCCAACAGAAAAATGAACAAACATTTGTAGACAAGGATGAGCACGCCTTAAAAATGCATTATAATATAAAGTAAAAAATATTTATACAGAATTTGCAAAATAAAAACACAAACAACAACCACACAAACAAGTTAAATAGCGGCAGATCATTTGCTCTTGTTTGTAGTTGGTTTGTTTAAGGAAGATGAAATAAACACAACAGCCAACTCGGCTAGCGTAGCACAATAGGTAGCGTATTGGCTCTGCAACTCAGAGCTCCCGGCTTCAAAGCCTGAGAGAAGTGGTTATGAAAAATTAAATTAAAAATTAATTTAATTTAATAATCAAAAAGAAGTCTGATGAGGAAATGTGGTGATTTCCGAAATAGTACTATAACTTCAACCATTAAAAACTGTTGTTGTTTTTTCACAAACAAAGCTTCCATAAACTGGCCTTGAGCTCAATAAAATTGTAAAATATTAACATTTACTAGGCCAACAGAAAAATGAACAAACATTTGTAGACAAGGATGAGCACGCCTTAAAAATGCATTATAATATGAAGTAAAAAAGATTTATACAGAATTTGCAAAATAAAAACACAAACAACAACCACACAAACAAGTTAAATAGCGGCAGAACAGTTGCTCTTGCTTGTAGTTGGTTTGTTTAAGGAAGATGAAATAAACACAACAGCCAACTCGGCTAGCGTAGCACAATAGGTAGCGTATTGGCTCTGCAACCCCGAGCTCCCGGGTTCAAAGCCTGAGAGGAGTGGTTATGAAAAATTTAATTAAAAATTAATTTAATTTATTAATCAAAAAGAAGTCTGATGAGGAAATGTGGTGATTTCCGAAATAGTACTATAACTTCAACCATTAAAAACTGTTGTTGTTTTTTCACAAACAAAGCTTCCATAAACTGGCCTTGAGCTCAATAAAATTGTAAAATATTAACATTTACTAGGCCAACAGAAAAATTAACAAACATTTGTTGACAAGGATGAGCACGCCTTAAAAATGCATTATAATATAAAGTAAAAAATATTTATAGAGAATTTGCAAAATAAAAACACAAACAACAACCACACAAATAAGTTAAATAGCGGCAGATCAGTTGCTCTTGTTTGTAGTTGGTTTGTTTAAGGAAGATGAAACAAACACAACAGCCAACTCGGCTAGCGTAGCACAATAGGTAGCGTATTGGCTCTGCAACCCCGAGCTCCCGGGTTCAAAGCCTGAGAGGAGTGGTTATGAAAAATTAAATTAAAATTTAATTTAATTTAATAATCAAAAAGAAGTCTGATGAGGAAATGTGGTGATTTCCGAAATAGTACTATAACTTCAACCATTAAAAACTGTTGTTGTTTTTTCACAAACAAATCTTCCATAAACTGGCCTTGAGCTCAATAAAATTGTAAAATATTAACATTTACTAGGCCAACAGAAAAATTAACAAACATTTGTAGACAAGGATGAGCACGCCTTAAAAATGCATTATAATATTAAGTAAAAACTATTTATACAGAATTTGCAAAATAAAAACACAAACAACAACCACACAAACAAGTTAAATAGCGGCAGATCAGTTGCTCTTGTTTGTAGTTGGTTTGTTTAAGGAAGATGAAATAAACACAACAGCCAACTCGGCTAGCGTAGCACAATAGGTAGCGTATTGGCTCTGCAACTCCGAGCTCCCGGGTTCAAAGCCTGAGAGAAGTGGTTATGAAAAATTTAATTAAAAATTAATTTAATTTAATAATCAAAAAGAAGTCTGATGAGGAAATGTGGTGATTTCCGAAATAGTACTATAACTTCAACCATTAAAAACTGTTGTTGTTTTTTCACAAACAAAGCTTCCATAAACTGGCCTTGAGCTCAATAAAATTGTAAAATATTAACATTTACTAGGCCAACAGAAAAATGAACAAACATTTGTAGACAAGGATGAGCACGCCTTAAAAATGCATTATAATATAAAGTAAAAAATATTTATACAGAATTTGCAAAATAAAAACACAAACAACAACCACACAAACAAGTTAAATAGCGGCAGATCATTTGCTCTTGTTTGTAGTTGGTTTGTTTAAGGCAGATGAAATAAACACAACAGCCAACTCGGCTAGCGTAGCACAATAGGTAGCGTATTAGCTCTGCAACTCCGAGCTCCCGGGTTCAAAGCCTGAGAGAAGTGGTTATGAAAAATTTAATTAAAAATTAATTTAATTTAATAATCAAAAAGAAGTCTGATGAGGAAATGTGGTGATTTCCGAAATAGTACTATAACTTCAACCATTAAAAACTGTTGTTGTTTTTTCACAAACAAAGCTTCCATAAACTGTCCTTGAGCTCAATAAAATTGTAAAATATTAACATTTACTAGGCCAACAGAAAAATGAACAAACATTTGTAAACAAGGATGAGCCCGCCTTAAAAATGCATTATAATATAAAGTAAAAATATTTATACAGAATTTGCAAAATAAAAAAACAAACAACAACCACGCAAACAAGTTAAATAGCGGCAGATCAGTTGCTCTTGTTTCAGTTGGTTTGTTTAAGGAAGATGAAATAAACACAACAGCCAACTCGGCAAGCGTAGCACAATAGGTAGCGTATTGGCTCTGCAACTCCGAGCTCCCGGGTTCAAAGCCTGAGAGAAGTGGTTATGAAAAATTAAATTAAAAATTAATTTAATTTAATAATAAAAAAGAAGTCTGATGAGGAAATGTGGTGATTTCCGAAATAGTACTATAACTTCAACCATTAAAAACTGTTGTTGTTTTTTCACAAACAAATCTTCCATAAACTGGCCTTGAGCTCAATAAAATTGTAAAATATTAACATTTACTAGGCCAACAGAAAAATTAACAAACATTTGTAGACAAGGATGAGCACGCCTTAAAAATGCATTATAATATAAAGTAAAAAAGATTTATACAGAATTTGCAAAATAAAAACACAAACAACAACCACACAAACAAGTTAAATAGCGGCAGAACAGTTGCTCTTGCTTGTAGTTGGTTTGTTTAAGGAAGATGAAATAAACACAACAGCCAACTCGGCTAGCGTAGCAAAATAGGTAGCGTATTGGCTCTGCAACTCCGAGCTCCCGGGTTCAAAGCCTGAGAGAAATGGTTATGAAAAATTTAATTAAAAATTAATTTAATTTAATAATCAAAAAGAAGTCTGATGAGGAAATGTGGTGATTTCCGAAATAGTACTATAACTTCAACCTGTTGTTGTTTTTTCACAAACAAAGCTTCCATAAACTGGCCTTGAGCTCAATAAAATTGTAAAATATTAACATTTACTAGGCCAACAGAAAAATGAACAAACATTTGTTGACAAGGATGAGCACGCCTTAAAAATGCATTATAATATAAAGTAAAAAATATTTATAGAGAATTTGCAAAATAAAAACACAAACAACAACCACACAAATAAGTTAAATAGCGGCAGATCAGTTGCTCTTGTTTGTAGTTGGTTTGTTTAAGGAAGATGAAACAAACACAAAAGCCAACTCGGCTAGCGTAGCACAATAGGTAGCGTATTGGCTCTGCAACCCCGAGCTCCCGGGTTCAAAGCCTGAGAGGAGTGGTTATGAAAAATTAAATTAAAATTTAATTTAATTTAATAATCAAAAAGAAGTCTGATGAGGAAATGTGGTGATTTCCGAAATAGTACTATAACTTCAACCTGTTGTTGTTTTTTCACAAACAAAGCTTCCATAAACTGGCCTTGAGCTCAATAAAATTTTAAAATATTAACATTTACTAGGCCAACAGAAAAATTAACAAACATTTGTTGACAAGGATGAGCACGCCTTAAAAATGCATTATAATATAAAGTAAAAAATATTTATACAGAATTTGCAAAATAAAAACACAAACAACAACCACACAAATAAGTTAAATAGCGGCAGATCAGTTGCTCTTGTTTGTAGTTGGTTTGTTTAAGGAAGATGAAACAAACACAACAGCCAACTCGGCTAGCGTAGCACAATAGGTAGCGTATTGGCTCTGCAACCCCGAGCTCCCGGGTTCAAAGCCTGAGAGGAGTGGTTATGAAAAATTAAATTAAAATTTAATTTAATTTAATAATCAAAAAGAAGTCTGATGAGGAAATGTGGTGATTTCCGAAATAGTACTATAACTTCAACCATTAAAAACTGTTGTTGTTTTTTCACAAACAAAGCTTCGATAAACTGGCCTTGAGCTCAATAAAATTGTAAAATATTAACATTTACTAGGCCAACAGAAAAATGAACAAACATTTGTAGACAAGGATGAGCACGCCTTAAAAATGCATTATAATATAAAGTAAAAAATATTTATAGAGAATTTGCAAAATAAAAACACAAACAACAACCACACAAATAAGTTAAATAGCGGCAGATCAGTTGCTCTTGTTTGTAGTTGGTTTGTTTAAGGAAGATGAAACAAACACAACAGCCAACTCGGCTAGCGTAGCACAATATGTAGCGTATTGGCTCTGCAACCCCGAGCTCCCGGGTTCAAAGCCTGAGAGAAGTGGTTATGAAAAATTTAATTAAAAATTAATTTAATTTAATAATCAAAAAGAAGTCTGATGAGGAAATGTGGTGATTTCCGAAATAGTACTATAACTTCAACCATTAAAAACTGTTGTTGTTTTTTCACAAACAAAGCTTCCATAAACTGGCCTTGAGCTCAATAAAATTGTAAAATATTAACATTTACTAGGCCAACAGAAAAATGAACAAACATTTGTAGACAAGGATGAGCACGCCTTAAAAATGCATTATAATATAAAGTAAAAAATATTTATAGAGAATTTGCAAAATAAAAACACAAACAACAACCACACAAATAAGTTAAATAGCGGCAGATCAGTTGCTCTTGTTTGTAGTTGGTTTGTTTAAGGAAGATGAAACAAACACAACAGCCAACTCGGCTAGCGTAGCACAATAGGTAGCGTATTGGCTCTGCAACCCCGAGCTCCCGGGTTCAAAGCCTGAGAGAAGTGGTTATGAAAAATTAAATTAAAATTTAATTTAATTTAATAATCAAAAAGAAGTCTGATGAGGAAATGTGTTGATTTCCGAAATAGTACTATAACTTCAACCATTAAAAACTGTTGTTGTTTTTTCACAAACAAAGCTTCCATAAACTGGCCTTGAGCTCAATAAAATTGTAAAATATTAACATTTACTAGGCCAACAGAAAAATTAACAAACATTTGTTGACAAGGATGAGCACGCCTTAAAAATGCATTATAATATAAAGTAAAAAATATTTATAGAGAATTTGCAAAATAAAAACACAAACAACAACCACACAAATAAGTTAAATAGCGGCAGATCAGTTGCTCTTGTTTGTAGTTGGTTTGTTTAAGGAAGATGAAACAAACACAACAGCCAACTCGGCTAGCGTAGCACAATAGGTAGCGTATTGGCTCTGCAACCCCGAGCTCCCGGGTTCAAAGCCTGAGAGAAGTGGTTATGAAAAATTTAATTAAAAATTAATTTAATTTAATAATCAAAAAGAAGTCTGATGAGGAAATGTGGTGATTTCCGAAATAGTACTATAACTTCAACCATTAAAAACTGTTGTTGTTTTTTCACAAACAAAGCTTCCATAAACTGGCCTTGAGCTCAATAAAATTGTAAAATATTAACATTTACTAGGCCAACAGAAAAATGAACAAACATTTGTAGACAAGGATGAGCACGCCTTAAAAATGCATTATAATATAAAGTAAAAAATATTTATACAGAATTTGCAAAATAAAAACACAAACAACAACCACACAAACAAGTTAAATAGCGGCAGATCATTTGCTCTTGTTTGTAGTTGGTTTGTTTAAGGCAGATGAAATAAACACAACAGCCAACTCGGCTAGCGTAGCACAATAGGTAGCGTATTGGCTCTGCAACTCCGAGCTCCCGGGTTCAAAGCCTGAGAGAAGTGGTTATGAAAAATTAAATTAAAAATTAATTTAATTTAATAATAAAAAAGAAGTCTGATGAGGAAATGTGGTGATTTCCGAAATAGTACTATAACTTCAACCATTAAAAACTGTTGTTGTTTTTTCACAAACAAATCTTCCATAAACTGGCCTTGAGCTCAATAAAATTGTAAAATATTAACATTTACTAGGCCAACAGAAAAATGAACAAACATTTGTAGACAAGGATGAGCACGACTTAAAAATGCATTATAATATAAAGTAAAAAAGATTTATACAGAATTTGCAAAATAAAAACACAAACAACAACCACACAAACAAGTTAAATAGCGGCAGAACAGTTGCTCTTGTTTGTAGTTGGTTTGTTTAAGGAAGATGAAATAAACACAACAGCCAACTCGGCTAGCGTAGCAAAATAGGTAGCGTATTGGCTCTGCAACTCCGAGCTCCCGGGTTCAAAGCCTGAGAGAAATGGTTATAAAAAATTTAATTAAAAATTAATTTAATTTAATAATCAAAAAGAAGTCTGATGAGGAAATGTGGTGATTTCCGAAATAGTACTATAACTTCAACCTGTTGTTGTTTTTTCACAAACAAAGCTTCCATAAACTGGCCTTGAGCTCAATAAAATTGTAAAATATTAACATTTACTAGGCCAACAGAAAAATTAACAAACATTTGTTGACAAGGATGAGCACGCCTTAAAAATGCATTATAATATAAAGTAAAAAATATTTATAGAGAATTTGCAAAATAAAAACACAAACAACAACCACACAAATAAGTTAAATAGCGGCAGATCAGTTGCTCTTGTTTATAGTTGGTTTGTTTAAGGAAGATGAAACAAACACAACAGCCAACTCGGCTAGCGTAGCACAATAGGTAGCGTATTGGCTCTGCAACCCCGAGCTCCCGGGTTCAAAGCCTGAGAGGAGTGGTTATGAAAAATTAAATTAAAATTTAATTTAATTTAATAATCAAAAAGAAGTCTGATGAGGAAATGTGGTGATTTCCGAAATAGTACTATAACTTCAACCATTAAAAACTGTTGTTGTTTTTTCACAAACAAATCTTCCATAAACTGGCCTTGAGCTCAATAAAATTGTAAAATATTAACATTTACTAGGCCAACAGAAAAATGAACAAACATTTGTAGACAAGGATGAGCACGCCTTAAAAATGCATTATAATATTAAGTAAAAACTATTTATACAGAATTTGCAAAATAAAAACACAAACAACAACCACACAAACAAGTTAAATAGCGGCAAATCAGTTGCTCTTGTTTGTAGTTGGTTTGTTTAAGGAAGATGAAATAAACACAACAGCCAACGCGGCTAGCGTAGCACAATAGGTAGCGTATTGGCTCTGCAACTCCGAGCTCCCGGGTTCAAAGCCTGAGAGAAGTGGTTATGAAAAATTTAATTAAAAATTAATTTAATTTAATAATCAAAAAGAAGTCTGATGAGGAAATGTGGTGATTTCCGAAATACTACTATAACTTCAACCATTAAAAACTGTTGTTGTTTTTTCACAAACAAATCTTCCATAAACTGGCCTTGAGCTCAATAAAATTGTAAAATATTAACATTTACTAGGCCAACAGAAAAATGAACAAACATTTGTAGACAAGGATGAGCACGCCTTAAAAATGCATTATAATATAAAGTAAAAAATATTTATACAGAATTTGCAAAATAAAAACACAAACAACAACCACACAAACAAGTTAAATAGCGGCAGATCATTTGCTCTTGTTTGTAGTTGGTTTGTTTAAGGCAGATGAAATAAACACAACAGCCAACTCGGCTAGCGTAGCACAATAGGTAGCGTATTGGCTCTGCAACTCCGAGCTCCCGGGTTCAAAGCCTGAGAGAAGTGGTTATAAAAAATTTAATTAAAAATTAATTTAATTTAATAATCAAAAAGAAGTCTGATGAGGAAATGTGGTGATTTCCGAAATAGTACTATAACTCCAACCATTAAAAACTGTTGTTGTTTTTTCACAAACAAATCTTCCATAAACTGGCCTTGAGCTCAATAAAATTGTAAAATATTAACATTTACTAGGCCAACAGAAAAATGAACAAACATTTGTAGACAAGGATGAGCACGCCTTAAAAATGCATTATAATATAAAGTAAAAAATATTTATACAGAATTTGCAAAATAAAAACACAAACAACAACCACACAAACAAGTTAAATAGCGGCAGATCATTTGCTCTTGTTTGTAGTTGGTTTGTTTAAGGCAGATGAAATAAACACAACAGCCAACTCGGCTAGCGTAGCACAATAGGTAGCGTATTGGCTCTGCAACTCAGAGCTCCCGGCTTCAAAGCCTGAGAGAAGTGGTTATGAAAAATTTAATTAAAAATTAATTTAATTTAATAATCAAAAAGAAGTCTGATGAGGAAATGTGGTGATTTCCGAAATAGTACTATAACTTCAACCATTAAAAACTGTTATTGTTTTTTCACAAACAAATCTTCCATAAACTGGCCTTGAGCTCAATAAAATTGTAAAATATTAACATTTACTAGGCCAACAGAAAAATTAACAAACATTTGTAGACAAGGATGAGCACGCCTTAAAAATGCATTATAATATAAGGTAAAAAAGATTTATACAGAATTTGCAAAATAAAAAAACAAACAACAACCACACAAACAAGTTAAATAGCGGCAGAACAGTTGCTCTTGTTTGCAGTTGGTTTGTTTAGGGAAGATGAAATAAACACAACAGCCAACTCGGCAAGCGTAGCACAATAGGTAGCGTATTGGCTCTGCAACTCCGAGCTCCCGGGTTCAAAGCCTGAGAGAAGTGGTTATGAAAAATTAAATTAAAAATTAATTTAATTTAATAATAAAAAGGAAGTCTGATGAGGAAATGTGGTGATTTCCGAAATAGTACTATAACTTAAACCATTAAAAACTGTTGTTGTTTTTTCACAAACAAAGCTTCCATAAACTGGCCTTGAGCTCAATAAAATTGTAAAATATTAACATTTACTAGGCCAACAGAAAAATGAACAAACATTTGTAGACAAGGATGAGCCCGCCTTAAAAATGCATTATAATATAAAGTAAAAATATTTATACAGAATTTGCAAAATAAAAAAACAAACAACAACCACGCAAACAAGTTAAATAGCGGCAGATCAGTTGCTCTTGTTTGCAGTTGGTTTGTTTAAGGAAGATGAAATAAACACAACAGCCAACTCGGCAAGCGTAGCACAATAGGTAGCGTATTGGCTCTGCAACTCCGAGCTCCCGGGTTCAAAGCCTGAGAGAAGTGGTTATGAAAAATTAAATTAAAAATTAATTTAATTTAATAATAAAAAAGAAGTCTGATGAGGAAATGTGGTGATTTCCGAAATAGTACTATAACTTCAACCATTAAAAACTGTTGTTGTTTTTTCACAAACAAATCTTCCATAAACTGGCCTTGAGCTCAATAAAATTGTAAAATATTAACATTTACTAGGCCAACAGAAAAATGAACAAACATTTGTAGACAAGGATGAGCACGCCTTAAAAATGCATTATAATATAAAGTAAAAAAGATTTATACAGAATTTGCAAAATAAAAACACAAACAACAACCACACAAACAAGTTAAATAGCGGCAGAACAGTTGCTCTTGTTTGTAGTTGGTTTGTTTAAGGAAGGTGAAATAAACACAACAGCCAACTCGGCTAGCGTAGCAAAATAGGTAGCGTATTGGCTCTGCAACTCAAAGCCTGAGAGAAATGGTTATGAAAGCCTGAGAGAAATGGTTATGAAAAATTTAATTAAAAATTAATTTAATTTAATAATCAAAAAGAAGTCTGATGAGGAAATGTGGTGATTTCCGAAATAGTACTATAACTTCAACCATTAAAAACTGTTGTTGTTTTTTCACAAACAAAGCTTCCATAAACTGGCCTTGAGCTCAATAAAATTGTAAAATATTAACATTTACTAGGCCAACAGAAAAATGAACAAACATTTGTAGACAAGGATGAGCACGCCTTAAAAATGCATTATAATATAAAGTAAAAAATATTTATACAGAATTTGCAAAATAAAAACACAAACAACAACCACACAAACAAGTTAAATAGCGGCAGATCATTTGCTCTTGTTTGTAGTTGGTTTGTTTAAGGCAGATGAAATAAACACAACAGCCAACTCGGCTAGCGTAGCACAATAGGTAGCGTATTGGCTCTGCAACTCAGAGCTCCCGGCTTCAAAGCCTGAGAGAAGTGGTTATGAAAAATTAAATTAAAAATTAATTTAATTTAATAATAAAAAAGAAGTCTGATGAGGAAATGTGGTGATTTCCGAAATAGTACTATAACTTCAACCATTAAAAACTGTTGTTGTTTTTTCACAAACAAATCTTCCATAAACTGGCCTTGAGCTCAATAAAATTGTAAAATATTAACATTTACTAGGCCAACAGAAAAATGAACAAACATTTGTAGACAAGGATGAGCACGCCTTAAAAATGCATTATAATATAAAGTAAAAAAGATTTATACAGAATTTGCAAAATAAAAACACAAACAACAACCACACAAACAAGTTAAATAGCGGCAGAACAGTTGCTCTTGCTTGTAGTTGGTTTGTTTAAGGAAGATGAAATAAACACAACAGCCAACTCGGCTAGCGTAGCAAAATAGGTAGCGTATTGGCTCTGCAACTCCGAGCTCCCGGGTTCAAAGCCTGAGAGAAATGGTTATGAAAAATTTAATTAAAAATTAATTTAATTTAATAATCAAAAAGAAGTCTGATGAGGAAATGTGGTGATTTCCGAAATAGTACTATAACTTCAACCTGTTGTTGTTTTTTCACAAACAAAGCTTCCATAAACTGGCCTTGAGCTCAATAAAATTGTAAAATATTAACATTTACTAGGCCAACAGAAAAATTAACAAACATTTGTTGACAAGGATGAGCACGCCTTAAAAATGCATTATAATATAAAGTAAAAAATATTTATAGAGAATTTGCAAAATAAAAACACAAACAACAACCACACAAATAAGTTAAATAGCGGCAGATCAGTTGCTCTTGTTTGTAGTTGGTTTGTTTAAGGAAGATGAAACAAACACAACAGACAACTCGGCTAGCGTAGCACAATAGGTAGCGTATTGGCTCTGCAACCCCGAGCTCCCGGGTTCAAAGCCTGAGAGGAGTGGTTATGAAAAATTAAATTAAAATTTAATTTAATTTAATAATCAAAAAGAAGTCTGATGAGGAAATGTGGTGATTTCCGAAATAGTACTATAACTTCAACCATTAAAAACTGTTGTTTTTTTTTCACAAACAAATCTTCCATAAACTGGCCTTGAGCTCAATAAAATTGTAAAATATTAACATTTACTAGGCCAACAGAAAAATTAACAAACATTTGTAGACAAGGATGAGCACGCCTTAAAAATGCATTATAATATTAAGTAAAAACTATTTATACAGAATTTGCAAAATAAAAAAACAAACAACAACCACGCAAACAAGTTAAATAGCGGCAGATCAGTTGCTCTTGTTTGCAGTTGGTTTGTTTAAGGAAGATGAAATAAACACAACAGCCAACTCGGCTAGCGTAGCACAATAGGTAGCGTATTGGCTCTGCAACTCCGAGCTCCCGGGTTCAAAGCCTGAGAGAAGTGGTTATGAAAAATTAAATTAAAAATTAATTTAATTTAATAATAAAAAAGAAGTCTGATGAGGAAATGTGGTGATTTCCGAAATAGTACTATAACTTCAACCATTAAAAACTGTTGTTGTTTTTTCACAAACAAATCTTCCATAAACTGGCCTTGAGCTCAATAAAATTGTAAAATATTAACATTTACTAGGCCAACAGAAAAATGAACAAACATTTGTAGACAAGGATGAGCACGCCTTAAAAATGCATTATAATATAAAGTAAAAAAGATTTATACAGAATTTGCAAAATAAAAACACAAACAACAACCACACAAACAAGTTAAATAGCGGCAGAACAGTTGCTCTTGTTTGTAGTTGGTTTGTTTAAGGAAGGTGAAATAAACACAACAGCCAACTCGGCTAGCGTAGCAAAATAGGTAGCGTATTGGCTCTGCAACTCAAAGCCTGAGAGAAATGGTTATGAAAGCCTGAGAGAAATGGTTATGAAAAATTTAATTAAAAATTAATTTAATTTAATAATCAAAAAGAAGTCTGATGAGGAAATGTGGTGATTTCCGAAATAGTACTATAACTTCAACCATTAAAAACTGTTGTTGTTTTTTCACAAACAAAGCTTCCATAAACTGGCCTTGAGCTCAATAAAATTGTAAAATATTAACATTTACTAGGCCAACAGAAAAATGAACAAACATTTGTAGACAAGGATGAGCACGCCTTAAAAATGCATTATAATATAAAGTAAAAAATATTTATACAGAATTTGCAAAATAAAAACACAAACAACAACCACACAAACAAGTTAAATAGCGGCAGATCATTTGCTCTTGTTTGTAGTTGGTTTGTTTAAGGCAGATGAAATAAACACAACAGCCAACTCGGCTAGCGTAGCACAATAGGTAGCGTATTGGCTCTGCAACTCAGAGCTCCCGGCTTCAAAGCCTGAGAGAAGTGGTTATGAAAAATTAAATTAAAAATTAATTTAATTTAATAATAAAAAAGAAGTCTGATGAGGAAATGTGGTGATTTCCGAAATAGTACTATAACTTCAACCATTAAAAACTGTTGTTGTTTTTTCACAAACAAATCTTCCATAAACTGGCCTTGAGCTCAATAAAATTGTAAAATATTAACATTTACTAGGCCAACAGAAAAATGAACAAACATTTGTAGACAAGGATGAGCACGCCTTAAAAATGCATTATAATATAAAGTAAAAAAGATTTATACAGAATTTGCAAAATAAAAACACAAACAACAACCACACAAACAAGTTAAATAGCGGCAGAACAGTTGCTCTTGCTTGTAGTTGGTTTGTTTAAGGAAGATGAAATAAACACAACAGCCAACTCGGCTAGCGTAGCAAAATAGGTAGCGTATTGGCTCTGCAACTCCGAGCTCCCGGGTTCAAAGCCTGAGAGAAATGGTTATGAAAAATTTAATTAAAAATTAATTTAATTTAATAATCAAAAAGAAGTCTGATGAGGAAATGTGGTGATTTCCGAAATAGTACTATAACTTCAACCTGTTGTTGTTTTTTCACAAACAAAGCTTCCATAAACTGGCCTTGAGCTCAATAAAATTGTAAAATATTAACATTTACTAGGCCAACAGAAAAATTAACAAACATTTGTTGACAAGGATGAGCACGCCTTAAAAATGCATTATAATATAAAGTAAAAAATATTTATAGAGAATTTGCAAAATAAAAACACAAACAACAACCACACAAATAAGTTAAATAGCGACAGATCAGTTGCTCTTGTTTGTAGTTGGTTTGTTTAAGGAAGATGAAACAAACACAACAGCCAACTCGGCTAGCGTAGCACAATAGGTAGCGTATTGGCTCTGCAACCCCGAGCTCCCGGGTTCAAAGCCTGAGAGGAGTGGTTATGAAAAATTAAATTAAAATTTAATTTAATTTAATAATCAAAAAGAAGTCTGATGAGGAAATGTGGTGATTTCCGAAATAGTACTATAACTTCAACCATTAAAAACTGTTGTTGTTTTTTCACAAACAAATCTTCCATAAACTGGCCTTGAGCTCAATAAAATTGTAAAATATTAACATTTACTAGGCCAACAGAAAAATTAACAAACATTTGTAGACAAGGATGAGCACGCCTTAAAAATGCATTATAATATTAAGTAAAAACTATTTATACAGAATTTGCAAAATAAAAACACAAACAACAACCACACAAACAAGTTAAATAGCGGCAGATCATTTGCTCTTGTTTGTAGTTGGTTTGTTAAAGGCAGATGAAATAAACACAACAGCCAACTCGGCTAGCGTAGCACAATAGGTAGCGTATTGGCTATTGGCTCTGCAACTCCGAGCTCCCGGGTTCAAAGCCTGAGAGAAGTGGTTATAAAAAATTTAATTAAAAATTAATTTAATTTAATAATCAAAAAGAAGTCTGATGAGGAAATGTGGTGATTTCCGAAATAGTACTATAACTCCAACCATTAAAAACTGTTGTTGTTTTTTCACAAACAAATCTTCCATAAACTGGCCTTGAGCTCAATAAAATTGTAAAATATTAACATTTACTAGGCCAACAGAAAAATGAACAAACATTTGTAGACAAGGATGAGCACGCCTTAAAAATGCATTATAATATAAAGTAAAAAATATTTATACAGAATTTGCAAAATAAAAACACAAACAACAACCACACAAACAAGTTAAATAGCGGCAGATCATTTGCTCTTGTTTGTAGTTGGTTTGTTTAAGGCAGATGAAATAAACACAACAGCCAACTCGGCTAGCGTAGCACAATAGGTAGCGTATTGGCTCTGCAACTCAGAGCTCCCGGCTTCAAAGCCTGAGAGAAGTGGTTATGAAAAATTAAATTAAAAATTAATTTAATTTAATAATCAAAAAGAAGTCTGATGAGGAAATGTGGTGATTTCCGAAATAGTACTATAACTTCAACCATTAAAAACTGTTGTTGTTTTTTCACAAACAAAGCTTCCATAAACTGGCCTTGAGCTCAATAAAATTGTAAAATATTAACATTTACTAGGCCAACAGAAAAATTAACAAACATTTGTAGACAAGGATGAGCACGCCTTAAAAATGCATTATAATATAAAGTAAAAAAGATTTATACAGAATTTGCAAAATAAAAAAACAAACAACAACCACACAAACAAGTTAAATAGCGGCAGAACAGTTGCTCTTGTTTGCAGTTGGTTTGTTTAAGGAAGATGAAATAAACACAATTGCCAACTCGGCAAGCGTAGCACAATAGGTAGCGTATTGGCTCTGCAACTCCGAGCTCCCGGGTTCAAAGCCTGAGAGAAGTGGTTATGAAAAATTAAATTAAAAATTAATTTAATTTAATAATAAAAAAGAAGTCTGATGAGGAAATGTGGTGATTTCCGAAATAGTACTATAACTTCAACCATTAAAAACTGTTGTTGTTTTTTCACAAACAAAGCTTCCATAAACTGGCCTTGAGCTCAATAAAATTGTAAAATATTAACATTTACTAGGCCAACAGAAAAATGAACAAACATTTGTAGACAAGGATGAGCCCGCCTTAAAAATGCATTATAATATAAAGTAAAAATATTTATACAGAATTTGCAAAATAAAAAAACAAACAACAACCACGCAAACAAGTTAAATAGCGGCAGATCAGTTGCTCTTGTTTGCAGTTGGTTTGTTTAAGGAAGATGAAATAAACACAACAGCCAACTCGGCAAGCGTAGCACAATAGGTAGCGTATTGGCTCTGCAACTCCGAGCTCCCGGGTTCAAAGCCTGAGAGAAGTGGTTATGAAAAATTAAATTAAAAATTAATTTAATTTAATAATAAAAAAGAAGTCTGATGAGGAAATGTGGTGATTTCCGAAATAGTACTATAACTTCAACCATTAAAAACTGTTGTTGTTTTTTCACAAACAAATCTTCCATAAACTGGCCTTGAGCTCAATAAAATTGTAAAATATTAACATTTACTAGGCCAACAGAAAAATGAACAAACATTTGTAGACAAGGATGAGCACGCCTTAAAAATGCATTATAATATAAAGTAAAAAAGATTTATACAGAATTTGCAAAATAAAAACACAAACAACAACCACACAAACAAGTTAAATAGCGGCAGAACAGTTGCTCTTGTTTGTAGTTGGTTTGTTTAAGGAAGATGAAATAAACACAACAGCCAACTCGGCTAGCGTAGCAAAATAGGTAGCGTATTGGCTCTGCAACTCCGAGCTCCCGGGTTCAAAGCCTGAGAGAAATGGTTATGAAAAATTTAATTAAAAATTAATTTAATTTAATAATCAAAAAGAAGTCTGATGAGGAAATGTGGTGATTTCCGAAATAGTACTATAACTTCAACCATTAAAAACTGTTGTTGTTTTTTCACAAACAAAGCTTCCATAAACTGGCCTTGAGCTCAATAAAATTGTAAAATATTAACATTTACTAGGCCAACAGAAAAATGAACAAACATTTGTAGACAAGGATGAGCACGCCTTAAAAATGCATTATAATATAAAGTAAAAAATATTTATACAGAATTTGCAAAATAAAAACACAAACAACAACCACACAAACAAGTTAAATAGCGGCAGATCATTTGCTCTTGTTTGTAGTTGGTTTGTTTAAGGCAGATGAAATAAACACAACAGCCAACTCGGCTAGCGTAGCACAATAGGTAGCGTATTGGCTCTGCAACTCAGAGCTCCCGGCTTCAAAGCCTGAGAGAAGTGGTTATGAAAAATTAAATTAAAAATTAATTTAATTTAATAATAAAAAAGAAGTCTGATGAGGAAATGTGGTGATTTCCGAAATAGTACTATAACTTCAACCATTAAAAACTGTTGTTGTTTTTTCACAAACAAATCTTCCATAAACTGGCCTTGAGCTCAATAAAATTATAAAATATTAACATTTAATAGGCCAACAGAAAAATGAACAAACATTTGTAGACAAGGATGAGCACGCCTTAAAAATGCATTATAATATAAAGTAAAAAAGATTTATACAGAATTTGCAAAATAAAAACACAAACAACAACCACACAAACAAGTTAAATAGCGGCAGAACAGTTGCTCTTGCTTGTAGTTGGTTTGTTTAAGGAAGATGAAATAAACACAACAGCCAACTCGGCTAGCGTAGCAAAATAGGTAGCGTATTGGCTCTGCAACTCCGAGCTCCCGGGTTCAAAGCCTGAGAGAAATGGTTATGAAAAATTTAATTAAAAATTAATTTAATTTAATAATCAAAAAGAAGTCTGATGAGGAAATGTGGTGATTTCCGAAATAGTACTATAACTTCAACCTGTTGTTGTTTTTTCACAAACAAAGCTTCCATAAACTGGCCTTGAGCTCAATAAAATTGTAAAATATTAACATTTACTAGGCCAACAGAAAAATTAACAAACATTTGTTGACAAGGATGAGCACGCCTTAAAAATGCATTATAATATAAAGTAAAAAATATTTATAGAGAATTTGCAAAATAAAAACACAAACAACAACCACACAAATAAGTGAAATAGCGGCAGATCAGTTGCTCTTGTTTGTAGTTGGTTTGTTTAAGGAAGATGAAACAAACACAACAGCCAACTCGGCTAGCGTAGCACAATAGGTAGCGTATTGGCTCTGCAACCCCGAGCTCCCGGGTTCAAAGCCTGAGAGGAGTGGTTATAAAAATTAAATTAAAATTTAATTTAATTTAATAATCAAAAAGAAGTCTGATGAGGAAATGTGGTGATTTCCGAAATAGTACTATAACTTCAACCATTAAAAACTGTTGTTGTTTTTTCACAAACAAATCTTCCATAAACTGGCCTTGAGCTCAATAAAATTGTAAAATATTAACATTTACTAGGCCAACAGAAAAATTAACAAACATTTGTAGACAAGGATGAGCACGCCTTAAAAATGCATTATAATATTAAGTAAAAACTATTTATACAGAATTTGCAAAATAAAAACACAAACAACAACCGCACAAACAAGTTAAATAGCGGCAGATCAGTTGCTCTTGTTTGTAGTTGGTTTGTTTAAGGAAGATGAAATAAACACAACAGCCAACTCGGCTAGCGTAGCACAATAGGTAGCGTATTGGCTCTGCAACTCCGAGCTCCCGGGTTCAAAGCCTGAGAGAAGTGGTTATGAAAAATTTAATTAAAAATTAATTTAATTTAATAATCAAAAAGAAGTCTGATGAGGAAATGTGGTGATTTCCGAAATAGTACTATAACTTCAACCATTAAAAACTGTTGTTGTTTTTTCACAAACAAAGCTTCCATAAACTGGCCTTGAGCTCAATAAAATTGTAAAATATTAACATTTACTAGGCCAACAGAAAAATGAACAAACATTTGTAGACAAGGATGAGCACGCCTTAAAAATGCATTATAATATAAAGTAAAAAATATTTATACAGAATTTGCAAAATAAAAACACAAACAACAACCACACAAACAAGTTAAATAGCGGCAGATCATTTGCTCTTGTTTGTAGTTGGTTTGTTTAAGGCAGATGAAATAAACACAACAGCCAACTCGGCTAGCGTAGCACAATAGGTAGCGTATTGGCTCTGCAACTCCGAGCTCCCGGGTTCAAAGCCTGAGAGAAGTGGTTATGAAAAATTTAATTAAAAATTAATTTAATTTAATAATCAAAAAGAAGTCTGATGAGGAAATGTGGTGATTTCCGAAATAGTACTATAACTTCAACCATTAAAAACTGTTGTTGTTTTTTCACAAACAAAGCTTCCATAAACTGGCCTTGAGCTCAATAAAATTGTAAAATATTAACATTTACTAGGCCAACAGAAAAATGAACAAACATTTGTAGACAAGGATGAGCCCGCCTTATAAATGCATTATAATATAAAGTAAAAATATTTATACAGAATTTGCAAAATAAAAAAACAAACAACAACCACGCAAACAAGTTAAATAGCGGCAGATCAGTTGCTCTTGTTTGCAGTTGGTTTGTTTAAGGAAGATGAAATAAACACAACAGCCAACTCGGCAAGCGTAGCACAATAGGTAGCGTATTGGCTCTGCAACTCCGAGCTCCCGGGTTCAAAGCCTGAGAGAAGTGGTTATGAAAAATTAAATTAAAAATTAATTTAATTTAATAATAAAAAAGAAGTCTGATGAGGAAATGTGGTGATTTCCGAAATAGTACTATAACTTCAACCATTAAAAACTGTTGTTGTTTTTTCACAAACAAATCTTCCATAAACTGGCCTTGAGCTCAATAAAATTGTAAAATATTAACATTTACTAGGCCAACAGAAAAATGAACAAACATTTGTAGACAAGGATGAGCACGCCTTAAAAATGCATTATAATATAAAGTAAAAAAGATTTATACAGAATTTGCAAAATAAAAACACAAACAACAACCACACAAACAAGTTAAATAGCGGCAGAACAGTTGCTCTTGTTTGTAGTTGGTTTGTTTAAGGAAGATGAAATAAACACAACAGCCAACTCGGCTAGCGTAGCAAAATAGGTAGCGTATTGGCTCTGCAACTCCGAGCTCCCGGGTTCAAAGCCTGAGAGAAATGGTTATGAAAAATTTAATTAAAAATTAATTTAATTTAATAATCAAAAAGAAGTCTGATGAGGAAATGTGGTGATTTCCGAAATAGTACTATAACTTCAACCTGTTGTTGTTTTTTCACAAACTGGCCTTGAGCTCAATAAAATTGTAAAATATTAACATTTACTAGGCCAACAGAAAAATTAACAAACATTTGTTGACAAGGATGAGCACGCCTTAAAAATGCATTATAATATAAAGTAAAAAATATTTATAGAGAATTTGCAAAATAAAAACACAAACAACAACCACACAAATAAGTTAAATAGCGGCAGATCAGTTGCTCTTGTTTGTAGTTGGTTTGTTTAAGGAAGATGAAACAAACACAACAGCCAACTCGGCTAGCGTAGCACAATAGGTAGCATATTGGCTCTGCAACCCCGAGCTCCCGGGTTCAAAGCCTGAGAGGAGTGGTTATGAAAAATTAAATTAAAATTTAATTTAATTTAATAATCAAAAAGAAGTCTGATGAGGAAATGTGGTGATTTCCGAAATAGTACTATAACTTCAACCATTAAAAACTGTTGTTGTTTTTTCACAAACAAATCTTCCATAAACTGGCCTTGAGCTCAATAAAATTGTAAAATATTAACATTTACTAGGCCAACAGAAAAATGAACAATCATTTGTAGACAAGGATGAGCACGCCTTAAAAATGCATTATAATATAAAGTAAAAAAGATTTATACAGAATTTGCAAAATAAAAACACAAACAACAACCACACAAACAAGTTAAATAGCGGCAGAACAGTTGCTCTTGTTTGTAGTTGGTTTGTTTAAGGAAGATGAAATAAACACAACAGCCAACTCGACTAGCGTAGCCCAATAGGTAGCGTATTGGCTCTGCAACTCCGAGCTCCCGGGTTCAAAGCCTGAGAGAAGTGGTTATGAAAAATTAAATTAAAAATTAATTTAATTTAATAATCAAAAAGAAGTCTGATGAGGAAATGTGGTGATTTCCGAAATAGTACTATAACTTCAACCATTAAAAACTGTTGTTGTTTTTTCACAAACAAATCTTCCATAAACTGGCCTTGAGCTCAATAAAATTGTAAAATATATACATTTACTAGGCCAACAGAAAAATGAACAAACATTTGTAAACAAGGATGAGCACGCCTTAAAAATGCATTATAATATAAAGTAAAAAATATTTATACAGAATTTGCAAAATAAAAACACAAACAACAACCACACAAACAAGTTAAATAGCGGCAGATCAGTTGCTCTTGTTTGTAGTTGGTTTGTTTAAGGAAGATGAAATAAACACAACAGCCAACTCGGCTAGCGTAGCACAATAGGTAGCGTATTGGCTCTGCAACTCCGAGCTCCCGGGTTCAAAGCCTGAGAGAAGTGGTTATGAAAAATTTAATTAAAAATTAATTTAATTTAATAATCAAAAAGAAGTCTGATGAGGAAATGTGGTGATTTCCGAAATAGTACTATAACTTCAACCATTATAAACTGTTGTTGTTTTTTCACAAACAAAGCTTCCATAAACTGGCCTTGAGCTCAATAAAATTGTAAAATATTAACATTTACTAGGCCAACAGAAAAATGAACAAACATTTGTAGACAAGGATGAGCAAATGTGGTGATTTCCGAAATAGTACTATAACTTCAACCATTATAAACTGTTGTTGTTTTTTCACAAACAAAGCTTCCATAAACTAGCCTTGAGCTCAATAAAATTGTAAAATATTAACATTTACTAGGCCAACAGAAAAATGAACAAACATTTGTAGACAAGGATGAGCACGCCTTAAAAATGCATTATAATATAAAGTAAAAAATATTTATACAGAATTTGCAAAATAAAAACACAAACAACAACCACACAAACAAGTTAAATAGCGGCAGATCATTTGCTCTTGTTTGTAGTTGGTTTGTTTAAGGCAGATGAAATAAACACAACAGCCAACTCGGCTAGCGTAGCACAATAGGTAGCGTATTGGCTCTGCAACTCCGAGCTCCCGGGTTCAAAGCCTGAGAGAAGTGGTTATGAAAAATTTAATTAAAAATTAATTTAATTTAATAATCAAAAAGAAGTCTGATGAGGAAATGTGGTGATTTCCGAAATAGTACTATAACTTCAACCATTAAAAACTGTTGTTGTTTTTTCACAAACAAAGCTTCCATAAACTGGCCTTGAGCTCAATAAAATTGTAAAATATTAACATTTACTAGGCCAACAGAAAAATGAACAAACATTTGTAGACAAGGATGAGCACGCCTTAAAAATGCATTATAATATAAAGTAAAAAATATTTATACAGAATTTGCAATATAAAAACACAAACAACAACCACACAAACAAGTTAAATAGCGGCAGATCAGTTGCTCTTGTTTGTAGTTGGTTTGTTTAAGGAAGATGAAATAAACACAACAGCCAACTCGGCTAGCGTAGCACAATAGGTAGCGTATTGGCTCTGCAACTCCGAGCTCCCGGGTTCAAAGCCTGAGAGAAGTGGTTATGAAAAATTTAATTAAAAGTTAATTTAATTTAATAATCAAAAAGAAGTCTGATGAGGAAATGTGGTGATTTCCGAAATAATACTATAACTTCAACCATTAAAAACTGGTGTTGTTTTTTCACAAACAAAGCTTCCATAAACTGGCCTTGAGCTCAATAAAATTGTAAAATATTAACATTTACTAGGCCAACAGAAAAATGAACAAACATTTGTAGACAAGGATGAGCACGCCTTAAAAATGCATTATAATATAAAGTAAAAAATATTTATACAGAATTTGCAAAATAAAAACACAAACAACAACCACACAAACAAGTTAAATAGCGGCAAATCAGTTGCTCTTGTTTGTAGTTGGTTTGTTTAAGAAAGATGAAATAAACACAACAGCCAACTCGGCTAGCGTAGCAGAATAGGTAGCGTATTGGCTCTGCAACTCCGAGCTCCCGGGTTCAAAGCCTGAGAGAAGTGGTTATGAAAAATTTAATTAAAAATTAATTTAATTTAATAATCAAAAAGAAGTCTGATGAGGAAATGTCGTGATTTCCGAAATAGTACTATAACTTCAACCATTAAAAACTGTTGTTGTTTTTTCACAAACAAAGCTTCCATAAACTGGCCTTGAGCTCAATAAAATTGTAAAATATTAACATTTACTAGGCCAACAGAAAAATGAACAAACATTTGTAGACAAGGATGAGCACGCCTTAAAAATGCATTATAATATAAAGTAAAAAATATTTATACAGAATTTGCAAAATAAAAACACAAACAACAACCACACAAACAAGTTAAATAGCGGCAGATCATTTGCTCTTGTTTGTAGTTGGTTTGTTTAAGGCAGATGAAATAAACACAACAGCCAACTCGGCTAGCGTAGCACAATAGGTAGCGTATTGGCTCTGCAACTCCGAGCTCCCGGGTTCAAAGCCTGAGAGAAGTGGTTATGAAAAATTAAATTAAAAATTAATTTAATTTAATAATCAAAAAGAAGTCTGATGAGGAAATGTAGTGATTTCCGAAATAGTACTAGAACTTCAACCATTAAAAACTGTTGTTGTTTTTTCACAAACAAAGCTTCCATAAACTGGCCTTGAGCTCAATAAAATTGTAAAATATTAACATTTACTAGGCCAACAGAAAAATTAACAAACATTTGTAGACAAGGATGAGCACGCCTTAAAAATGCATTATAATATAAAGTAAAAAATATTTATACAGAATTTGCAAAATAAAAACACAAACAACAACCACACAAACAAGTTAAATAGCGGCAGATCATTTGCTCTTGTTTTTAGTTGGTTTGTTTAAGGCAGATGAAATAAACACAACAGCCAACTCGGCTAGCGTAGCACAATAGGTAGCGTATTGGCTCTGCAACTCCGAGCTCCCGGGTTCAAAGCCTGAGAGAAGTGGTTATGAAAAATTAAATTAAAAATTAATTTAATTTAATAATCAAAAAGAAGTCTGATGAGGAAATGTGGTGATTTCCGAAATAGTACTATAACTTCAACCATTATAAACTGTCGTTGTTTTTTCACAAACAAAGCTTCCATAAACTGGCCTTGAGCTCAATAAAATTGTAAAATATTAACATTTACTAGGCCAACAGAAAAATGAACAAACATTTGTAAACAAGGATGAGCACGCCTTAAAAATGCATTATAATATAAAGTAAAAAAGATTTATACAGAATTTGCAAAATATAAACACAAACAACAACCACACAAACAAGTTAAATAGCGGCAGATCAGTTGCTCTTGTTTGTAGTTGGTTTGTTTAAGGAAGATGAAATAAACACAACAGCCAACTCGGCTAGCGTAGCACAATAGGTAGCGTATTGGCTCTGCAACTCCGAGCTCCCGGGTTCAAAGCCTGAGAGAAGTGGTTATGAAAAATTTAATTAAAAATTAATTTAATTTAATAATCAAAAAGAAGTCTGATGAGGAAATGTGGTGATTTCCGAAATAGTACTATAACTTCAACCATTATAAACTGTTGTTGTTTTTTCACAAACAAAGCTTCCATAAACTGGCCTTGAGCTCAATAAAATTGTAAAATATTAACATTTACTAGGCCAACAGAAAAATGAACAAACATTTGTAGACAAGGATGAGCAAATGTGGTGATTTCCGAAATAGTACTATAACTTCAACCATTATAAACTGTTGTTGTTTTTTCACAAACAAAGCTTCCATAAACTGGCCTTGAGCTCAATAAAATTGTAAAATATTAACATTTACTAGGCCAACAGAAAAATGAACAAACATTTGTAGACAAGGATGAGCACGCCTTAAAAATGCATTATAATATAAAGTAAAAAATATTTATACAGAATTTGCAAAATAAAAACACAAACAACAACCACACAAACAAGTTAAATAGCGGCAGATCATTTGCTCTTGTTTGTAGTTGGTTTGTTTAAGGCAGATGAAATAAACACAACAGCCAACTCGGCTAGCGTAGCACAATAGGTAGCGTATTGGCTCTGCAACTCCGAGCTCCCGGGTTCAAAGCCTGAGAGAAGTGGTTATGAAAAATTTAATTAAAAATTAATTTAATTTAATAATCAAAAAGAAGTCTGATGAGGAAATGTGGTGATTTCCGAAATAGTACTATAACTTCAACCATTAAAAACTGTTGTTGTTTTTTCACAAACAAAGCTTCCATAAACTGGCCTTGAGCTCAATAAAATTGTAAAATATTAACATTTACTAGGCCAACAGAAAAATGAACAAACATTTGGAGACAAGGATGAGCACGCCTTAAAAATGCATTATAATATAAAGTAAAAAATATTTATACAGAATTTGCAATATAAAAACACAAACAACAACCACACAAACAAGTTAAATAGCGGCAGATCAGTTGCTCTTGTTTGTAGTTGGTTTGTTTAAGGAAGATGAAATAAACACAACAGCCAACTCGGCTAGCGTAGCACAATAGGTAGCGTATTGGCTCTGCAACTCCGAGCTCCCGGGTTCAAAGCCTGAGAGAAGTGGTTATGAAAAATTTAATTAAAAGTTAATTTAATTTAATAATCAAAAAGAAGTCTGATGAGGAAATGTGGTGATTTCCGAAATAATACTATAACTTCAACCATTAAAAACTGTTGTTGTTTTTTCACAAACAAAGCTTCCATAAACTGGCCTTGAGCTCAATAAAATTGTAAAATATTAACATTTACTAGGCCAACAGAAAAATGAACAAACATTTGTAGACAAGGATGAGCACGCCTTAAAAATGCATTATAATATAAAGTAAAAAATATTTATACAGAATTTGCAAAATAAAAACACAAACAACAACCACACAAACAAGTTAAATAGCGGCAAATCAGTTGCTCTTGTTTGTAGTTGGTTTGTTTAAGAAAGATGAAATAAACACAACAGCCAACTCGGCTAGCGTAGCAGAATAGGTAGCGTATTGGCTCTGCAACTCCGAGCTCCCGGGTTCAAAGCCTGAGAGAAGTGGTTATGAAAAATTTAATTAAAAATTAATTTAATTTAATAATCAAAAAGAAGTCTGATGAGGAAATGTGGTGATTTCCGAAATAGTACTATAACTTCAACCATTAAAAACTGTTGTTGTTTTTTCACAAACAAAGCTTCCATAAACTGGCCTTGAGCTCAATAAAATTGTAAAATATTAACATTTACTAGGCCAACAGAAAAATGAACAAACATTTGTAGACAAGGATGAGCACGCCTTAAAAATGCATTATAATATAAAGTAAAAAATATTTATACAGAATTTGCAAAATAAAAACACAAACAACAACCACACAAACAAGTTAAATAGCGGCAGATCATTTGCTCTTGTTTGTAGTTGGTTTGTTTAAGGCAGATGAAATAAACACAACAGCCAACTCGGCTAGCGTAGCACAATAGGTAGCGTATTGGCTCTGCAACTCCGAGCTCCCGGGTTCAAAGCCTGAGAGAAGTGGTTATGAAAAATTTAATTAAAAATTAATTTAATTTAATAATCAAAAAGAAGTCTGATGAGGAAATGTAGTGATTTCCGAAATAGTACTAGAACTTCAACCATTAAAAACTGTTGTTGTTTTTTCACAAACAAAGCTTCCATAAACTGGCCTTGAGCTCAATAAAATTGTAAAATATTAACATTTACTAGGCCAACAGAAAAATTAACAAACATTTGTAGACAAGGATGAGCACGCCTTAAAAATGCATTATAATATAAAGTAAAAAATATTTATACAGAATTTGCAAAATAAAAACACAAACAACAACCACACAAACAAGTTAAATAGCGGCAGATCATTTGCTCTTGTTTTTAGTTGGTTTGTTTAAGGCAGATGAAATAAACACAACAGCCAACTCGGCTAGCGTAGCACAATAGGTAGCGTATTGGCTCTGCAACTCCGAGCTCCCGGGTTCAAAGCCTGAGAGAAGTGGTTATGAAAAATTAAATTAAAAATTAATTTAATTTAATAATCAAAAAGAAGTCTGATGAGGAAATGTGGTGATTTCCGAAATAGTACTATAACTTCAACCATTATAAACTGTCGTTGTTTTTTCACAAACAAAGCTTCCATAAACTGGCCTTGAGCTCAATAAAATTGTAAAATATTAACATTTACTAGGCCAACAGAAAAATTAACAAACATTTGTAGACAAGGATGAGCACGCCTTAAAAATGCATTATAATATAAAGTAAAAAAGATTTATACAGAATTTGCAAAATATAAACACAAACAACAATCACACAAACAAGTTAAATAGCGGCAGATCAGTTGCTCTTGTTTGTTGTTGGTTTGTTTAAAGCAGATGAAATAAACACAACAGCCAACTCGGCTAGCGTAGCACAATAGGTAGCGTATTGGCTCTGCAACTCAGAGCTCCCGGGTTCAAAGCCTGAGAGAAGTGGTTATGAAAAATTAAATTAAAAATTAATTTAATTTAATAATCAAAAAGAAGTCTGATGAGGAAATGTGGTGATTACCGAAATAGTACTATAACTTCAACCATTAAAAACTGTTGTTGTTTTTTCACAAACAAATCTTCCATAAACTGGCCTTGAGCTCAATAAAATTGTAAAATATTAACATTTACTAGGCCAACAGAAAAATGAACAAACATTTGTAGACAAGGATGAGCACGCCTTAAAAATGCATTATAATATAAAGTAAAAAATATTTATACAGAATTTGCAAAATAAAAACACAAACAACAACCACACAAACAAGTTAAATAGCGGCAGATCAGTTGCTCTTGTTTGTAGTTGGTTTGTTTAAGGAAGATGAAATAAACACAACAGCCAACTCGGCTAGCGTAGCACAATAGGTAGCGTATTGGCTCTGAAACTCCGAGCTCCCGGGTTCAAAGCCTGAGAGAAGTGGTTATGAAAAATTAAATTAAAAATTAATTTAATTTAATAATCAAAAAGAAGTCTGATGAGGAAATGTGGTGATTTCCGAAATAGTACTATAACTTCAACCATTAAAAACTGTTGTTGTTTTTTCACAAACAAATCTTCCATAAACTGGCCTTGAGCTCAATAAAATTGTAAAATATTAACATTTACTAGGCCAACAGAAAAATTAACAAACATTTGTAGACAAGGATGAGCCCGCCTTAAAAATGTATTATAATATAAAGTAAAAATATTTATACAGAATTTGCAAAATAAAAAAACAAACAACAACCACGCAAACAAGTTAAATAGCGGCAGATCAGTTGCTCTTGTTTGCAGTTGGTTTGTTTAAGGAAGATGAAATAAACACAACAGCCAACTCGGCAAGCGTAGCACAATAGGTAGCGTATTGGCTCTGCAACTCCGAGCTCCCGGGTTCAAAGCCTGAGAGAAGTGGTTATGAAAAATTAAATTAAAAATTAATTTAATTTAATAATAAAAAAGAAGTCTGATGAGGAAATGTGGTGATTTCCGAAATAGTACTATAACTTCAACCATTAAAAACTGTTGTTGTTTTTTCACAAACAAATCTTCCATAAACTGGCCTTGAGCTCAATAAAATTGTAAAATATTAACATTTACTAGGCCAACAGAAAAATGAACAAACATTTGTAGACAAGGATGAGCACGCCTTAAAAATGCATTATAATATAAAGTAAAAAAGATTTATACAGAATTTGCAAAATAAAAACACAAACAACAACCACACAAACAAGTTAAATAGCGGCAGAACAGTTGCTCTTGTTTGTAGTTGGTTTGTTTAAGGAAGATGAAATAAACACAACAGCCAACTCGGCTAGCGTAGCAAAATAGGTAGCGTATTGGCTCTGCAACTCCGAGCTCCCGGGTTCAAAGCCTGAGAGAAGTGGTTATGAAAAATTTAATTAAAAATTAATTTAATTTAATAATCAAAAATAAGTCTGATAAGGAAATGTGGTGATTTCCGAAATAGTACTATAACTTCAACCTGTTGTTGTTTTTTCACAAACAAAGCTTCCATAAACTGGCCTTGAGCTCAATAAAATTGTAAAATATTAACATTTACTAGGCCAAAAGAAAAATGAACAAACATTTGTGACAAGGATGAGCACGCCTTAAAAATGCATTATAATATAAAGTAAAAAATATTTATACAGAATTTGCAAAATAAAAACACAAACAACAACCACACAAACAAGTTAAATAGCGGCAGATCATTTGCTCTTGTTTGTAGTTGGTTTGTTTAAGGCAGATGAAATAAACACAACAGCCAACTCGGCTAGCGTAGTACAATAGGTAGCGTATTGGCTCTGCAACTCCGAGCTCCCGGGTTCAAAGCCTGAGAGAAGTGGTTATGTAAAATTAAATTAAAAATTAATTTAATTTAATAATCAAAAAGAAGTCTGATGAGGAAATGTGGTGATTTCCGAAATAGTACTATAACTTCAACCATTAAAAACTGTTGTTGTTTTTTCACAAACAAAGCTTCCATAAACTGGCCTTGAGCTCAATAAAATTGTAAAATATTAACATTTACTAGGCCAACAGAAAAATGAACAAACATTTGTAGACAAGGATGAGCACGCCTTAAAAATGCATTATAATATAAAGTAAAAAATATTTATACAGAATTTGCAAAATAAAAACACAAACAACAACCACACAAACAAGTTAAATAGCGGCAGATCATTTGCTCTTGTTTGTAGTTGGTTTGTTTAAGGCAGATGAAATAAACACAACAGCCAACTCGGCTAGCGTAGCACAATAGGTAGCGTATTGGCTCTGCAACTCAGAGCTCCCGGCTTCAAAGCCTGAGAGATGTGGTTATGAAAAATTAAATTAAAAATTAATTTAATTTAATAATCAAAAAGAAGTCTGATGAGGAAATGTGGTGATTTCCGAAATAGTACTATAACTTCAACCATTAAAAACTGTTGTTGTTTTTTCACAAACAAATCTTTCATAAACTGGCCTTGAGCTCAATAAAATTGTAAAATATTACCATTTACTAGGCCAACAGAAAAATGAACAAACATTTGTAGACAAGGGTGAGCACGCCTTAAAAATGCATTATAATATAAAGTAAAAAAGATTTATACAGAATTTGCAAAATAAAAACACAAACAAGAACCACACAAACAAGTTAAATAGCGGCAGAACAGTTGCTCTTGTTTGCAGTTGGTTTGTTTAAGGAAGATGAAATAAACACAACAGCCAACTCGGCAAGCGTAGCACAATAGGTAGCGTATTGGCTCTGCAACTCCGAGCTCCCGGGTTCAAAGCCTGAGAGAAGTGGTTATGAAAAATTAAATTAAAAATTAATTTAATTTAATAATCAAAAAGAAGTCTGATGAGGAAATGTGGTGATTTCCGAAATAGTACTATAACTTCAACCATTAAAAACTGTTGTTGTTTTTTCACAAACAAATCTTCCATAAACTGGCCTTGAGCTCAATAAAATTGTAAAATATTAACATTTACTAGGCCAACAGAAAAATTAACAAACATTTGTAGACAAGGATGAGCACGCCTTAAAAATGCATTATAATATAAAGTAAAAAAGATTTATACAGAATTTGCAAAATAAAAACACAAACAACAACCACACAAACAAGTTAAATAGCGGCAGATCAGTTGCTCTTGTTTGTAGTTGGTTTGTTTAAGGAAGATGAAATAAACACAACAGCCAACTCGGCTAGCGTAGCACAATAGGTAGCGTATTGGCTCTGAAACTCCGAGCTCCCGGGTTCAAAGCCTGAGAGAAGTGGTTATGAAAAATTAAATTAAAAATTAATTTAATTTAATAATCAAAAAGAAGTCTGATGAGGAAATGTGGTGATTTCCGAAATAGTACTATAACTTCAACCATTAAAAACTGTTGTTGTTTTTTCACAAACAAATCTTCCATAAACTGGCCTTGAGCTCAATAAAATTGTAAAATATTAACATTTACTAGGCCAACAGAAAAATTAACAAACATTTGTAGACAAGGATGAGCCCGCCTTAAAAATGTATTATAATATAAAGTAAAAATATTTATACAGAATTTGCAAAATAAAAAAACAAACAACAACCACGCAAACAAGTTAAATAGCGGCAGATCAGTTGCTCTTGTTTGCAGTTGGTTTGTTTAAGGAAGATGAAATAAACACAACAGCCAACTCGGCAAGCGTAGCACAATAGGTAGCGTATTGGCTCTGCAACTCCGAGCTCCCGGGTTCAAAGCCTGAGAGAAGTGGTTATGAAAAATTAAATTAAAAATTAATTTAATTTAATAATAAAAAAGAAGTCTGATGAGGAAATGTGGTGATTTCCGAAATAGTACTATAACTTCAACCATTAAAAACTGTTGTTGTTTTTTCACAAACAAATCTTCCATAAACTGGCCTTGAGCTCAATAAAATTGTAAAATATTAACATTTACTAGGCCAACAGAAAAATGAACAAACATTTGTAGACAAGGATGAGCACGCCTTAAAAATGCATTATAATATAAAGTAAAAAAGATTTATACAGAATTTGCAAAATAAAAACACAAACAACAACCACACAAACAAGTTAAATAGCGGCAGAACAGTTGCTCTTGTTTGTAGTTGGTTTGTTTAAGGAAGATGAAATAAACACAACAGCCAACTCGGCTAGCGTAGCAAAATAGGTAGCGTATTGGCTCTGCAACTCCGAGCTCCCGGGTTCAAAGCCTGAGAGAAGTGGTTATGAAAAATTTAATTAAAAATTAATTTAATTTAATAATCAAAAATAAGTCTGATAAGGAAATGTGGTGATTTCCGAAATAGTACTATAACTTCAACCTGTTGTTGTTTTTTCACAAACAAAGCTTCCATAAACTGGCCTTGAGCTCAATAAAATTGTAAAATATTAACATTTACTAGGCCAAAAGAAAAATGAACAAACATTTGTAGACAAGGATGAGCACGCCTTAAAAATGCATTATAATATAAAGTAAAAAATATTTATACAGAATTTGCAAAATAAAAACACAAACAACAACCACACAAACAAGTTAAATAGCGGCAGATCATTTGCTCTTGTTTGTAGTTGGTTTGTTTAAGGCAGATGAAATAAACACAACAGCCAACTCGGCTAGCGTAGTACAATAGGTAGCGTATTGGCTCTGCAACTCCGAGCTCCCGGGTTCAAAGCCTGAGAGAAGTGGTTATGTAAAATTAAATTAAAAATTAATTTAATTTAATAATCAAAAAGAAGTCTGATGAGGAAATGTGGTGATTTCCGAAATAGTACTATAACTTCAACCATTAAAAACTGTTGTTGTTTTTTCACAAACAAAGCTTCCATAAACTGGCCTTGAGCTCAATAAAATTGTAAAATATTAACATTTACTAGGCCAACAGAAAAATGAACAAACATTTGTAGACAAGGATGAGCACGCCTTAAAAATGCATTATAATATAAAGTAAAAAATATTTATACAGAATTTGCAAAATAAAAACACAAACAACAACCACACAAACAAGTTAAATAGCGGCAGATCATTTGCTCTTGTTTGTAGTTGGTTTGTTTAAGGCAGATGAAATAAACACAACAGCCAACTCGGCTAGCGTAGCACAATAGGTAGCGTATTGGCTCTGCAACTCAGAGCTCCCGGCTT
Organism: Philophylla caesio; assembly: GCA_963971545.1. Classification (NCBI taxonomy): domain Eukaryota; kingdom Metazoa; phylum Arthropoda; class Insecta; order Diptera; family Tephritidae; genus Philophylla; species Philophylla caesio. The sequence goes on from OZ020605.1 coordinate 50,453,542, forward strand.
CAAAGCCTGAGAGAAGTGGTTATGAAAAATTAAATTAAAAATTAATTTAATTTAATAATCAAAAAGAAGTCTGATGAGGAAATGTGGTGATTTCCGAAATAGTACTATAACTTCAACCATTAAAAACTGTTGTTGTTTTTTCACAAACAAATCTTTCATAAACTGGCCTTGAGCTCAATAAAATTGTAAAATATTACCATTTACTAGGCCAACAGAAAAATGAACAAACATTTGTAGACAAGGATGAGCACGCCTTAAAAATGCATTATAATATAAAGTAAAAAAGATTTATACAGAATTTGCAAAATAAAAACACAAACAACAACCACACAAACAAGTTAAATAGCGGCAGAACAGTTGCTCTTGTTTGTAGTTGGTTTGTTTAAGGAAGATGAAATAAACACAACAGCCAACTCGACTAGCGTAGCCCAATAGGTAGCGTATTGGCTCTGCAACTCCGAGCTCTCGGGTTCAAAGCCTGAGAGAAGTGGTCATGAAAAATTAAATTAAAAATTAATTTAATTTAATAATCAAAAAGAAGTCTGATGAGGAAATGTGGTGATTTCCGAAATAGTACTATAACTTCAACCATTATAAACTGTTGTTGTTTTTTCACAAACAAATCTTCCATAAACTGGCCTTGAGCTCAATAAAATTGTAAAATATATACATTTACTAGGCCAACAGAAAAATGAACAAACATTTGTAAACAAGGATGAGCACGCCTTAAAAATGCATTATAATATAAAGTAAAAAATATTTATACAGAATTTGCAAAATAAAAACACAAACAACAACCACACAAACAAGTTAAATAGCGGCAGATCAGTTGCTCTTGGTTGGTTGGTTTGTTTAAGGAAGATGAAATAAACACAACAGCCAACTCGGCTAGCGTAGCACAATAGGTAGCGTATTGGCTCTGCAACTCCGAGCTCCCGGGTTCAAAGCCTGAGAGAAGTGGTTATGAAAAATTAAATTAAAAATTAATTTAATTTAATAATCAAAAAGAAGTCTGATGAGGAAATGTGGTGATTTCCGAAATAGTACTATAACTTCAACCATTAAAAACTGTTGTTGTTTTTTCACCAACAAATCTTAAACTGGCCTTGAGGTCAATAAAATTGTATAATATTAACATTTACTAGGCCAACAGAAAAATGAACAAACAATTGTAGACAAGGATGAGCACGCCTTAAAAATGTGTTATAATATAAAGTAAAAAATATTTATACAGAATTTGCAAAATAAAAACACAAACAAGTTAAATAGCGGCAGATCAGTTGCTCTTGTTTGTAGTTGGTTTGTTTAAGGAAGATGAAATAAACACAACAGCCAACTCGGCTAGCGTAGCACAATAGGTAGCGTATTGGCTCTGCAACTCCGAGCTCCCGGGTTCAAAGCCTGAGAGAAGTGGTTATGAAAAATTTAATTAAAAGTTAATTTAATTTAATAATCAAAAAGAAGTCTGATAAGGGAATGGTGGTGATTTCCGAAATAGTACTATAACTTCAACCATTAAAAACTGTAGAGTGATTTTAAATAAGTTTCAACAAACGATGTAAAGAGATTTTATGTTTTATTCAATGCCACGAGACCAGTAAAATACCTGGTCTAGGCGTTCTCACTTGACGTTACAAACTGTCCTAATCATATTTTTCTTAATGTATTTATAGCTAAACTAAGTCAGCCCAGCGATCGCATTTGGTGGGAAAATGTCTAATCATGCGATCGCTGTGCTTGAGGCGTTGATGGAAAACGGTACGAACCCACAGGTCTCAAATGTCATTGGCATATTATTTTGGTGTAAAGAAATGCATTTAATTCAGTCTGGGTTTTAAATAACCGAGACAGTTGCACACTTGAATGTTAGCGCTTAGTGCGTATCAAGTGCCTTGATATTCTTAGTTATGGTTTATGTTATGTGATCGACATTGGCCTTAAGCGTTGAATAATCAACGTCGGTCTCAAAAGTGTGGGAAAGTAATGTATAAGAATATGTATGTTTGCATGCATGTCAATATGTATGCATTTATACTGACCGTGTGCATTAGTATCTGTATGTATGTGCTTATGTCGACCGTTTGCATTAATATCAATATGTATGCACTTACGTCGACCGTTTTCCGTAACACCTCCCTTTTTGGGAAAAAAAAAAATCTTCAAGTATAATTAGTAAAATTTTTTTTTTTTTTTTTTTTTTTATATATATATATACATATGTATGAAGTAATTTTCTTATAGTTATATGTATTTAAAATCTATCTGATATATTTATTTCTTATGATTTTATCGGTACCGGATAAATCTAGTTAATTATGTTATAATGAAGTTATGGAATTAATAATAAATTTTTTTTTGTTTTGACATATTTCATAGTTATAATATTAAAGATTGAATGGTTTCTTATAAAAAGATTAAATTATACTAAATTTAGTTAAGCTAATTTTAATCGATTTTTGTGTACAATCATTTCTTTTGAATTTTTCTTTATTTTACAATTTCCTAAATAATCTGCTTCGATTACTTTGTATGGGCCTTCGTATATGCTATCAAGTTTATGGCTAGCTTCATTTTTTAGGTAGACCATATCATTTATTAGAATTGTTTGAGGATTTGATTTCTTGTCATAATTCTGTTTCGCAATTCTTTTTGATTTTTCTATTAATTCTGCTGCTCGTTTTTGAGCTGTTTGTAATTTGAATTTCAGTTCTGTGTGATAATCATCTATATTATAAACTGGGTCTATTGTATTTTTTAACATAAAGTCGTAAGATTCTGGGATTTTTCCATATACAAGTTCGAATGGGGTGTAACCATGGGTTGTTGATGGTGTCGTATTATAACAATACGTGAAGTATTTTAACCAGTGATCCCAATCTAATTTGTTTGTTGCTATATATGATCTAATGTATTCATTAAAAGTTCTGTGACTACGTTCTATTGATCCTACTGTTTGATGGTGATATGGTGTTGACGTTTTATTTTCAATTTTTAGCAGTTTGCATATTTCATTGAAAATTTGGTTTTTATATTCTGTACCCATATCTGTTATAATTGTTTTTATGGGGCCATAAATTAAAATACAGTTTTCAACTATAGCTTTGGCTACTTGATTAGCTGATTTGTTTGGAATAGCTACAGTTATTAAGTATTTTGTCAAATCGCAAATTATCGTTAGTGCATATTCATTTCCATTAAATGACTTAGGTAATGGACCTACTGTGTCGATTTGTACAATTTCAAAGGATTTCGCTGGCGTTTGTGTAGTAATTAATGGTTCTACATGGTTTATACCAGATTTATTTTGTTTACATTTTTCGCAATTTTTTATATATAATTTCACGGTTGAAATCATATTTTTCCAATAGTATTTTCGTCTTAGCTTGGATAATAATCTTGTGACACCTGGGTGGCCTCCAAATACAGGGTCATCATGATATTTAGTCAAAATTTCCAGTTTTTTAGCTGGTGAAGTGATTGTTGTTATTTTTGGCGTTATCGCTATTGTTACCTTCTCCAGAGTTTTATTACCTATTCTTTTAAAGTCCTCAATGTCGACATACTCAAATAATTTATCATTAATCGCGATTTTTATATTGCTGAAGTTTTTATTGCCAACTACTTTTTCAAGTTTGAGAAACAATTGAGCTAGTTCAATCTTCCCATAAGCAATAAAATCTTTAGCGTTGAATTCAACTATCTTTCTTTTTCCATGGAATAAAATTAAATTAGAGGATTCATTTAATTTTTCATTCTTCTCATTATATTCATTTGAGGTGCACCTTATCATAAGTTTTAGGCTTGGTAACTTTTTCACTTCGTGTGTCGTAATTGTTTCGTACACTTTTAATGTCATATTTTTTATATTAGTTGCTTTTTTAGTTGGTGTTATTGTATTTTTCGATTTAGATCGAGTAATAACTTGTATAATTGCAGTGTTTTCTTCTTTAAGTCTTTTAATTTGCCCGAAATCAATTCGAGATAAAGCGTCAGCTCCGCAATTGTCTTTTCCTTTAATATATTCAACTTCGAAGTCGAATTCTTCAAGATCTAATCTCATACGTGTTAATTTAGATGAAGGATTTTTCATGGCAAATAGGTATGTAAGAGGTTTGTGATCACTTTGTATTAAGAACTTTCGTCCATAAATGTATGGTTTAAAGAAGTTGATTGACCAATGTATTGCTGTAAGTTCTTGTTCTATTACTGATTTATTACTTTCTCCTTTTGTAAAAGTTCTAGATGCGAAAGCTATTGGTAACTGTATACCATTATGATCTTGGCTAAGTACGGCGCCGCATGCAATTTTACTTGCGTCCGTAGTTATGCAAAAGGGTTGATCGAAATTAGGATATTTTAGTATTTGTGGAGATAATAGGGAATTCTTTAAATAGTGAAATGCTTTTTCACATTCTGGTGTCCATATGAATTGTGCTTTTTTTCTTGTTAGTCTAGTGATATGTATTGCATGACGAGCGAAATTAGGTATAAATCGTCTGTAGTAATTTACAAAGGCTATGATCGTTTAGATTCATCAGCGTTTGTTGGTTTTGGATAATATAAGATTTTGTCATATTTTGAGTTATCTGGTAAAATTCCTTGATCAGTACACCTATGTCCTAAAAATGTTACTTCTGAATTGAAAAATTGACATTTATCTGGTTGTAATTTTAAGTTGGTTTTTCTACAAATTTCAAAGACTGATTTTAAATTGTTTAGCATATGCGTTTCCGAACATCCGATGACTATGAGGTCATCCATGTATACGAATGTTTTGTTTGGCCTAGACCTGAGAATGCGATGTTCATCATTCTTTGGAATGAGTTGGGTGCTATTTTTAAACCAAAAGGTAATCTTTTAAATCGGAATGAACCTTGGTCGGACGAGAATGATGTAATATTTCGTGATTTTTCTTCTAGTTCTATTTGGTGAAATCCTGATAATAAGTCTAAACATGAAAAATATTTTGCACGTCCTAGTTGGTCTAAAATATCATCTATTCTCGGTAATGGGTATTTATCTGATGCTAAGCGCTTATTGACTTGCCTATAATCTATTACAAGTCTCCATTTTTTCTCTGATGTATTTGACTTTTTGGGAACTAATAAGATTGGACTATTATATTCTGAAACAGAAGGTTCAATGATATCGTCATTGATTAATTTTTCTATGTGTCTATTTATTTCCTCTTTATGATTGTGTGGAGTTCTGTAATTATTTATATATACTGGTGTTTTGTCGTTTAAGTGGAGTTTCTGTTTGTAAAAGTTGTTGCACGTACATGGGTCTGTTTCTAAAGCGAAAACGTCTGTAAAATTTGAACAAAGGCTAAGCAATTTCTTTTTGTGTTGTAATGGACAATTTTGAGAAATTTTATTTAAAATTATGTTTTTTCTTTCACTAGTGTCATTTTGTATTTCGCTTATTTTAACTACGTTGTAGCCATTAAGGTTTTCTGTTCTAATTGTGAAATTTTCCAGTAATAAATTTTCTTCTGTTGTATTAATTATACGTACAAAGGCGTTTTTTATTGTTACTATTGTATTTCCTATATATACTCCAGATGATAGTTCTTGGTTTGGAATAAGAACTTCATCTTCATTTGAATTGATTGAAATTCTTCTTATTACTTCTGCTCTGCTGGTAATGATATTGTGTTATCTTTTGGTGAATCTAATATTTCTACTTTTTGTTTTTGATTGTTATAATGAGATCTAATCATAATAAAACTTTGGCCATTATTTCGGTATTCTAAAGTGCAATTATTTTGCTTAATAAAATCAATACCTATTATTCCATCGCATGGGATTGGAAAGTTTTCGTCTACTACTTGAAAATTTTGATTCACTATTATATTGTCAAAATAAATATCTGCATTTATACTACCTAAAGTGTTTGTTGTACCTTTACCTATGCCAGTTAATTTATATATTGCGTTTTTGTTAAAAGTGTTAGTATTGGTAATTGATGTATTTTTAATGATCGAAATTTCTGATCCCGTGTCAAGCAAAAAAGTGTTTGGTATTTCATTAAATGAAGATTCAATAATAAGGTAATTACTGAAATTTAGGTTTATGTTAAGAATTTTCGATGTTAATTGTTGCGAGCATTCCCCACTTGGGCATTCTGTGGAGCTGATCCGTTTTCCGGATGGGCTTCAACTGCTCTTAAGTTACGGTTGTTATTGCTGTTACGATTAGTTTGGTTCCTATTTTGATTGTTGGTATAATTTCTATTTTGGTTGGTTCTAAAGTTTGGCCTTGAATTATTGTTATTGTAATATCTATTTCTTCCTCTATAGCTGTTTTGATTTCTGTTACCAGAAAAAGATGGAAATCTTTTGAAATTGTTTCTTCTATTCAGCTGCATTACTGATCTACTATCAGTAGCTTCTGTGCAGCTGTTCACGAATTTTGCTACAGCATCATTCATATTAGTGAATGTACCTGCTTCCATTATAAGTTTAACTTTTTCATTTGAGGAATTCTTTACCAGAGCTTTTATAGCTGTTTTTGTCGAATAAGAACTAGCTAAATCTGGATTAAGTCCGTCATTAATGTACGCGTTTTGCAGTGATTTAGTGAGATCTTCTATCTCGTTACAAAATGTTGTTGCTGTTTTGCTAAACTGTTTGGTATTCAAAATTTTTGCAGTCAATACTTCGACTGATTCACCTTTGACTGCTGATTTTAATTTTGCTATAATTGCAGCTACTGTACTCTCATTACTGATTAGATTTCGTGCTGTACCTTTTAATCTTGATTTAATTAAGGTTACTGCTGCTTCTTCATGATCTCCTTTGACTAGATCAACTAACTGAAGTGCGTCAAGAAAACTTTGTAGATTTTCAGGTTTTCCATCGAATGGTGGTATTAGTTTTGCAGTATTGCAAAGGAAATCATTTAATGATTGTGGCATGTTGGATTCTGGTATATCTAAAGTACTGTCGTGGTCAGAAATGTTTAGCCTATCTAAATTTACATCAATCTGATTGATTGTTGTTTCAGGAATATCTTGTTCAATTTCGAATTTGCATAGAACTTTAATAAATTTTTCCCTGAGTTCTTTAAACAATTTTCCTACTATTGCTTTGTGTTCTCTAGTAAATTTTGTTTGGTAAACATTTGATATGGCTCTTATGTAGTTTAAATTGTCTTGTAAAATATTTATATGTCTAACCACTGTTTCCTTTTTTATAGCTCTATTCTGACTCAGACATTTGAAAGATTTTAAAAAATTTATTTTATGTTTTGTTAAATCTGTACTGATAGCTTCCCATTTCATGGCAAAATTTTAACTCTTAAACTTTATCAAGGCCGTCGGAGCGACTCTTATATTTTTTTTTTTAATATTTTATTATGGGTAGAATAAAGTCTTAGAAATAATCCTATGCAACTACATATGGTAATTAGTAATAGCATAATCCTAATTGAATCTAAATCAACTGTATGATCGGCAACTTCTATGGAATTTACCACATTAGCTTTTGGGTCGGCTATTTTTGTATTTTGTCCGCCCATACTTAAATTTCTAAAACGGCAACAATTGTTGCCCTTCAATAGGCAGCCGTTAGGTTGCCAAAATATTATGTTAAAATGTTTTTTATATATATATATATATATATATTTTATTTTTTATTTTTATAAATATTAACTACTGTTACATCTATAGATTCCTTATACTGCTTATCTCCTGCTTCAGCTGAATTTTTGCTTCTGTCGATGTCTCCATATTTATTTGCTTGTATAGTTCAGCAATTTTCCTTCGTTGGGCGTACTTTTTTCCGCCTCGCTTCCTTTTAAATTTAATCGGAACTGGGATTTTTACTGCCCCTTGTGCGTTTTTGTAGCTGTTACGCCGCTGGTATTCCTCGATTGTTATTGGTAGAGGGCCAATATTTATAGGTGTGTTTGATTGTTGTTGGGATGTTGTTTCCTGCGTTTGCTTATCGAAGGATTTGTAGTAGTGACTCCAGTATTCTAGTATCTTCTCGAATTCGTCCATTGATTCGTGGTGCCGCAAGTTATATACCCTTTTGTTTGCCTTGTATTCCTTTGTAAAATTTTTTTTTCGAGTTTTCTGGAACTTTCACTGGATCTGATGGTGATTGCCAAAGTCAGGTGTTCGCTTCGTAATTTCATCCAAATCTTTTGAGGTTGGTTGCTCGGGAACGTTTAAAAATTACTTTTTTTAAAAAAAATTTTTTTTTTTTATTTATTTAAAGACATTTCAGCAATATATTTGCTATTTATAGTCCTTTAATTTATTTTATATGTGGCTTTCTCAGCAATTTTACTTGCTATTTTTAGCCTTCTTATATTTTAATGCTCCTGGCAGGATCGCCATGTAGAGTGATTTTAAATAAGTTTCAACAAACGATGTAAAGAGATTTTATGTTTTATTCAATGCCACGAGACCAGTAAAATACCTGGTCTAGGCGTTCTCACTTGACGTTACAAAACTGTCTTAATCATATTTTTCTTAATGTATTTATAGCTAAACTAAGTCAGCCCAGCGATAGCATTTGGTGGGAAAATGTCTAATCATGCGATCGCTGTGCTTGAGGCGTTGATGGAAAACGGTACGAACCCACAGGTCTCAAATGTCATTGGCATATTATTTTGGTGTAAAGAAATGCATTTAATTCAGTCTGGGTTTTAAATAACCGAGACAGTTGCACACTTGAATGTTAGCGCTTAGTGCGTATCAAGTGCCTTGATATTCTAAGTTATGGTTTATGTTATGTGATCGACATTGGCCTTAAGCGTTGAATAATCAACGTCGGTCTCAAAAGTGTGGGAAAGTAATGTATAAGAATATGTATGTTTGCATGCATGTCAATATGTATGCATTTATACTGACCGTTTGCATTAGTATCTGTATGTATGTGCTTATGTCGACCGTTTGCATTAATATCAATATGTATGCATTTACGTCGACCGTTTTCCGTAACAAAACTGTTGTTTTTTCACAAACAAAGCTTCCATAAACTGGCCTTGAGCTCAATAAAATTGTAAAATATTAACATTTACCAGGCCAACAGAAAAATGAACAAACATTTGTAGACAAGGATGAGCACGCCTTAAAAATGCATTATAATATAAAGTAAAAAATATTTATACAGAATTTGCAAAATAAAAACACAAACAACAACCACACAAACAAGTTAAATAGCGGCAAATCAGTTGCTCTTGTTTGTAGTTGGTTTGTTTAAGGAAGATGAAATAAACACAACAGCCAACGCGGCTAGCGTAGCACAATAGGTAGCGTATTGGCTCTGCAACTCCGAGCTCCCGGGTTCAAAGCCTGAGAGAAGTGGTTATGAAAAATTTAATTAAAAATTAATTTAATTTAATAATCAAAAAGAAGTCTGATGAGGAAATGTGGTGATTTCCGAAATAGTACTATAACTTCAACCATTATAAACTGTTGTTGTTTTTTCACAAACAAAGCTTCCATAAACTGGCCTTGAGCTCAATAAAATTGTAAAATATTAACATTTACTAGGCCAACAGAAAAATTAACAAACATTTGTAGACAAGGATGAGCACGCCTTAAAAATGCATTAAAATCTAAAGTAAAAAATATTTATACAGAATTTGCAAAATAAAAGCACAAACAACAACCACACAAACAAGTTAAATAGCGGCAGATCAGTTGCTCTTGTTTGTAGTTGGTTTGTTTAAGGAAGATGAAATAAACACAACAGCCAACTCGGCTAGCGTAGCACAATAGGTAGCGTATTGGCTCTGAAACTCCGAGCTCCCGGGTTCAAAGCCTGAGAGAAGTGGTTATGAAAAATTAAATTAAAAATTAATTTAATTTAATAATCAAAAAGAAGTCTGATGAGGAAATGTGGTGATTTCCGAAATAGTACTATAACTTCAACCATTAAAAACTGTTGTTGTTTTTTCACAAACAAATCTTCCATAAACTGGCCTTGAGCTCAATAAAATTGTAAAATATTAACATTTACTAGGCCAACAGAAAAATGAACAAACATTTGTAGACAAGGATGAGCCCGCCTTAAAAATGCATTATAATATAAAGTAAAAATATTTATACAGAATTTGCAAAATAAAAAAACAAACAACAACCACGCAAACAAGTTAAATAGCGGCAGATCAGTTGCTCTTGTTTGCAGTTGGTTTGTTTAAGGAAGATGAAATAAACACAACAGCCAACTCGGCAAGCGTAGCACAATAGGTAGAGTATTGGCTCTGCAACCCCGAGCTCCCGGGTTCAAAGCCTGAGAGAAGTGGTTATGAATAATTAAATTAAAAATTAATTTAATTTAATAATAAAAAAGAAGTCTGATGAGGAAATGTGGTGATTTCCGAAACAGTACTATAACTTCAACCATTAAAAACTGTTGTTGTTTTTTCACAAACAAATCTTCCATAAACTGGCCTTGAGCTCAATAAAATGGTAAAATATTAACATTTACTAGGCCAACAGAAAAATGAACAAACATTTGTAGACAAGGATGAGCACGCCTTAAAAATGCATTATAATATAAAGTAAAAAAGATTTATACAGAATTTGCAAAATAAAAACACAAACAACAACCACACAAACAAGTTAAATAGCGGCAGAACAGTTGCTCTTGTTTGTAGTTGGTTTGTTTAAGGAAGATGAAATAAACACAACAGCCAACTCGGCTAGCGTAGGAAAATAGGTAGCGTATTGGCTCTGCAACTCCGAGCTCCCGGGTTCAAAGCCTGAGAGAAGTGGTTATGAAAAATTTAATTAAAAATTAATTTAATTTAATAATCAAAAAGAAGTCTGATGAGGAAATGTGGTGATTTCCGAAATAGTACTATAACTTCAACATGTTGTTGTTTTTTCACAAACAAAGCTTCCATAAACTGGCCTTGAGCTCAATAAAATTGTAAAATATTAACATTTACTAGGCCAACAGAAAAATTAACAAACATTTGTTGACAAGGATGAGCACGCCTTAAAAATGCATTATAATATAAAGTAAAAAATATTTATAGAGAATTTGCAAAATAAAAACACAAACAACAACCACACAAATAAGTTAAATAGCGGCAGATCAGTTGCTCTTGTTTGTAGTTGGTTTGTTTAAGGAAGATGAAACAAACACAACAGCCAACTCGGCTAGCGTAGCACAATAGGTAGCGTATTGGCTCTGCAACCCCGAGCTCCCGGGTTCAAAGCCTGAGAGGAGTGGTTATGAAAAATTAAATTAAAATTTAATTTAATTTAATAATCAAAAAGAAGTCTGATGAGGAAATGTGGCGATTTCCGAAATAGTACTATAACTTCAACCATTAAAAACTGTTGTTGTTTTTTCACAAACAAATCTTCCATAAACTGGCCTTGAGCTCAATAAAATTGTAAAATATTAACATTTACTAGGCCAACAGAAAAATGAACAAACATTTGTAGACAAGGATGAGCACGCCTTAAAAATGCATTATAATATAAAGTAAAAAATATTTATACAGAATTTGCAAAATAAAAACAGAAACAACAACCACACAAACAAGTTAAATAGCGGCAGATCAGTTGCTCTTGTTTGTAGTTGGTTTGTTTAAGGAAGATGAAATAAACACAACAGCCAACGCGGCTAGCGTAGCACAATAGGTAGCGTATTGGCTCTGCAACTCCGAGCTCCCGGGTTCAAAGCCTGAGAGAAGTGGTTATGAAAAATTTAATTAAAAATTAATTTAATTTAATAATCAAAAAGAAGTCTGATGAGGAAATGTGGTAATTTCCGAAATAGTATTATAACTTCAACCATTAAAAACTGTTGTTGTTTTTTCACAAACAAAGCTTCCATAAACTGGCCTTGAGCTCAATAAAATTGTAAAATATTAACATTTACTAGGCCAACAGAAAAATGAACAAACATTTGTAGACAAGGATGAGCACGCCTTAAAAATGCATTATAATATAAAGTAAAAAATATTTATACAGAATTTGCAAAATAAAAACACAAACAACAACCACACAAACAAGTTCAATAGCGGCAGATCATTTGCTCTTGTTTGTAGTTGGTTTGTTTAAGGCAGATGAAATAAACACAACAGCCAACTCGGCTAGCGTAGCACAATAGGTAGCGTATTGGCTCTGCAACTCCGAGCTCCCGGGTTCAAAGCCTGAGAGAAGTGGTTATGAAAAATTTAATTAAAAATTAATTTAATTTAATAATCAAAAAGAAGTCTGATGAGGAAATGTGGTGATTTCCGAAATAGTACTATAACTTCAACCATTAAAAACTGTTGTTGTTTTTTCACAAACAAAGCTTCCATAAACTGGCCTTGAGCTCAATAAAACTGTAAAATATTAACATTTACTAGGCCAGCAGAAAAATGAACAAACATTTGTAGACAAGGATGAGCACGCCTTAAAAATGCATTATAATATAAAGTAAAAAATATTTATACAGAATTTGCAAAATAAAAACACAAACAACAACCACACAAACAAGTTAAATAGCGGCAAATCAGTTGCTCTTGTTTGTAGTTGGTTTGTTTAAGGAAGATGAAATAAACACAACAGCCAACTCGGCTAGCGTAGCGTATTGGCTCTGCAACTCCGAGCTCCCGGGTTCAAAGCCTGAGAGAAGTGGTTATGAAAAATTTAATTAAAAATTAATTTAATTTAATAATCAAAAAGAAGTCTGATGAGGAAATGTGGTGATTTCCGAAATAGTACTATAACTTCAACCATTAAAAACTGTTGTTGTTTTTTCACAAACAAAGCTTCCATAAACTGGCCTTGAGCTCAATAAAATTGTAAAATATTAACATTTACTAGGCCAGCAGAAAAATGAACAAACATTTGTAGACAAGGATGAGCACGCCTTAAAAATGCATTATAATATAAAGTAAAAAATATTTATACAGAATTTGCAAAATAAAAACACAAACAACAACCACACAAATAAGTTAAATAGCGGCAGATCAGTTGCTCTTGTTTGTAGTTGGTTTGTTTAAGGAAGATGAAACAAACACAACAGCCAACTCGGCTAGCGTAGCACAATAGGTAGCGTATTGGCTCTGCAACCCCGAGCTCCCGGGTTCAAAGCCTGAGAGGAGTGGTTATGAAAAATTAAATTAAAATTTAATTTAATTTAATAATCAAAAAGAAGTCTGATGAGGAAATGTGGCGATTTCCGAAATAGTACTATAACTTCAACCATTAAAAACTGTTGTTGTTTTTTCACAAACAAATCTTCCATAAACTGGCCTTGAGCTCAATAAAATTGTAAAATATTAACATTTACTAGGCCAACAGAAAAATGAACAAACATTTGTAGACAAGGATGAGCACGCCTTAAAAATGCATTATAATATAAAGTAAAAAATATTTATACAGAATTTGCAAAATAAAAACAGAAACAACAACCACACAAACAAGTTAAATAGCGGCAGATCAGTTGCTCTTGTTTGTAGTTGGTTTGTTTAAGGAAGATGAAATAAACACAACAGCCAACTCGGCTAGCGTAGCACAATAGGAAGCGTATTGGCTCTGCAACTCCGAGCTCCCGGGTTCAAAGCCTGAGAGAAGTGGTTATGAAAAATTTAATTAAAAGTTAATTTAATTTAATAATCAAAAAGAAGTCTGATGAGGAAATGTGGTGATTTCCGAAATAATACTATAACTTCAACCATTAAAAACTGTTGTTGTTTTTTCACAAACAAAGCTTCCATAAACTGGCCTTGAGCTCAATAAAATTGTAAAATATTAACATTTACTAGGCCAACAGAAAAATGAACAAACATTTGTAGACAAGGATGAGCACGCCTTAAAAATGCATTATAATATAAAGTAAAAAATATTTATACAGAACTTGCAAAATAAAAACACAAACAACAACCACACAAACAAGCTAAATAGCGGCAAATCAGTTGCTCTTGTTTGTAGTTGGTTTGTTTAAGGAAGATGAAATAAACACAACAGCCAACGCGGCTAGCGTAGCACAATAGGTAGCGTATTGGCTCTGCAACTCCGAGCTCCCGGGTTCAAAGCCTGAGAGAAGTGGTTATGAAAAATTTAATTAAAAATTAATTTAATTTTATAATCAAAAAGAAGTCTGATGAGGAAATGTTGTAATTTCCGAAATAGTATTATAACTTCAACCATTAAAAACTGTTGTTGTTTTTTCACAAACAAAGCTTCCATAAACTGGCCTTGAGCTCAATAAAATTGTAAAATATTAACATTTACTAGGCCAACAGAAAAATGAACAAACATTTGTAGACAAGGATGAGCACGCCTTAAAAATGCATTATAATATAAAGTAAAAAATATTTATACAGAATTTGCAAAATAAAAACACAAACAACAACCACACAAACAAGTTCAATAGCGGCAGATCATTTGCTCTTGTTTGTAGTTGGTTTGTTTAAGGCAGATGAAATAAACACAACAGCCAACTCGGCTAGCGTAGCACAATAGGTAGCGTATTGGCTCTGCAACTCCGAGCTCCCGGGTTCAAAGCCTGAGAGAAGTGGTTATGAAAAATTTAATTAAAAATTAATTTAATTTAATAATCAAAAAGAAGTCTGATGAGGAAATGTGGTGATTTCCGAAATAGTACTATAACTTCAACCATTAAAAACTGTTGTTGTTTTTTCACAAACAAAGCTTCCATAAACTGGCCTTGAGCTCAATAAAATTGTAAAATATTAACATTTACTTGGCCAGCAGAAAAATGAACAAACATTTGTAGACAAGGATGAGCACGCCTTAAAAATGCATTATAATATAAAGTAAAAAATATTTATACAGAATTTGCAAAATAAAAACACAAACAACAACCACACAAACAAGTTAAATAGCGGCAAATCAGTTGCTCTTGTTTGTAGTTGGTTTGTTTAAGGAAGATGAAATAAACACAACAGCCAACTCGGGTAGCGTAGCGTATTGGCTCTGCAACTCCGAGCTCCCGGGTTCAAAGCCTGAGAGAAGTGGTTATGAAAAATTTAATTAAAAATTAATTTAATTTAATAATCAAAAAGAAGTCTGATGAGGAAATGTGGTGATTTCCGAAATAGTACTATAACTTCAACCATTATAAACTGTTGTTGTTTTTTCACAAACAAAGCTTCCATAAACTGGCCTTGAGCTCAATAAAATTGTAAAATATTAACATTTACTAGGCCAACAGAAAAATGAACAAACATTTGTAGACAAGGATGAGCACGCCTTAAAAATGCATTATAATAAAAAGTAAAAAATATTTATACAGAATTTGCAAAATAAAAACACAAACAACAACCACAAAAACAAGTTAAATAGCGGCAGATCAGTTGCTCTTGTTTGTAGTTGGTTTGTTTAAGGAAGATGAAATAAACACAACAGCCAACTCGGCTAGCGTAGCACAATAGGTAGCGTATTGGCTCTGCAACTCCGAGCTCCCGGATTCAAAGCCTGAGAGAAGTGGTTATGAAAAATTAAATTAAAAATTAATTTAATTTAATAATCAAAAAGAAGTCTGATGAGGAAATGTGGTGATTTCCGAAATAGTACTATAACTTCAACCATTAAAAACTGTTGTTGTTTTTTCACAAACAAATCTTCCATAAACTGGCCTTGAGCTCAATAAAATTGTAAAATATTAACATTTACTAGGCCAACAGAAAAATGAACAAACATTTGTAGACAAGGATGAGCACGCCTTAAAAATGCATTATAATAAAAAGTAAAAAATATTTATACAGAATTTGCAAAATAAAAACACAAACAACAACCACAAAAACAAGTTAAATAGCGGCAGATCAGTTGCTCTTGTTTGTAGTTGGTTTGTTTAAGGAAGATGAAATAAACACAACAGCCAACTCGGCTAGCGTAGCACAATAGGTAGCGTATTGGCTCTGCAACTCCGAGCTCCCGGGTTCAAAGCCTGAGAGAAGTGGTTATGAAAAATTTAATTAAAAATTAATTTAATTTAATAATCAAAAAGAAGTCTGATGAGGAAATGTGGTGATTTCCGAAATAGTACTATAACTTCAACCATTATAAACTGTTGTTGTTTTTTCACAAACAAAGCTTCCATAAACTGGCCTTGAGCTCAATAAAATTGTAAAATATTAACATTTACTAGGCCAACAGAAAAATGAACAAACATTTGTAGACAAGGATGAGCACGCCTTAAAAATGCATTATAATAAAAAGTAAAAAATATTTATACAGAATTTGCAAAATAAAAACACAAACAACAACCACAAAAACAAGTTCAATAGCGGCAGATCATTTGCTCTTGTTTGTAGTTGGTTTGTTTAAGGAAGATGAAATAAACACAACAGCCAACTCGGGTAGCGTAGCGTATTGGCTCTGCAACTCCGAGCTCCCGGGTTCAAAGCCTGAGAGAAGTGGTTATGAAAAATTTAATTAAAAATTAATTTAATTTAATAATCAAAAAGAAGTCTGATGAGGAAATGTGGTGATTACCGAAATAGTACTATATTTTCAACCATTAAAAACTGTTGTTGTTTTTTCACAAACAAATCTTCCATAAACTAACCTTGAGCTCAATAAAATTGAAAAATATTAACATTTACTAGGCCAACAGAAAAATGAACAAACATTTGTAGACAAGGATGAGCACGCCTTAAAAATGCATTATAATATAAAGTAAAAAATATTTATACAGAATTTGCAAAATAAAAACACAAACAACAACCACACAAACAAGTTAAATAGCGGCAGATCAGTTGCTCTTGTTTGTAGTTGGTTTGTTTAAGGAAGATGAAATAAACACAACAGCCAACTCGGCTAGCGTAGCACAATAGGTAGCGTATTGGCTCTGAAACTCCGAGCTCCCGGGTTCAAAGCCTGAGAGAAGTGGTTATGAAAAATTAAATTAAAAAAGATTTGTAGACAAGGATGAGCACGCCTTAAAAATGCATTATAATATAAAGTATAAAAAGATTTATACAGAATTTGCAAAA
This sequence comes from Philophylla caesio, assembly GCA_963971545.1. NCBI lineage: Eukaryota > Metazoa > Arthropoda > Insecta > Diptera > Tephritidae > Philophylla > Philophylla caesio. The sequence goes on from OZ020605.1 coordinate 50,470,470, forward strand.
TAAAAACACAAACAACAACCACACAAACAAGTTAAATAGCGGCAGATCAGTTGCTCTTGTTTGTAGTTGGTTTGTTTAAGGAAGATGAAATAAACACAACAGCCAACTCGGCAAGCGTAGCACAATAGGTAGCGTATTGGCTCTGCAACTCCGAGCTCTCGGGTTCAAATCCTGAGAGAAGTGGTTATGAAAAATTAAATTCAAAATTAATTTAATTTAGTAATCAAAAAGAAGTCTGATGAGGAAATGTGGTGATTTCCGAAATAGTACTATAACTTCAACCATTAAAAACTGTTGTTGTTTTTTCACAAACAAATCTTCCATAAACTGGCCTTGAGCTCAATAAAATTGTAAAATATTAACATTTACTAGGCCAACAGAAAAATTAACAAACATTTGTAGACAAGGATGAGCACGCCTTAAAAATGCATTATAATATAAAGTAAAAAATATTTATACAGAATTTGCAAAATAAAAACACAAACAACAACCACACAAACAAGTTAAATAGCGGCAGATCAGTTGCTCTTGTTTGTAGTTGGTTTGTTTAAGGAAGATGAAATAAACACAACAGCCAACTCGACTAGCGTAGCCCAATAGGTAGCGTATTGGCTCTGCAACTCCGAGCTCTCGGGTTCAAAGCCTGAGAGAAGTGGTTATGAAAAATTTAATTAAAAATTAATTTAATTTAATAATCAAAAAGAAGTCTGATAAGGAAATGTGGTGATTTCCGAAATAGTACTATAACTTCAACCATTAAAAACTGTTGTTGTTTTTTCACAAACAAATCTTCCATAAACTGGCCTTGAGCTCAATAAAATTGTAAAATATTAACATTTACTAGGCCAACAGAAAAATTAACAAACACTTGTAGACAAGGATGAGCACGCCTTAAAAATGCATTATAATATAAAGTAAAAAATATTTATACGGAATTTGCAAAATAAAAACACAAACAACAACCACACAAACAAGTTAAATAGCGGCAGATCAGTTGCTCTTGTTTGTAGTTGGTTTGTTTAAGGAAGATGAAATAAACACAACAGCCAACTCGGCTAGCGTAGCACAATAGGTAGCGTATTGGCTCTGCAACTCCGAGCTCCCTGGTTCAAAGCCTGAGAGAAGTGGTTATGAAAAATTTAATTAAAAATTAATTTAATTTAATAATCAAAAAGAAGTCTGATAAGGAAATGTGGTGATTTCCGAAATAGTACTATAACTTCAACCATTAAAAACTGTTGTTGTTTTTTCACAAACAAAGCTTCCATAAACTGGCCTTGAGCACAATAAAATTGTAAAATATTAACATTTACTAGGCCAACAGAAAAATTAACAAACATTTGTCGACAAGGATGAGCACGCCTTAAAAATGCATTATAATATAAAGTAAAAAATATTTATACAGAATTTGCAAAATAAAAACACAAACAACAACCACACAAACAAGTTAAATAGCGGCAAATCAGTTGCTCTTGTTTGTAGTTGGTTTGTTTAAGGAAGATGAAATAAACACAACAGCCAACTCGGCTAGCGTAGCGAATTGGCTCTGCAACTCCGAGCTCCCGGGTTCAAAGCCTGAGAGAAGTGGTTATGAAAAATTTAATTAAAAATTAATTTAATTTAATAATCAAAAAGAAGTCTGATGAGGAAATGTGGTGATTTCCGAAATAGTACTATAACTTCAACCATTAAAAACTGTTGTTGTTTTTTCACAAACAAATCTTCCATAAACTGGCCTTGAGCTGAATAAAATTGTAAAATATTAACATTTACTAGGCCAACAGAAAAATGAACAAGCATTTGTAGACAAGGATGAGCACGCCTTAAAAATGCATTATAATATAAAGTAAAAAATATTTATACAGAATTTGCAAAATAAAAACACAAACAACAACCACACAAACAAGTTAAATAGCGGCAGATCAGTTGCTCTTGTTTGTAGTTGGTTTGTTTAAGGAAGATGAAATAAACACAACAGCCAACTCGGCTAGCGTAGCACAATAGGTAGCGTATTGGCTCTGCAACTCCGAGCTCCCTGGTTCAAAGCCTGAGAGAAGTGGTTATGAAAAATTAAATTAAAAATTAATTTAATTTAATAATCAAAAAGAAGTCTGATGAGGAAATGTGGTGATTTCCGAAATAGTACTATAACTTCAACCATTAAAAACTGTTGTTGTTTTTTCACAAACAAAGCTTCCATAAACTGGCCTTGAGCTCAATAAAATTGTAAAATATTAACATTTACTAGGCCAACAGAAAAATGAACAAACATTTGTAGACAAGGATGAGCACGCCTTAAAAATGCATTATAATATAAAGTAAAAAATATTTATACAGAATTTGCAAAATAAAAAACAAACAACAACCACACAAACAAGTTAAATAGCGGCAGATCATTTGCTCTTGTTTGTAGTTGGTTTGTTTAAGGCAGATGAAATAAACACAACAGCCGACTCGGCTAGCGTAGCACAATAGGTAGCGTATTGGCTCTGCAACTCGGAGCTCCCGGCTTCAAAGCCTGAGAGAAGTGCTTATGAAAAATTAAATTAAAAATTAATTTAATTTAATAATCAAAAAGAGGTCTGATGAGGAAATGTGGTGATTTCCGAAATAGTACTATAACTTCAACCATTAAAAACTGTTGTTGTTTTTTCACAAACAAATCTTCCATAAACTGGCCTTGAGCTCAATAAAATTGTAAAATATTAACATTTACTAGGCCAACAGAAAAATTAACAAACATTTGTAGACAAGGATGAGCACGCCTCAAAAATGCATTATAATATAAAGTAAAAAATATTTATACAGAATTTGCAAAATAAAAACACAAACAAAAACCACACAAACAAGTTAAATAGCGGCAGATCAGTTGCTCTTGTTTGTAGTTGGTTTGTTTAAGGAAGATGAAGTAAACACAACAGCCAACTCGGCTAGCGTAGCACAATAGGTAGCGTATTGGCTCTACAACTCCGAGCTCCCGGGTTCAAAGCCTGAGAGAAGTGGTTATGAAAAATTAAATTAAAAATTAATTTAATTTAATAATCAAAAAGAAGTCTGATGAGGAAATGTGGTGATTTCCGAAATAGTACTATAACTTCAACCATTAAAAACTGTTGTTGTTTTTTCACAAACAAATCTTCCATAAACTGGCCTTGAGCTCAATAAAATGTAAAATATTAACATTTACTAGGCCAACAGAAAAATGAACAAACATTTGTAGACAAGGATGAGCACGCCTTAAAAATGCATTATAATATAAAGTAAAAAATATTTATACAGAATTTGCAAAATAAAAACACAAACAAGTTAAATAGCGGCAGATCAGTTGCTCTTGTTTGTAGTTGGTTTGTTTAAGGAAGATGAAATAAACACAACAGCCAACTCGGCTAGCGTAGCACAATAGGTAGCGTATTGGCTCTGCAACTCCGAGCTCCCTGGTTCAAAGCCTGAGAGAAGTGGTTATGAAAAATGTAATTAAAAAAGAATTTAATTTAATAATCAAAAAGAAGTCTGATAAGGAAATGTGGTGATTTCCGAAATAGTACTATAACTTCAACCATTAAAAACTGTTGTTGTTTTTTCACAAACAAAGCTTCCATAAACTGGCCTTGAGCTCAATAAAATTGTAAAATATTAACATTTACTAGGCCAACAGAAAAATTAACAAACATTTGTAGACAAGGATGAGCACGCCTTAAAAATGCATTATAATATAAAGTAAAAAATATTTATACAGAATTTGCAAAATAAAAACACAAACAACAACCGAACAAACAAGTTAAATAGCGGCAAATCAGTTGCTCTTGTTTGTAGTTGGTTTGTTTAAGGAAGATGAAATAAACACAACAGCCAACTCGGCTAGCGTAGCACAATAGGTAGCGTATTGGCTCTGCAACTCCGAGCTCCCGGGTTCAAAGCCTGAGAGAAGTGGTTATGAAAAATTAAATTAAAAAAGATTTGTAGACAAGGATGAGCACGCCTTAAAAATGCATTATAATATAAAGTATAAAAAGATTTATACAGAATTTGCAAAATAAAAATACGAGCAACAACCACACAAACAAGTTAAATAGCGGCAGATCAGTTGCTCTTGTTTGTAGTTGGTTTGTTTAAGGAAGATGAAATAAACACAACAGCCAACTCGGCAAGCGTAGCACAATAGGTAGCGTATTGGCTCTGCAACTCCGAGCTCTCGGGTTCAAAGCCTGAGAGAAGTGGTTATGAAAAATTAAATAAAAAATTAATTTAATTTAATAATCAAAAAGAAGTCTGATGAGGAAATGTGGTGATTTCCGAAATAGTACTATCACTTCAACCATTAAAAACTGTTGTTGTTTTTTCACAAACAAATCTTCCATAAACTGGCCTTGAGCTCAATAAAATTGTAAAATATGTACATTAACTAGGCCAACAGAAAAATGAACAAACATTTGTAGACAAGGATGAGCACGCCTTAAAAATGCATTATAATATAAAGTAAAAAATATTTATACAGAATTTGCAAAATAAAAACACAAACAACAACCGAACAAACAAGTTAAATAGCGGCAGATCAGTTGCTCTTGTTTGTAGTTGGTTTGTTTAAGGAAGATGAAATAAACACAACAGCCAACTCGGCTAGCGTAGCACAATAGGTTGCGTATTGGCTCTGCAACTCCGAGCTCTCGGGTTCCAAGCCTGAGAGAAGTGGTTATGAAAAATTAAATTAAAAATTAATTTAATTTAATAATCAAAAAGAAGTCTGATGAGGAAATGTGGTGATTTCCGAAATAGTACTATAACTTCAACCATTAAAAACTGTTGTTGTTTTTTCACAAACAAATCTTCCATAAACTGGCCTTGAGCTCAATAAAATTGTAAAATATTAACATTTACTAGGCCAACAGAAAAATGAACAAACATTTGTAGACAAGGATGAGCACGCCTTAAAAATGCATTATAATATAAAGTAAAAAATATTTATACAGAATTTGCAAAATAAAAACACAAACAACAACCACACAAACAAGTTAAATAGCGGCAGATCAGTTGCTCTTGTTTGTAGTTGGTTTGTTTAAGGAAGATGAAATAAACACAACAGCCAACTCGACTAGCGTAGCCCAATAGGTAGCGTATTGGCTCTGCAACTCCGAGCTCTCGGGTTCAAAGCCTGAGAGAAGTGGTTATGAAAAATTAAATTAAAAATTAATTTAATTTAATAATCAAAAAGAAGTCTGATGAGGAAATGTGGTGATTTCCGAAATAGTACTATAACTTCAACCATTAAAAACTGTTGTTGTTTTTTTCGCAAACAAATCTTCCATAAACTGGCCTTGAGCTCAATAAAATTGTAAAATATATACATTTACTAGGCCAACAGAAAAATGAACAAACATTTGTAAACAAGGATGAGCACGCCTTAAAAATGCATTATAATATAAAGTAAAAAATATTTATACAGAATTTGCAAAATAAAAACACAAACAACAACCACACAAACAAGTTAAATAGCGGCAGATCAGTTGCTCTTGTTCGTAGTTGGTTTGTTTAAGGAAGATGAAATAAACACAACAGCCAACTCGGCTAGCGTAGCACAATAGGTAGCGTATTGGCTCTGCAACTCCGAGCTCCCGGGTTCAAAGCCTGAGAGAAGTGGTTATGAAAAATTAAATTAAAAATTAATTTAATTTAATAATCAAAAAGAAGTCTGATGAAGAAATGTGGTGATTTCTGAAATAGTACTATAACTTCAACCATTAAAAACTGTCGTTGTTTTTTCACAAACAAATCTTCCATAAACTGGCCTTGAGCTCAATAAAATTGTAAAATATTAACATTTACTAGGCCAACAGAAAAATGAACAAACATTTGTAGACAAGGATGAGCACGCCTTAAAAATGCATTATAATATAAAGTAAAAAAGATTTATACAGAAATTGCAAAATAAAAACACAAACAACAACCACACAAACAAGTTAAATAGCGGCAGATCAGTTGCTCTTGTTTGTAGTTGGTTTGTTTAAGGAAGATGAAATAAACACAACAGCCAACTCGGCTAGCGTAGCACAATAGGTAGCGGATTGGCTCTGCAACTCCGAGCTCCCGGGTTCAAAGCCTGAGAGAAGTGGTTATGAAAAATTTTATTAAAAATTAATTTAATTTAATAATCAAAAAGAAGTCTGATGAGGAAATGTGGTGATTTCCGAAATAGTACTATAACTTACACCATTAAAAACTGTTGTTGTTTTTTCACAAACAAAGCTTCCATAAACTGGCCTTGAGCTCAATAAAATTGTAAAATATTAACATTTACTAGGCCAACAGAAAAATTAACAAACATTTGTAGACAAGGATGAGCACGCCTTAAAAATGCATTATAATATAAAGTAAAAAATATTTATACAGAATTTGCAAAATAAAAACACAAACAACAACCACACAAACAAGTTAAATAGCGGCAGATCAGTTGCTCTTGTTTGTAGTTGGTTTGTTTAAGGAAGATGAAATAAACACAACAGCCAACTCGACTAGCGTAGCCCAATAGGTAGCGTATTGGCTCTGCAACTCCGAGCTCTCGGGTTCAAAGCCTGAGAGAAGTGGTTATGAAAAATTAAATTAAAAATTAATTTAATTTAATAATCAAAAAGAAGTCTGATGAGGAAATGTGGTGATTTCCGAAATAGTACTATAACTTCAACCATTAAAAACTGTTGTTGTTTTTTTCACAAACAAATCTTCCATAAACTGGCCTTGAGCTCAATAAAATTGTAAAATATATACATTTACTAGGCCAACAGAAAAATGAACAAACATTTGTAAACAAGGATGAGCACGCCTTAAAAATGCATTATAATATAAAGTAAAAAATATTTATACAGAATTTGCAAAATAAACACACAAACAACAACCACACAAACAAGTTAAATAGCGGCAGATCAGTTGCTCTTGTTCGTAGTTGGTTTGTTTAAGGAAGATGAAATAAACACAACAGCCAACTCGGCTAGCGTAGCACAATAGGTAGCGTATTGGCTCTGCAACTTCGAGCTCCCGGGTTCAAAGCCTGAGAGAAGTGGTTATGAAAAATTAAATTAAAAATTAATTTAATTTAATAATCAAAAAGAAGTCTGATGAAGAAATGTGGTGATTTCCGAAATAGTACTATAACTTCAACCATTAAAAACTGTCGTTGTTTTTTCACAAACAAATCTTCCATAAACTGGCCTTGAGCTCAATAAAATTGTAAAATATTAACATTTACTAGACCAACAGAAAAATGAACAAACATTTGTAGACAAGGATGAGCACGCCTTAAAAATGCATTATAATATAAAGTAAAAAATATTTATACAGAACTTGCAAAATAAAAACACAAACAACAACCACACAAACAAGTTAAATAGCGGCAGATCAGTTGCTCTTGTTTGTAGTTGGTTTGTTTAAGGAAGATGAAATAAACACAACAGCCAACGCGGCTAGCGTAGCACAATAGGTAGCGTATTGGCTCTGAAACTCCGAGCTCCCGGGTTCAAAGCCTGAGAGAAGTGGTTATGAAAAATTAAATTAAAAATTAATTTAATTTAATAATCAAAAAGAAGTCTGATGAAGAAATGTGGTGATTTCCGAAATAGTACTATAACTTCAACCATTAAAAACTGTTGTTGTTTTTTCACAAACAAATCTTCCATAAACTGGCCTTGAGCTCAATAAAATTGTAAAATATTAACAGTTACTAGGCCAACAGAAAAATTATCAAACATTTGTAGACAAGGATGAGCCCGCCTTAAAAATGCATTATAATATAAAGTAAAAAATATTTATACAGAATTTGCAAAATAAAAACACAAACAACAACCACACAAACAAGTTAAATAGCGGCAGATCAGTTGCTCTTGTTCGTAGTTGGTTTGTTTAAGGAAGATGAAATAAACACAACAGCCAACGCGGCTAGCGTAGCACAATAGGTAGCGTATTGGCTCTGCAACTCCGAGCTCCCGGGTTCAAAGCCTGAGAGAAGTGGTTATGAAAAATTAAATTAAAAATTAATTTAATTTAATAATCAAAAAGAAGTCTGATGAGGAAATGTGGTGATTTCCGAAATAGTACTATAACTTCAACCATTAAAAACTGTTGTTGTTTTTTTCACAAACAAATCTTCCATAAACTGGCCTTGAGCTCAATAAAATTGTAAAATATATACATTTACTAGGCCAACAGAAAAATGAACAAACATTTGTAAACAAGGATGAGCACGCCTTAAAAATGCATTATAATATAAAGTAAAAAATATTTATACAGAATTTGCAAAATAAAAACACAAACAACAACCACACAAACAAGTTAAATAGCGGCAGATCAGTTGCTCTTGTTTGTAGTTGGTTTGTTTAAGGAAGATGAAATAAACACAACAGCCAACTCGGCTAGCGTAGCACAATAGGTAGCGGATTGGCTCTGCAACTCCGAGCTCCCGGGTTCAAAGCCTGAGAGAAGTGGTTATGAAAAATTTTATTAAAAATTAATTTAATTTAATAATCAAAAAGAAGTCTGATGAGGAAATGTGGTGATTTCCGAAATAGTACTATAACTTACACCATTAAAAACTGTTGTTGTTTTTTCACAAACAAAGCTTCCATAAACTGGCCTTGAGCTCAATAAAATTGTAAAATATTAACATTTACTAGGCCAACAGAAAAATTAACAAACATTTGTAGACAAGGATGAGCACGCCTTAAAAATGCATTATAATATAAAGTAAAAAATATTTATACAGAATTTGCAAAATAAAAACACAAACAACAACCACACAAACAAGTTAAATAGCGGCAGATCAGTTGCTCTTGTTTGTAGTTGGTTTGTTTAAGGAAGATGAAATAAACACAACAGCCAACTCGACTAGCGTAGCCCAATAGGTAGCGTATTGGCTCTGCAACTCCGAGCTCTCGGGTTCAAAGCCTGAGAGAAGTGGTTATGAAAAATTAAATTAAAAATTAATTTAATTTAATAATCAAAAAGAAGTCTGATGAGGAAATGTGGTGATTTCCGAAATAGTACTATAACTTCAACCATTAAAAACTGTTGTTGTTTTTTTCACAAACAAATCTTCCATAAACTGGCCTTGAGCTCAATAAAATTGTAAAATATATACATTTACTAGGCCAACAGAAAAATGAACAAACATTTGTAAACAAGGATGAGCACGCCTTAAAAATGCATTATAATATAAAGTAAAAAATATTTATACAGAATTTGCAAAATAAACACACAAACAACAACCACACAAACAAGTTAAATAGCGGCAGATCAGTTGCTCTTGTTCGTAGTTGGTTTGTTTAAGGAAGATGAAATAAACACAACAGCCAACTGGGCTAGCGTAGCACAATAGGTAGCGTATTGGCTCTGCAACTTCGAGCTCCCGGGTTCAAAGCCTGAGAGAAGTGGTTATGAAAAATTAAATTAAAAATTAATTTAATTTAATAATCAAAAAGAAGTCTGATGAAGAAATGTGGTGATTTCCGAAATAGTACTATAACTTCAACCATTAAAAACTGTCGTTGTTTTTTCACAAACAAATCTTCCATAAACTGGCCTTGAGCTCAATAAAATTGTAAAATATTAACATTTACTAGACCAACAGAAAAATGAACAAACATTTGTAGACAAGGATGAGCACGCCTTAAAAATGCATTATAATATAAAGTAAAAAATATTTATACAGAACTTGCAAAATAAAAACACAAACAACAACCACACAAACAAGTTAAATAGCGGCAGATCAGTTGCTCTTGTTTGTAGTTGGTTTGTTTAAGGAAGATGAAATAAACACAACAGCCAACGCGGCTAGCGTAGCACAATAGGTAGCGTATTGGCTCTGAAACTCCGAGCTCCCGGGTTCAAAGCCTGAGAGAAGTGGTTATGAAAAATTAAATTAAAAATTAATTTAATTTAATAATCAAAAAGAAGTCTGATGAAGAAATGTGGTGATTTCCGAAATAGTACTATAACTTCAACCATTAAAAACTGTTGTTGTTTTTTCACAAACAAATCTTCCATAAACTGGCCTTGAGCTCAATAAAATTGTAAAATATTAACAGTTACTAGGCCAACAGAAAAATTATCAAACATTTGTAGACAAGGATGAGCCCGCCTTAAAAATGCATTATAATATAAAGTAAAAAATATTTATACAGAATTTGCAAAATAAAAACACAAACAACAACCACACAAACAAGTTAAATAGCGGCAGATCAGTTGCTCTTGTTCGTAGTTGGTTTGTTTAAGGAAGATGAAATAAACACAACAGCCAACGCGGCTAGCGTAGCACAATAGGTAGCGTATTGGCTCTGCAACTCCGAGCTCCCGGGTTCAAAGCCTGAGAGAAGTGGTTATGAAAAATTAAATTAAAAATTAATTTAATTTAATAATCAAAAAGAAGTCTGATGAAGAAATGTGGTGATTTCTGAAATAGTACTATAACTTCAACCATTAAAAACTGTCGTTGTTTTTTCACAAACAAATCTTCCATAAACTGGCCTTGAGCTCAATAAAATTGTAAAATATTAACATTTACTAGGCCAACAGAAAAATGAACAAACATTTGTAGACAAGGATGAGCACGCCTTAAAAATGCATTATAATATAAAGTAAAAAATATTTATACAGAATTTGCAAAATAAAAACACAAACAACAACCACACAAACAAGTTAAATAGCGGCAGATCAGTTGCTCTTGTTTGTAGTTGGTTTGTTTAAGGAAGATGAAATAAACACAACAGCCAACGCGGCTAGCGTAGCACAATAGGTAGCGTATTGGCTCTGAAACTCCGAGCTCCCGGGTTCAAAGCCTGAGAGAAGTGGTTATGAAAAATTAAATTAAAAATTAATTTAATTTAATAATCAAAAAGAAGTCTGATGAGGAAATGTGGTGATTTCCGAAATAGTACTATAACTTCAACCATTAAAAACTGTTGTTGTTTTTTTCGCAAACAAATCTTCCATAAACTGGCCTTGAGCTCAATAAAATTGTAAAATATATACATTTACTAGGCCAACAGAAAAATGAACAAACATTTGTAAACAAGGATGAGCACGCCTTAAAAATGCATTATAATATAAAGTAAAAAATATTTATACAGAATTTGCAAAATAAAAACACAAACAACAACCACACAAACAAGTTAAATAGCGGCAGATCAGTTGCTCTTGTTCGTAGTTGGTTTGTTTAAGGAAGATGAAATAAACACAACAGCCAACTCGGCTAGCGTAGCACAATAGGTAGCGTATTGGCTCTGCAACTCCGAGCTCCCGGGTTCAAAGCCTGAGAGAAGTGGTTATGAAAAATTCAATTAAAAATTAATTTAATTTAATAATCAAAAAGAAGTCTGATGAAGAAATGTGGTGATTTCTGAAATAGTACTATAACTTCAACCATTAAAAACTGTCGTTGTTTTTTCACAAACAAATCTTCCATAAACTGGCCTTGAGCTCAATAAAATTGTAAAATATTAACATTTACTAGGCCAACAGAAAAATTAACAAACATTTGTAGACAAGGATGAGCACGCCTTAAAAATGCATTATAATATAAAGTAAAAAAGATTTATACAGAATTTGCAAAATAAAAACACAAACAACAACCACACAAACAAGTTAAATAGCGGCAGATCAGTTGCTCTTGTTTGTAGTTGGTTTGTTTAAGGAAGATGAAATAAACACAACAGCCAACTCGGCTAGCGTAGCAGAATAGGTAGCGTATTGGCTCTGCAACTCCGAGCTCCCGGGTTCAAAGCCTGAGAGAAGTGGTTATGAAAAATTAATTTAATTTAATAATCAAAAAGAAGTCTGATGAGGAAATGTGGTGATTTCCGAAATAGTACTATAACTTACACCATTAAAAACTGTTGTTGTTTTTTCACAAACAAAGCTTCCATAAACTGGCCTTGAGCTCAATAAAATTGTAAAATATTAACATTTACTAGGCCAACAGAAAAATTAACAAACATTTGTAGACAAGGATGAGCACGCCTTAAAAATGCATTATAATATAAAGTAAAAAATATTTATACAGAATTTGCAAAATAAAAACACAAACAACAACCACACAAACAAGTTAAATAGCGGCAGATCAGTTGCTCTTGTTTGTAGTTGGTTTGTTTAAGGAAGATGAAATAAACACAACAGCCAACTCGACTAGCGTAGCCCAATAGGTACCGTATTGGCTCTGCAACTCCGAGCTCTCGGGTTCAAAGCCTGAGAGAAGTGGTTATGAAAAATTAATTTAATTTAATAATCAAAAAGAAGTCTGATGAGGAAATGTGGTGATTTCCGAAATAGTACTATAACTTACACCATTAAAAACTGTTGTTGTTTTTTCACAAACAAAGCTTCCATAAACTGGCCTTGAGCTCAATAAAATTGTAAAATATATACATTTACTAGGCCAACAGAAAAATGAACAAACATTTGTAAACAAGGATGAGCACGCCTTAAAAATGCATTATAATATAAAGTAAAAAATATTTATACAGAATTTGCAAAATAAAAACACAAACAACAACCACACAAACAAGTTAAATAGCGGCAGATCAGTTGCTCTTGTTCGTAGTTGGTTTGTTTAAGGAAGATGAAATAAACACAACAGCCAACTCGGCTAGCGTAGCACAATAGGTAGCGTATTGGCTCTGCAACTCCGAGCTCCCGGGTTCAAAGCCTGAGAGAAGTGGTTATGAAAAATTAAATTAAAAATTAATTTAATTTAATAATCAAAAAGAAGTCTGATGAAGAAATGTGGTGATTTCCGAAATAGTACTATAACTTCAACCATTAAAAACTGTCGTTGTTTTTTCACAAACAAATCTTCCATAAACTGGCCTTGAGCTCAATAAAATTGTAAAATATTAACATTTACTAGGCCAACAGAAAAATGAACAAACATTTGTAGACAAGGATGAGCACGCCTTAAAAATGCATTATAATATAAAGTAAAAAATATTCATACAGAAATTGCAAAATAAAAACACAAACAACAACCACACAAACAAGTTAAATAGCGGCAGATCAGTTGCTCTTGTTTGTAGTTGGTTTGTTTAAGGAAGATGAAATAAACACAACAGCCAACTCGGCTAGCGTAGCACAATAGGTAGCGTATTGGCTCTGCAACCCCGAGCTCCCGGGTTCAAAGCCTGAGAGGAGTGGTTATGAAAAATTAAATTAAAATTTAATTTAATTTAATAATCAAAAAGAAGTCTGATGAGGAAATGTGGTGATTTCCGAAATAGTACTATAACTTCAACCATTAAAAACTGTTGTTGTTTTTTCACAAACAAATCTTCCATAAACTGGCCTTGAGCTCAATAAAATTGTAAAATATTAACATTTACTAGGCCAACAGAAAAATTATCAAACATTTGTAGACAAGGATGAGCCCGCCTTAAAAATGCATTATAATATAAAGTAAAAAATTATTATACAGAATTTGCAAAATAAAAAAACAAACAACAACCACGCAAACAAGTTAAATAGCGGCAGATCAGTTGCTCTTCTTTGCAGTTGGTTTGTTTAAGGAAGATGAAATAAACACAACAGCCAACTCGGCAAGCGTAGCACAATAGGTAGCGTATTGGCTCTGCAACTCCGACCGCCCGGGTTCAAAGCCTGAGAGAAGTGGTTATGAAAAATTAAAGTAAAAATTAATTTAATTTAATAATAAAAGAGAAGTCTGATGAGGAAATGTGGTGATTTCCGAAATAGTACTATAACTTCAACCATTAAAAACTGTTGTTGTTTTTTCACAAACAAATCTTCCATAAACTGGCCTTGAGCTCAATAAAATTGTAAAATATCAACATTTACTAGGCCAACAGAAAAATGAACAAACATTTGTAGACAAGGATGAGCACGCCTTAAAAATGCATTATAATATAAAGTAAAAAATATTTATAGAGAATTTGCAAAATAAAAACACAAACAACAACCACACTAACAAGTTAAATAGCGGCAGATCAGTTGCTCTTGTTTGAAGTTGGTTTGTTTAAGGAAGATGAAATAAACACAACAGCCAACTCGACTAGCGTAGCCCAATAGGCAGCGTATTGGCTCTGCAACTCCGAGCTCTCGGGTTCAAAGCCTGAGAGAAGTGGTTATGAAAAATTAAATTAAAAATTAATTTAATTTAATAATCAAAAAGAAGTCTGATGAGGAAATGTGGTGATTTCCGAAATAGTACTATAACTTCAACCATTAAAAACTGTTGTTGTTTTTTCACAAACAAATCTTCCATAAACTGGTTGAGCTCAATAAAATTGTAAAATATATACATTTACTAGGCCAACAGAAAAATGAACAAACATTTGTAAACAAGGATGAGCACGCCTTAAAAATGCATTATAATATAAAGTAAACAATATTTATACAGAATTTGCAAAATAAAAACACAAACAACAACCACACAAACAAGTTAAATAGCGGCAGATCAGTTGCTCTTGTTTGTAGTTGGTTTGTTTAAGGAAGATGAAATAAACACAACAGCCAACTCGGCTAGCGTAGCACAATAGGTAGCGTATTGGCTCTGCAACTCCGAGCTCCCGGGTTTAAAGCCTGAGAGAAGTGGTTATGAAAAATTAAATTAAAAATTAATTTAATTTAATAATCAAAAAGAAGTGTGATGAGGAAATGTGGTGATTTCCGAAATAGTACTATAACTTCAACCATTAAAAACTGTTGTTGTTTTTTCACAAACAAATCTTCCATAAACTGGCCTTGAGCTCAATTAAATTGTAAAATATTAACATTTACTAGGCCAACAGAAAAATGAACAAACATTTGTAGACAAGGATGAGCACGCCTTAAAAATGCATTATAATATAAAGTAAAAAATATTTATACAGAATTTGCAAAATAAAAACACAAACAACAACCACACAAACAAGTTAAATAGCGGCAGATCAGTTGCTCTTGTTCGTAGTTGGTTTGTTTAAGGAAGATGAAATAAACACAACAGCCAACTCGGCTAGCGTAGCACAATAGGTAGCGGATTGGCTCTGCAACTCCGAGCTCCCGGGTTCAAAGCCTGAGAGAAGTGGTTATGAAAACTTTTATTAAAAATTAATTTAATTTAATAATCAAAAAGAAGTCTGATGAGGAAATGTGGTGATTTCCGAAATAGTACTATAACTTACACCATTAAAAACTGTTGTTGTTTTTTCACAAACAAAGCTTCCATAAACTGGCCTTGAGCTCAATAAAATTGTAAAATATTAACATTTACTAGGCCAACAGAAAAATTAACAAACATTTGTAGACAAGGATGAGCACGCCTTAAAAATGCATTATAATATAAAGTAAAAAAGATTTATACAGAATTTGCAAAATAAAAACACAAACAACAACCACACAAACAAGTTAAATAGCGGCAGATCAGTTGCTCTTGTTTGTAGTTGGTTTGTTTAAGGAAGATGAAATAAACACAACAGCCAACTCGGCTAGCGTAGCAGAATAGGTAGCGTATTGGCTCTGCAACTCCGAGCTCCCGGGTTCAAAGCCTGAGAGAAGTGGTTATGAAAAATTTAATTAAAAATTAATTTAATTTAATAATCAAAAAGAAGTCTGATGAGGAAATGTGGTGATTTCCGAAATAGTACTATAACTTCAACCATTAAAAACTGTTGTTGTTTTTTCACAAACAAAGCTTCCATAAACTGGCCTTGAGCTCAATAAAATTGTAAAATATTAACATTTACTAGGCTAACAGAAAAATTGACAAACATTTGTAGACAAGGATGAGCACGCCTTAAAAATGCATTATAATATAAATTAAAAAATATTTATAGAGAATTTGCAAAATAAAAACACAAGCAACAACCACACAAACAAGTTAAATAGCGGCAGATCAGTTGCTCTTGTTTGTAGTTGGTTTGTTTAAGGAAGATGAAACAAACACAACAGCCAACTCGGCTAGCGTAGCACAATAGGTAGCGTATTGGCTCTGCAACCCCGAGCTCCCGGGTTCAAAGCCTGAGAGGAGTGGTTATGAAAAATTAAATTAAAATTTAATTTAATTTAATAATCAAAAAGAAGTCTGATGAGGAAATGTGGTGATTTCCGAAATAGTACTATAACTTCAACCATTAAAAACTGTTGTTGTTTTTTCACAAACAAATCTTCCATAAACTGGCCTTGAGCTCAATAAAATTATAAAATATTAACATTTACTAGGCCAACAGAAAAATGAACAAACATTTGTAGACAAGGATGAGCACGCCTTAAAAATGCATTATGATATAAAGTAAAAAATATTTATACAGAACTTGCAAAATAAAAACACAAACAACAACCACACAAACAAGTTAAATAGCGGCAGATCAGTTGCTCTTGTTTGTAGTTGGTTTGTTTAAGGAAGATGAAATAAACACAACAGCCAACGCGGCTAGCGTAGCACAATAGGTAGCGTATTGGCTCTGAAACTCCGAGCTCCCGGGTTCAAAGCCTGAGAGAAGTGGTTATGAAAAATTAAATTAAAAATTAATTTAATTTAATAATCAAAAAGAAGTCTGATGAAGAAATGTGGTGATTTCCGAAATAGTACTATAACTTCAACCATTAAAAACTGTTGTTGTTTTTTCACAAACAAATCTTCCATAAACTGGCCTTGAGCTCAATTAAATTGTAAAATATTAACATTTACTAGGCCAACAGAAAAATGAACAAACATTTGTAGACAAGGATGAGCACGCCTTAAAAATGCATTATAATATAAAGTAAAAAATATTTATACAGAATTTGCAAAATAAAAACACAAACAACAACCACACAAACAAGTTAAATAGCGGCAGATCAGTTGCTCTTGTTCGTAGTTGGTTTGTTTAAGGAAGATGAAATAAACACAACAGCCAACTCGGCTAGCGTAGCACAATAGGTAGCGTATTGGCTCAGCAACTCCGAGCTCCCGGGTTCAAAGCCTGAGAGAAGTGGTTATGAAAAATTAAATTAAAAATTAATTTAATTTAATAATCAAAAAGAAGTCTGATGAAGAAATGTGGTGATTTCCGAAATAGTACTATAACTTCAACCATTAAAAACTGTCGTTGTTTTTTCACAAACAAATCTTCCATAAACTGGCCTTGAGCTCAATAAAATTGTAAAATATTAACATTTACTAGGCCAACAGAAAAATGAACAAACATTTGTAGACAAGGATGAGCACGCCTTAAAAATGCATTATAATATAAAGTAAAAAATATTTATACAGAAATTGCAAAATAAAAACACAAACAACAACCACACAAACAAGTTAAATAGCGGCAGATCAGTTGCTCTTGTTTGTAGTTGGTTTGTTTAAGGAAGATGAAATAAACACAACAGCCAACTCGGCTAGCGTAGCACAATAGGTAGCGGATTGGCTCTGCAACTCCGAGCTCCCGGGTTCAAAGCCTGAGAGAAGTGGTTATGAAAAATTTTATTAAAAATTAATTTAATTTAATAATCAAAAAGAAGTCTGATGAGGAAATGTGGTGATTTCCGAAATAGTACTATAACTTACACCATTAAAAACTGTTGTTGTTTTTTCACAAACAAAGCTTCCATAAACTGGCCTTGAGCTCAATAAAATTGTTAAATATTAACATTTACTAGGCCAACAGAAAAATTAACAAACATTTGTAGACAAGGATGAGCACGCCTTAAAAATGCATTATAATATAAAGTAAAAAAGATTTATACAGAATTTGCAAAATAAAAACACAAACAACAACCACACAAACAAGTTAAATAGCGGCAGATCAGTTGCTCTTGTTTGTAGTTGGTTTGTTTAAGGAAGATGAAATAAACACAACAGCCAACTCGGCTAGCGTAGCAGAATAGGTAGCGTATTGGCTCTGCAACTCCGAGCTCCCGGGTTCAAAGCCTGAGAGAAGTGGTTATGAAAAATTTAATTAAAAATTAATTTAATTTAATAATCAAAAAGAAGTCTGATGAGGAAATGTGGTGATTTCCGAAATAGTACTATAACTTCAACCATTAAAAACTGTTGTTGTTTTTTCACAAACAAATCTTCCATAAACTGGCCTTGAGCTCAATAAAATTGTAAAATATTAACATTTACTAGGCCAACAGAAAAATTATCAAACATTTGTAGACAAGGATGAGCCCGCCTTAAAAATGCATTATAATATAAAGTAAAAAATATTTATACAGAATTTGCAAAATAAAAAAACAAACAACAACCACGCAAACAAGTTAAATAGCGGCAGATCAGTTGCTCTTCTTTGCAGTTGGTTTGTTTAAGGAAGATGAAATAAACACAACAGCCAACTCGGCAAGCGTAGCACAATAGGTAGCGTATTGGCTCTGCAACTCCGAGCGCCCGGGTTCAAAGCCTGAGAGAAGTGGTTATGAAAAATTTAAGTAAAAATTAATTTAATTTAATAATAAAAGAGAAGTCTGATGAGGAAATGTGGTGATTTCCGAAATAGTACTATAACTTCAACCATTAAAAACTGTTGTTGTTTTTTCACAAACAAATCTTCCATAAACTGGCCTTGAGCTCAATAAAATTGTAAAATATCAACATTTACTAGGCCAACAGAAAAATGAACAAACATTTGTAGACAAGGATGAGCACGCCTTAAAAATGCATTATAATATAAAGTAAAAAATATTTATAGAGAATTTGCAAAATAAAAACACAAACAACAACCACACTAACAAGTTAAATAGCGGCAGATCAGTTGCTCTTGTTTGAAGTTGGTTTGTTTAAGGAAGATGAAATAAACACAACAGCCAACTCGACTAGCGTAGCCCAATAGGCAGCGTATTGGCTCTGCAACTCCGAGCTCTCGGGTTCAAAGCCTGAGAGAAGTGGTTATGAAAAATTAAATTAAAAATTAATTTAATTTAATAATCAAAAAGAAGTCTGATGAGGAAATGTGGTGATTTCCGAAATAGTACTATAACTTCAACCATTAAAAACTGTTGTTGTTTTTTCACAAACAAATCTTCCATAAACTGGTTGAGCTCAATAAAATTGTAAAATATATACATTTACTAGGCCAACAGAAAAATGAACAAACATTTGTAAACAAGGATGAGCACGCCTTAAAAATGCATTATAATATAAAGTAAACAATATTTATACAGAATTTGCAAAATAAAAACACAAACAACAACCACACAAACAAGTTAAATAGCGGCAGATCAGTTGCTCTTGTTTGTAGTTGGTTTGTTTAAGGAAGATGAAATAAACACAACAGCCAACTCGGCTAGCGTAGCACAATAGGTAGCGTATTGGCTCTGCAACTCCGAGCTCCCGGGTTCAAAGCCTGAGAGAAGTGGTTATGAAAAATTAAATTAAAAATTAATTTAATTTAATAATCAAAAAGAAGTCTGATGAGGAAATGTGGTGATTTCCGAAATAGTACTATAACTTCAACCATTAAAAACTGTTGTTGTTTTTTCACAAACAAATCTTCCATAAACTGGCCTTGAGCTCAATTAAATTGTAAAATATTAACATTTACTAGGCCAACAGAAAAATGAACAAACATTTGTAGACAAGGATGAGCACGCCTTAAAAATGCATTATAATATAAAGTAAAAAATATTTATACAGAATTTGCAAAATAAAAACACAAACAACAACCACACAAACAAGTTAAATAGCGGCAGATCAGTTGCTCTTGTTTGTAGTTGGTTTGTTTAAGGAAGATGAAATAAACACAACAGCCAACTCGGCTAGCGTAGCACAATAGGTAGCGTATTGGCTCTGCAACTCCGAGCTCCCGGGTTCAAAGCCTGAGAGAAGTGGTTATAAAAAATTTAATTTAATAATCAAAAGGAAGTCTGATGAGGAAATGTGGTGATTTCCGAAATAGTACTATAACTTCAACCATTAAAAACTGTTGTTGTTTTTTCACAAACAAATCTTCCATAAACTGGCCTTGAGCTCAATAAAATTGTAAAATATTAACATTTACTAGGCCAACAGAAAAATGAACAAACAGTTGTAGACAAGGATGAGCACGCCTTAAAAATGCATTATAATATAAAGTAAAAAATATTTATACAGAATTTGCAAAATATAAACACAAACAACAACCACACAAACAAGTTAAATAGCGGCAGATCATTTGCTCTTGTTTGTAGTTGGTTTGTTTAAGGCAGATGAAATAAACACAACAGCCAACTCGGCTAGCCTAGCACAATAGGTAGCGTATTGGCTCTGCAACTCAGAGCTCCCGGCTTCAAAGCCTGAGAGAAGTGGTTATGAAAAATTAAATTAAAAATTAATTTAATTTAATAATCAAAAAGAAGTCTGATGAGGAAATGTGGTGATTACCGAAATAGTACTATAACTTCAACCATTAAAAACTGTTGTTGTTTTTTCACAAACAAATCTTCCATAAACTGGCCTTGGGCTCAATAAAATTGTAAAATATTAACATTTACTAGGCCAACAGAAAAATGAACAAACATTTGTAGACAAGGATGAGCACGCCTTAAAAATGCATTATAATATAAAGTAAAAAATATTTATACAGAATTTGCAAAATAAAAACACAAACAACAACCACACAAACAAGTTAAATAGCGGCAGATCAGTTGCTCTTGTTTGTAGTTGGTTTGTTTAAGGAAGATGAAATAAACACAACAGCCAACTCGGCTAGCGTAGCACAATAGGTAGCGTATTGGCTCTGAAACTCCGAGCTCCCGGGTTCAAAGCCTGAGAGAAGTGGTTATGAAAAATTAAATTAAAAAAGATTTGTAGACAAGGACGAGCACGCCTTAAAAATGCATTATAATATAAAGTAAAAAAGATTTATACAGAATTTGCAAAATAAAAACACAAACAACAACCACACAAACAAGTTAAATAGCGGCAGATCAGTTGCTCTTGTTTGTAGTTGGTTTGTTTAAGGAAGATGAAATAAACACAACAGCCAACTCGGCTAGCGTAGCACAATAGGTAGCGTATTGGCTCTGCAACTCCGAGCTCCCGGGTTCAAAGCCTGAGAGGAGTGGTTATGAAAAATTAAATTAAAAAACATTTGTAGACAAGGATGAGCACGCCTTAAAAATGCATTATAATATAAAGTAAAAAATATTTATACAGAATTTGCAAAATAAAAACACAAACAAGTTAAATAGCGGCAGATCAGTTGCTCTTGTTTGTAGTTGGTTTGTTTAAGGAAGATGAAATAAACACAACAGCCAACTCGGCTAGCGTAGCACAATAGGTAGCGTATTGGCTCTGAAATTCCGAGCTCCCGGGTTCAAGGCCTGAGAGAAGTGGTTATGAAAAATTAAATTAAAAATTAATTTAATTTAATAATCAAAATGAAGTCTGATGAGGAAATGTGGTGAATTCCGAAATAGTACTATAACTTCAACCGTTAAAAACTGTTGTTGTTTTTTCACAAACAAATCTTCCATACACTGGCCTTGAGCTCAATAAAATTGTAAAATATTAACATTTACTAGGCCAACAGAAAAATGAACAAACATTTGTAAAAAGGACTTATGTTTAGGAGCCTAATAAATGTTTTGAATTTCAATCAAATTGGTCTGTAAATACGGATTTTAGAAATATCTCGACTCCAGCGCCACCTATCGAGTCTATTTTCACACAAGGTATTTATGTTTAGGAGCCTAATAAATGTTTTGAATTTCAAGCAAATCGGTCTGTAAATACGGATTTTAGAAAAATCTCAACTCCAGCGCCACCTATCGAGTCTGTAAATACGGAT
This sequence comes from Philophylla caesio, assembly GCA_963971545.1. NCBI lineage: Eukaryota > Metazoa > Arthropoda > Insecta > Diptera > Tephritidae > Philophylla > Philophylla caesio. Next base: position 50,492,180 of record OZ020605.1, read on the forward strand.
TTTAGAAACATCTCGACTCCAGCGCCTCTTATCGACTTTATTTTCACACAAAGTATTTATGTTTAGAAGCCTAATAAATGTTTTGAATTTCAATCAAATTGGTCTGTAAATACGGGTTTTAGAAATATCTCCATTCCAGCGCCACCTATCAATTCTATTTTCACAAAAACTATTTATGCTTAGAAGCCTAATAAATGTTTTGAATTTCAATCAAATTAGTTTGTAAATACGGATTTTAGAAATATCTCGACTACAGCGCCACCTATCGAGTCTTTTTTCACACAAAGTATTTATGTTTCGGAGTCTTATAAATGTTTTGAATTTCAATCAAATCGGTCTGTAAATACGGATTTTAGCAATATCTCGACTCCAGCGCCACCTATCGACATTATTAAAAGGCACTTTTTATATGATGTTTTTCATAGTTAGCAAGTTGAGACATGTCTACTTTCCTGCTTCTCAAATTCCTCTCAAGTTGAAGAATAAGCATGGATAAAAACGCTCCAGAAACGTTTAAAGAGATGCGTCGCCATCTTGGGAAAAATGATGAAAGACCTCTTCATTGCAAAACGCACACTACGTCGATTTTCACCACACCTTCGTTAGTCGTAACGATAGGTAAGGGCATCTCATGTATAAATTTCAAAAAGATCGGTCGGCACATCTCTTCAAACACCCTTTACCAACGAACACACATTTTAGGCTCCTTTTTTATATATATAGATTTTTAAAAATGTATACAATAAAAATTTATTATATAAATACAAGAATCGTGGCACTGGCTTCTAGGCCTTTAGCCATCCTGTTAATGCTACGTATATGTGTGTTAGTGTGTTATTTATTGTCTGTAGAGACTTAATGTTAAAACAAACATATTTCTTATGTACAGCATTTTACAGCCTGAAAAATTATATACATTTTAAGAGATTATTGTTTTTTGGTATTTTATATATAAGACTTAAGTTTGCGTGGAAGGATCTCTTAGTGCTTCGATTACGATGTTGATGTCGGAATCCGGAGTTGTTTGAAGCAGTGCACATTGACACAAAAGGTGATTTAATGATGGAACGTTACCGCAACGCGGGCAGCTAGAAAGACTTCTGTTTGTAAGCAGGTGTGAGTGGGTTATGATGGTGTGGCCTATCCTCAGGCGAGTAAATTCCCAATAAACATTATAAAGTTACTATAAATTTACTATAAGCTTACATTAGTAAACATGACATTTGGAAAATATTTATCGCAAGCATTGTAACTTGTTTACATCCAATTATTGGATAAGCAAAAGGGATCCCTTATTCTACAATTGAATTGATGTTTGGAAAATATTTGGAAATAAACTTGATAATGGAATACATAATAAAGATTTTGGAAAGCTTGTGGTAAATTTGTATTTTCATTTATTTCCAAATTAGAAATAAATACTATTTGAAAGTAATTAAAAAAATAATTTCAATTGCTATTTTTTAATATATTTATTTTATAAAATACGAATGAAAGTTATTTCGGGTTAGAATGCATGTGTTTTTGTGTATAAACTGCGCGTTGCTTTTGCCTATTTTTGGCAAAATGAAAAAATGATTTGGTTTCTTGGGCGAAATGGCCCTCTTCCAAGCCACGCTTTATTGCAGCATCTATTCGAAAGTAAGAAAATTATTATATTATAAGCTATACAATTTTATATGTGTTGTAATTACTTACTTTTTATGGCGAGTGTAATATTGAAGCTTTGAATAGATTTTTTATCTGCTGTTCCCTTCCACGAATATTTTTCCGCGTAGTTGTCCGTAAATATTTTACGCCAGCAGTTCGTTACAAAGCGACCACCATTGTTTGAAGTAACTTTTAAATTATTTTCCTGAAAATGAATTAAAATTTAGTTAAATTGTGTGATTTTTATGAGCTTAGAAATTATATACCAGAGCAGTCATTGCAGTTAGATCATCTTTTAGAAAGGTTTCAAAACGATCAAAATCATTATTATTATTAAATGGATTCCGTGGTAATACATCAGGGGGTTTATTGTTTTGTTTTATCTGCTTAACTTCATCTCTTAAGGAGAGTATTTCAGATGTAAGCCTCAAGAATATAGGCTCCAATGATTTGGTAACGGCTAGAGATATTTCTGAAAGTAAAAATTACGAATTCATTTGTAATTGTTGTTTGTGTTGGTTACTAGGAATTTACTTACTTTTCACTGCTTCGTCGCTGATATTTACTCCATTATTCTCCACCACGTTGTTGTTGTTGAACACTTGGGAATAAATTGCGTATGCTGAGTCAGAATCGTTATTGCTCGTCATGATGAATTACTGGAAAAAATGCATTTGTTTCGTTTGAAAAATCAGAAAGTAGCATTGCCTTTTGTGAAATCTCATTTAAATCATGACAAAAAAGGGTGCCAGAGTATTGAATATTAGGAGAACAAAATATTTTTAGTACTGCTATAAACTTTTGGTTTATTGTCGAAATCGAGTGTAATACGTTTTATTTCAAATACATCATTTTGAATGTAATAATAATTGTCTGGGAACTTTTTTGAGAAGTAGTAATTTTTTGTTTTGACAAAACTTAAACAGCCATTTGAACATTTGCTATTTTGAGGAACAGATGCAGCTTTGGGATTGGTAGACATATGAATACTCTCTTCAACAAGTCTGTTGTATATTTGCGTTGCTATATGATTTTTTTTCTTTACAAACTTCTTGACTTTTCCAAGATAATTTTCAAATTTGAAGCAACTAATTGTATCCAATGGTCCCAAATTGTTTGCTTCAGCAGCCAAATGAGTTAAGAAGTGAAAATTTATCGTCAGTAATGAATCACTACATAAGTATATACATTTGGAATCTCTTTTACGAACTCGCAAAGCAGGTCGTTGGCACATTCGTTGCTTGCATTATATTTATCTGGATCCAATAAAATTCGTATACCCAAACTTAATTTGAGAAAATTTATATACATTTTTTCGTCTAAAATATGTTTTAAGATGAATGGTCCGGTGTATAAAAGAAACTGACGGAATTCAGTGGCTTTAAATCGGTCAAGTTCTTTTAAATCTCTTGGCTTTCTGCAAAATTCTCTGGGAATTTGTTGTTTTAAATATAAGAATTTTTTATTGAAAACTTGAATTTCTGTTGAACTTAATGAAAAATGCCTTCCCTTAACTTTAAGCCATGATGCCATTAAAGTTTTCGTTACGCCGAGGCACACTACGTGCATATAGTCCTACACAAACTGCTTGACTATGTTAATTTGCGAATTTTCAATAGCAATTGGTAATACATTGTTATGGTGTTCTGCATAGGATCTGTTACGAAAATCTCTATCTGTTCGAATATCGTGAGCTTGATAAGGGTAAATCACTTTGTTATATTTATAGTACCCTTTTTGAACGCACTTAATACAAGAGTGATATCCACTATGTCCTTTGGTTTCTAGAATAAATGACCGCGCCGGCGTATCACATATAAAAGCGCGACATATTATGCGGTAGTTGTTATTTTTAAGAATAAATCCGTCTCTATTTAGCGTACTGAGTTCAGACACGAAACGTTCCAAAAATTCATTTGCATTTTGCGGTTTTGATTTCCTTGAAAATAATCCGACAGTGTAAACTGCGCGAGTGTTATTAACGTTTATTAAAATAGGCCACACTTGTTGCAATGAACTTTTTGACACCGGCAAACCATCAACATTTACATTTAGTTCAATTGTGGAGTCATGTGATTCACTCAGTAAAAAATCAGTTAAGCAATCCTTCAACCCGTAATGAAAGTATTCTCCTTCAAAGAATGAAACCTTGTCAATCGTAGTTGGAGTGTTTTTGAGAGTTCTCACATCTTTGGGCAAATCATCTATAACTCTACCTACAATTTGTAGAATTTCATTTGCAGCGGCAGTCGAAATTTGGTGTTTTATAAAGCATTTTGCCAAATCATTTTTTATGTTCGCAATAGCTGCGTCTTCTAAAGAATTTGCATCACTTTCTTCACTTGAACTGTATTCTGACAAAACCAAATCCGGAGAGCTTGGGCGAGTGCTTTTATATTCACTGTTGGATGGTCGTTTGATATTATTAGATAAATCCTCTACATTTTCATTTATTTTTACACTGTTTGATGTTTGACTGATATTGTCCTCTTGTATATTTTCATTTTTTTTTAATAAATTGGTTATTTCTGCACTCCGTTTCCGCACACTTTTTTTATATTTATATGGCATTTTTACCTACATATGTATAAAATAATCACGACACGCTTCCAGCAGCTACAAATAATACTGGATGCAAAGACAACAAGAAATGCAAAATTCAGGCGACAATATGTGAAGAAAACAAAAAAATATAACGGTTGTTGACAGAATTTACAAAAGCATTGTAATTTTTTTTTTTACAAATCTTTAACAAAGTGTTTGTAAATACATTACCAAATGTTTGGAAAACGTAATTTTCGCAAACTAAAATATTTGGAAAACATTTATTTATAAGCCAGCTTACATGAATGTTTATTGGGTTGCTTTCGTTCGATTAGTGTTTATATTGCTGTAGTGATGATAATATGTCTGCCATTCTGTTGCAAGTGCTTGCTGCCTATTGTTTTTTATGAGGTTGAAGAGGTAATTTTTGGAATAAAAATCACATGCAGGAACTGGCAGTTTCATAACATTTGTTGCTGCTAGGTCGGCGCTTTCCCTTGATACCCACATGGCCAGGAACCCCATAATTTTAATTTTTTTCAGAAAATTTATTAAGGTATCTCTGATTGTAGCAACGATAGGGTTCGCGTTATGTGGTGAAATTAAGGCTGAAACACAGGCTTTACTATCCGTGCATATAAATAATTTCCCTTTTGATTTTTTGGCGCGCTCAACATCGTGAAATATGGCTGACGCTTTAGCTGTGTAGACTGAGCATGTTGTAGAAAGTAGTGCGTTGTATATCGTTTCTCCTTCATTATTGACCACGGTGGACTCAGCAGATTTGGATCCATCTGTAAAGATAAATTTCCAGCCTTTCGATTGATTTTAGTTTTGTATTTCGGCGAAGTAGTCTCGAAACACGATGATAGCCGTGTTGTGCTTTGACATTTCAAAAAGTTGATTGTCAAAAGATGCTTTGTTGATGTTCCATGGAGGGTGCTCAAGCGTTTATGTTGCATTAGATTAAGTGTGATGTTGTTTGCTCTGGCAAAATTAATACATCTTAAGATTGTTGATGAAATTCTGGGTTGTCTTATCTTTTTCATCGAACTTTTGAAAATGTTTGTTAGTGACGGGTTCGATTTTTCAAAAGCTTTTGAGAGTAGCCTATGTGTGGAGTCGTGTGTTCTAATTAAAATTTATGGCAAACCGGACTCCGCCAGGATGTTTTTGATTGGGGATGTAGGGAAGGCTATTGACTTCGTCTTACTGCGCAGTGGTATGGACTTTGTATTAATTTTAGGTTTTTTTTTTTGGCGCAGTGGCCATATATTGGTAGTGCGTAGTCAATTTTTGAAAGGATTGTAGGTCTAACGATATGAGTGAGTATGTTTGGGTGTATAAAAGAGTATTTAGATGAGAGATACTTTATAATGTTTAGCCTTACAACTAGAGAGTTTCTAACGTGTTCACAGTGCTGTTTTAAGTCATACCTAGAATCGATTATTAATCCTAAAATTTTAAGGTTTTACAATCGATGTTAGTGTTGCTAAAGTTAATATTAATATTTCTGCAGTTTATTTTTCTGCATATGTGCAGTAGTTTTGTTTTTTCAAGAGACAGCGATGTGCCTGAAGTATGCGACCATGTCGCAATATCTCTCAGAATATTGGTAGAGGCGTTTTGGACTGTGCTTATGTTAGAAATTGTTGAGTAAAATACAACATCGTCTGCATATATTTGGTGTTCAATGCCCTTATGTTTAGTTGACAAGTGGCTTAGTTCGTCGAAAGCCATTATTAACAGAAACGCAGATAGGGGATAGCCTTCTGGCGTTCCGTTGCTCAAAGGCTTAGTTGATGACACATAGCTGTTGATGCATACTTTCATTTTTCTGTTCGTTAAGAAGTTCTTTACAAACTGTATAAACTTTGGGCCGATTCCTCACTTTGTTAGTTGCGTAATCACAATGTGTGTTCCTATATTGTCAAATGCTTTTTGAAAATCTAGAGAATTAATCGAGGCGTGATTTCGGCTGGACAGAGCGTTGGTTACGAAGTAGTCAATATGCAAAAGGACATCTATGGGGCCATGTCCTCTTCTGTATGCTTTTTGATTTGAAGATATGAGATGGTGTTTATTTGTGTACCACATTAGCCGATTCGCAACAATTTTTACAGGTTGGAAAGAGGAGCTTAAGTTTTCGTCTGAGCTCTCAGTAGAAAAGTAATTCACAAATATTTTTGAAATAGAGGCTGTGTCGGACACGGCACCCGTTGGTGCATGGATAACGTTGATGGTTGATTTTACTTGAGTACCCGTAAGCTTTTTAATATCGGCCCAGATTTGTTGAAGACGGGTTGATATTCAGCGTAAACTCCTGAAAACATTTGCGTTTGGCTTTGTTTTGCAGAGCGCCGGAAGATTTTGTTCTGAGCGGTTGCGTAAAAAACATGCCAAGCGGCTTGTTTATTTTGTCTTTGGGCGGCAAGTTCGCTACTCCACCATAGCACCCGTTTTTGAGCTGTAGCGTTTTTCGTTTGCTGCAGAGCGAAAATTTTAGTTACCCTGGCTGCTTCTTGATTTGTGTTGTTGGATGTCGCGACTTTTGTGCAGTTGTGTGTGCAGATTTTCTGAGATTTTTCCCAATTGGCGTAATTGGTTTTAAATACAAAGTTTGCTTTGTGCAAGTTACATTGACATAGTTTCCTCCCCTCTTATGTTGGGAGGCGTAAGTTACTAGGTTTGCAGTCCTTGCATGACAGGAGAACATATTTTTCGGTAACTTTTATACATAATATTATCAATGGCCGTATTAACTGTACGTGCCTTGCAAATTTACTGAAATTATATATTCCACCACGATACCTAAGGAATAATCGATTGTTTGAAAGTGAACTTCAATTTTCTAATTATAGTGATAATGAACCAATTGCTAGATATATCAGGCTTTGTAACACCTATTCAAAAAATATTGATTTTGCTGTGAATATAAATAAGTTTAAAATGAATTTGTTTTTCCTATTCAATTAACTAATTTTTAAGTAGTCCTAATTAGTCTGTAAGAATAATGTCCTGTAGACCGTAAATAAAATAAATAAATAAAAATAAATAAATAAGTGCCTTGATTTGAAAGTTAGAGATTTCACCCCGAGATTTACTTTTAAAATTATTGGGAAATGGTCACTGTCATTTAGATCGTCGAGTAACGTCCACTCGCATTTGGATGAGATGGAATCAGTGCACAGGGTGATATCGATATGGGAGAGGGTACGGTGTGTGGAAAAATGTGTAGCTTGGCCATTGTTTAAACCAGAGAACGTGTATTGACAGAGAAGCCTTATCTTAGTCCATTCCGACTCACATTCCTCTGATTTTGAGGGGTAATGTATATGTCAGCATGGTTCACCACAATATTTTTCAAAATTGTTCACCACTATTCGACAGCGATTGAGCATAAAACTAATAGCAGCAGAGCGGGAATTGATAAAACGAGAGTTTTAATGTATTTTCGTTCTGTTATCGGTCGAGCTGAATATTTATTTAAATTTTGTCAAAATTCATTAACTTAAATTTATAAAAATAATCTTTGATGAAATATTTTGGTACAATGCATAGCAAGTAGTACTTTGTACACATGTAAATCTGGCCATATGAGCCATTTATTTACTTTTTAATATTAAATTTGGTTAAAATAAATAAATTCAGTAATTTTAAATCTTCACAGGTTTCTTATGTATTTACAATCATAAATATTATGTACAGAAGTATACATATATTCTTCAAATATATGTACATGTATATAAGTAGGTTTATGTTTTCTTTTTGCTTTTAAATGCTGAAATTTCAAAAATATTTTATCAACTACCTTGAATTGTACTGAAAGCGTTCTTATTACAACGAAATTCAAAATTTGACAATTCAAATTAAAATAAAATATGAAAAAAGTTCAAAAAAAGTTTGCTGCGGCTACCTATTGTATGTGCCTTGGAATTAACGTATTCATTTTATGTAAGTACATACATACATACATAGAAAGGCTCATATCATATTCTGATTCTTACAAAATCCGTAAAAAAGCCAACAATATGCCTCATAGAATTTATATAATACATATAAACATACATTTGTATGTATATGTACATATTTATTTGTTGATATTACTAGTTACTTGTTATCACATGTATGTATTATAATTTAGTATGCTTTCCGAAACTAAATTTAATATCACACATGTTTAAAATATTTGATCAAACAAATAGAAGCCTGAAATTCATCTTATTTGTAAGCAAAAACCCAAACGCATATTTTTATGCACATACATACATACAGTAAATACAAACGTACATTTGTTCACGTGCCCGCAAACCACCCTTGAGCTCTAAATGTTTGATTCAGCTCGGACTTCGAACAATTCTGCCAAGTGACGAAAGCTATAAACCACCACCATAAATTAGAGTTGGGTGCAAATACTTTTCGTTCCGCAGTAGGTACAAGGAAAAATAGGACTAATAAAAATATATCCGATTTAACTCTCAGAGACGTTTAACTGGGAGAAAATCAATAATATATAGCTGCTTAATACTTATTAAGGTAGGATATAGTGTGATACATTTTTAAAATAATTTAAAAGGGAAAATTAATTCACCCTTATCGTGAGTTTCGTTTTCGCCCGAAATAGTTCACTTTTCACTGTTCGCTTATTATGAGTTTCGGGCGGAAATTTTCCGCTTTCGAACATTGTTTCGCCTTATCGGCAGCACTAATTCCAGGAGTAAAACAATCAATAAAGTTCAAAGTGAGATACTTTTGAGTAGAATGCAGGAAAAGCAAAACTTCAGAGAGAACGTGACTAAAAGACGATTGCGCTAGCCCAATTTCACAATCCTAGTAAATACTTAAACGCATCTTTATTGACTCTGTAATATTTCAAAAACCTGAAAGAATTATAATTTTATTAATAGTTGCACGAATGTTCACTCATAATTTCTTACAAAGTCTCTGGCATTTCCAGTGCTTCCTGCTCGTTAAAGCGAGTTTTCTTCATCTTCGCATAAAATTCTCATTGCAATGGAATGCATTTTGAAAAATTACTATTTACTTTGTCTATTTGATTATTGTACACTTTCATTAAACAAGTAAACAAATTTCAGAGTTGCAATTTCCATGTTCGAATTTTTCGAAGCAAAATTTATTCCGGGCGAAACTTACAATAGGCGGATTCAATTCGGGAGAATGAAAAAATTTCGGGCGGATTTTTTTCCGGGCGGAACTCACGATAAGGGTGATTATGAATTTCTGTATCTACTTTTCATAAAGTAGTAGATTTCCTATTCCGACTACAAATTGCAGTAAATGGTTTACAAATTTAGTGATGACCAACACTGTTGTTCAAATGCGACAAAATTCGGCTACATATTTACATATATATACATACATATAAGCTCATACAAATGTACACAGTGCATATTGAGGTGATGAAGATGTGCTGAGTATTTGTCTTGGGAAGGCCGATTTTGCGAAATAATACTGAATGCATTTATATATTTTCAATCGTTTTTCAAAATAATGGTTTGTAATTGTTAAATATTGATAAATTATATATAAATTTGGTAAAGTTATCTCGTATTAGGTGAATAATGCCTAATATACGTATTTTATTATTTGTTAACTACAAATTTGCCGGACTGGGCCAGAAATAGGCAACGCCCCTGTATTTGCAAAGCTGAAGACGAAAATGTTAAAATTTATAAATTTTTGCAAGATCGCGAAAATGTGCTTCGCTGGCAGATTTTAAGTTGTGCTGCAATTTATAAATGAAATGAGTTTTACGCACGCGCAATTTATGAATGAAAAGGTTTAGGATTTACGGCGCCGGTGTAACTGTTGATTTAGCAGTTGCTGCGGGAAGTGAGGACAGAAGTGTGCGCACGCCAATATGTAAATATGTATAAATATAAGTATGTGCGTATATTTGTATGTACAAAGACATACCTATTAATTTTACCTAGTATAATAAATGCTCAACTACATATAAACAAAGTTTGGGTAGAGAAAAAGTTTTAAATGAATATCCATGCATTTATGAATGTACATACATACATACATATTTATGTATACACATGATTTGCAGTAATTTTCAAAAAATTTGCGAATAACTTATGTAGTACATATATAAAAGCGTAAAAAGTATGTGTCAACAAATGCAAATCGCCGCCGGTATTTTAGCATTTGCGTTGGCGCACCACCATTATAGCAAATCTTATCATATCATATGTACGTACACACAAATAACACAAAAGAGGACTCTTCATTAATTAATAAACCAAATGTTATTATTATTTGACAAATAAAAAACCTTATTTATCCAATATCCAACGAAATTCATAAAGATCCTAATCCGTAATGCCGTCGGCAAAACAACAGGTGGATTATGCTCACATTTGTGCATTACTTAAAAACATATTCATAAAACAAAAGAGGAACGGCTTCAGTCATTAATTTCACAAATGCACACATGTTAGTATGAATATACATTTTATCAAACATATTATATTTTTTCTGCTTTTTATTAAATTGTGAAAATTATCTCAAAATAAGTCTATTTTTCTTACATACATACATATATGAGAATATACAAGCTGTTAAATTTCTTTCGACCTCACTCAACTCTGTGAATTTGCCGCTCTTGTTATTTCCCCTGTTAGCTCTGACGAGGTGAACTACGCTTACATATCTTGTTGGATTTTGACAATTCACACTGACACCCCTATGCTGGAATCCGTCGTACGTTCGATTACGCTACGAATCGTAAAATCGGTATGCTCAAATCCGCTTTTCGTAATCGTAAATTCGAAATTCGTAGACTGTTTTCGCAATTCGTAATATCGGTATGCCAGAATCCGTCGGAGCTGTCAATTGCGGAATTTTTGTACGAACAGCCACTGGTGTCGGAGCGAAATAAATTTTACAAAAATAAACGTTTATAAACCCAAAAAGCAGCAAATATGCATGTATGTATGTATATATGTACATGTGTACATTTGTATTTATGTACATACATATGTAATATAAACTATGCAATAAAAACTAGAATTATTACGTGTGTATATATTTGCGGAGATCACAAACAAATCGTACGCAGTATGTTTCTTGTATGAATGCTTCTTTGTTGAGGCGAAAACTTGTCAAAAATCTTTAAACCATTAAACTTTAATATATCTGAGCATTAAATTCGACAATATTACACACTTCATAATTTAAGAAATTTGTATTTAGATCATCTCTTAAGAATGTACATACATTCGATGCATATTTATGCAATTCTGCCTTTATTTAACGAAAACTTATCAAATGGCTTATAAATGTTGATATTAAACTTCATTCTTTACTTGCAATAATATCGGTACGTGTATATTTCTGCCAATATGCCTAATTACGATCTTCGAAATTCCTGTTTTTGGTTGGCAACGCGGTTGAAAGTTACGATCGGATTTCAGCATACCAAATTTCGAACTTTCGGAACGGAGCTACGAATTCGTAACTACGAACATTCGGATTACAGCATAGGGGTGTGATATTCGCGTGAAAAGCTTCTCTGTCAAATATAAGTTCTCTGGTTTAAACAAAATAGACTAGAGGAGAAAATAGCATCTTGGTTTATTGTCGAAATCGAGTGTAATACGTTTTATTTCAAATACATCATTTTGAATGAAATAATAATTGTCTGGGAACTTTTTTGAGAAGTAGTAATTTTTTGTTTTGACAAAACTTAAACAGCCATTTGAACATTTGCTATTTTGAGGAACAGATGCAGCTTTGGGATTGGTAGACATATGAATACTCTCTTCAACAAGTCTGTTGTATATTTGAGTTGCTATATGATTCTTTTTCTTTACAAACTTCTTGACTTTTCCGAGATAATTTTCAAATTTGAAGCAACTAATTGTATCCAATGGTCCCAAATTGTTTGCTTCAGCAGCCAAATGAGTTAAGAAGTGAAAATTTATCGTCAGTAATGAATCACTACATAAGTATATACATTTGGAATCTCTTTTACGAACTCGCAAAGCAGGTCGTTGGCACATTCGTTGCTTGCATTATATTTATCTGGATCCAATAAAATTCGTATACCCAAACTTAATTTGAGAAAATTTATATACATTTTTTCGTCTAAAATATGTTTTAAGATGAATGGTCCGGTGTATAAAAGAAACTGACGGAATTCAGTGGCTTTAAATCTGTCAAGTTCTTTTAAATCTCTTGGCTTTCTGCAAAATTCTCTGGGTATTTGTTGTTTTAAATATAAGAATTTTTTATTGCAAACTTGAATTTCTGTTGAACTTAATGAAAAATGCCTTCCCTTAACTTTAAGCCATGATGCCATTAAAGTTTTCGTTACGCCGAGGCACACTACGTGCATATAGTCCTACACAAACTGCTTGACTATGTTAATTTGCAAATTTTCAATAGCAATTGGTAATACATTGTTATGGTGTTCTGCATAGGATTTGTTACGAAAATCTCTATCTGTTCGAATATCGTGAGCTTGATAAGGGTAAATTACTTTGTTATATTTATAGTACCCTTTTTGAACGCACTTAATACAAGAGTGATATCCACTATGTCCTTTGGTTTCTAGAATAAATGACCGCGCCGGCGTATCACATATAAAAGCGCGACATATTATGCGGTAGTTGTTATTTTTAAGAATAAATCCGTCTCTATTTAGCGTACTGAGTTCAGACACGAAACGTTCCAAAAATTCATTTGCATTTTGCGGTTTTGATTTCCTTGAAAATAATCCGACAGTGTAAACTGCGCGAGTGTTATTAACGTTTATTATAATAGGCCACACTTGTTGCAATGAACTTTTTGACACCGGCAAACCATCAACATTTACATTTAGTTCAATTGTGGAGTCATGTGATTCACTCAGTAAAAAATCAGTTAAGCAATCCTTCAACCCGTAATGAAAGTATTCTCCTTCAAAGAATGAAACCTTGTCAATCGTAGTTGGAGTGTTTTTGAGAGTTCTCACATCTTTGGGCAAATCATCTATAACTCTACCTACAATTTGTAGAATTTCATTTGCAGCGGCAGTCGAAATTTGGTGTTTTATAAAGCATTTTGCCAAATCATTTTTTATGTTCGCAATAGCTGCGTCTTCTAAAGAATTTGCATCACTTTCTTCACTTGAACTGTATTCTGACAAAACCAAATCCGGAGAGCTTGGGCGAGTGCTTTTATATTCACTGTTGGATGGTCGATTGATATTATTAGATAAATCCTCTACATTTTCATTTATTTTTACACTGTTTGATGTTTGACTGATATTGTCCTCTTGTATATTTTCATTTTTTTTTAATAAATTGGTTATTTCTGCACTCCGTTTCCGCACACTTTTTTTATATTTATATGGCATTTTTACCTACATATGTATAAAATAATCACGACACGCTTCCAGCAGCTACAAATAATACTGGATGCAAAGACAACAAGAAATGCAAAATTCAGGCGACAATATGTGAAGAAAACAAAAAAATATAACGGTTGTTGACAGAATTTACAAAAGCATTGTAATTTTTTTTTTACAAATCTTTAACAAAGTGTTTGTAAATACATTACCAAATGTTTGGAAAACGTAATTTTCGCAAACTAAAATATTTGGAAAACATTTATTTATAAGCCAGCTTACATGAATGTTTATTGGGTTGCTTTCGTTCGATTAGTGTTTATATTGCTGTAGTGATGATAATATGTCTGCCATTCTGTTGCAAGTGCTTGCTGCCTATTGTTTTTTATGAGGTTGAAGAGGTAATTTTTGGAATAAAAATCACATGCAGGAACTGGCAGTTTCATAACATTTGTTGCTGCTAGGTCGGCGCTTTCCCTTGATACCCACATGGCCAGGAACCCCATAATTTTTTTCAGACAATTTATTAAGGTATCTCTGATTGTAGCAATGATAGGGTTCGCGTTATGTGGTGAAATTAAGGCTGAAACACAGGCTTTACTATCCGTGCATATAAATAATTTCCCTTTTGATTTTTTGGCGCGCTCAACACCGTAAAATATGGCTGACGCTTTAGCTGTGTAGACTGAGCATGTTGTAGAAAGTAGTGCGTTGTATATCGTTTCTCCTTCATTATTGACCACGGTGGACTCAGCAGATTTGGATCCATCTGTAAAGATAAATTTCCAGCCTTTCGATTGATTTTAGTTTTGTATTTCGGCGAAGTAGTCTCGAAACACGATGATAGCCGTGTTGTGCTTTGACATTTCAAAAAGTTGATTGTCAAAAGATGCTTTGTTGATGTTCCATGGAGGGTGCTCAAGCGTTTATGTTGCATTAGATTAAGTGTGATGTTGTTTGCTCTGGCAAAATTAATACATCTTAAGATTGTTGATGAAATTCTGGGTTGTCTTATCTTTTTCATCGAACTTTTGAAAATGTTTGTTAGTGACGGGTTCGATTTTTCAAAAGCTTTTCAGAGTAGCCTATGTGTGGAGTCGTGTGTTCTAATTAAAATTTATGGCAAACCGGACTCCGCCAGGATGTTTTTGATTGGGGATGTAGGGAAGGCTATTGACTTCGTCTTACTGCGCAGTGGTATGGACTTTGTATTAATTTTAGGTTTTTTTTTTGGCGCAGTGGCCATATATTGGTAGTGCGTAGTCAATTTTTGAAAGGATTGTAGCTCTAACGATATGAGTGAGTATGTTTGGGTGTATAAAAGAGTGTTTAGATGAGAGATACTTTATAATGTTTAGCCTTACAACTAGAGAGTTTCTAACGTGTTCACAGTGCTGTTTTAAGTCATACCTAGAATCGATTATTAATCCTAAAATTTTAAGGTTTTACAATCGATGTTAGTGTTGCTAAAGTTAATATTAATATTTCTGCAGTTTATTTTTCTGCATATGTGCAGTACTTTTGTTTTTTCAAGAGACAGCGATGTGCCTGAAGTATGCGACCATGTCGCAATATCTCTCAGAATATTGGTAGAGGCGTTTTGGACTGTGCTTATGTTAGAAATTGTTGAGTAAAATACAACATCGTCTGCATATATTTGGTGTTCAATGCCCTTATGTTTAGTTGACAAGTGGCTTAGTTCGTCGAAAGCCATTATTAACAGAAACGCAGATAGGGGATAGCCTTCTGGCGTTCCGTTGCTCAAAGGCTTAGTTGATGACACATAGCTGTTGATGCATACTTTCATTTTTCTGTTCGTTAAGAAGTTCTTTACAAACTGTATAAATTTTGGGCCGATTCCTCACTTTGTTAGTTGCGTAATCACAATGTGTGTTCCTATATTGTCAAATGCTTTTTGAAAATCTAGAGAATTAATCGAGGCGTGATTTCGGCTGGACAGAGCGTTGGTTACGAAGTAGTCAATATGCAAAAGGACATCTATGGGGCCATGTCCTCTTCTGTATGCTTTTTGATTTGAAGATATGAGATGGTGTTTATTTGTGTACCACATTAGCCGATTCGCAACAATTTTTACAGGTTGGAAAGAGGAGCTTAAGTTTTCGTCTGAGCTCTCAGTAGAAAAGTAATTCACAAATATTTTTGAAATAGAGGCTGTGTCGGACACGGCACCCGTTGGTGCATGGATAACGTTGATGGTTGATTTTACTTGAGTACCCGTAAGCTTTTTAATATCGGCCCAGATTTGTTGAAGACGGGTTGATATTCAGCGTAAACTCCTGAAAACATTTGCGTTTGGCTTTGTTTTGCAGAGCGCCGGAAGATTTTGTTCTGAGCGGTTGCGTAAAAAACATGCCAAGCGGCTTGTTTATTTTGTCTTTGGGCGGCAAGTTCGCTACTCCACCATAGCACCCGTTTTTGAGCTGTAGCGTTTTTCGTTTGCTGCAGAGCGAAAATTTTAGTTACCCTGGCTGCTTCTTGATTTGTGTTGTTGGATGTCGCGACTTTTGTGCAGTTGTGTGTGCAGATTTTCTGAGATTTTTCCCAATTGGCGTAATTGGTTTTAAATACAAAGTTTGCTTTGTGCAAGTTACACTGACATAGTTTCCTCCCCTCTTATGTTGGGAGGCGTAAGTTACTAGGTTTGCAGTCCTTGCATGACAGGAGAACATATTTTTCGGTAACTTTTATACATAATATTATCAATGGCCGTATTAACTGTACGTGCCTTGCAAATTTACTGAAATTATATATTCCACCACGATACCTAAGGAATAATCGATTGTTTGAAAGTGAACTGCAATTTTCTAATTATAGTGATAATGAACCAATTGCTAGATATATCAGGCTTTGTAACACCTATTCAAAAAATATTGATTTTGCTGTGAATATAAATAAGTTTAAAATGAATTTGTTTTTCCTATTCAATTAACTAATTTTTAAGTAGTCCTAATTAGTCTGTAAGAATAATGTTCTGTAGACCGTAAATAAAATAAATAAATAAAAATAAATAAATAAGTGCCTTGATTTGAAAGTTAGAGATTTCACCCCGAGATTTACTTTTAAAATATTGGGAAATGGTCACTGTCATTTAGATCGTCGAGTAACGTCCACTCGCATTTGGATGAGATGGAATCAGTGCACAGGGTGATATCGATATGGGAGAGGGTACGGTGTGTGGAAAAATGTGTAGCTTGGCCATTGTTTAAACCAGAGAACGTGTATTGACAGAGAAGCCTTATCTTAGTCCATTCCGACTCACATTCCTCTGATTTTGAGGGGTAATGTATATGTCAGCATGGTTCACCACAATATTTTTCAAAATTGTTCACCACTATTCGACAGCGATTGAGCATAAAACTAATAGCAGCAGAGCGGGAATTGATAAAACGAGAGTTTTAATGTATTTTCGTTCTGTTATCGGTCGAGCTGAATATTTATTTAAATTTTGTCAAAATTCATTAACTTAAATTTATAAAAATAATCTTTGATGAAATATTTTGGTACAATGCATAGCAAGTAGTACTTTGTACACATGTAAATCTGGCCATATGAGCCATTTATTTACTTTTTAATATTAAATTTGGTTAAAATAAATAAACTCAGTAATTTTAAATCTTCACAGGTTTCTTATGTATTTACAATCATAAATATTATGTACAGAAGTATACATATATTCTTCAAATATATGTACATGTATATAAGTAGGTTTATGTTTTCTTTTTGCTTTTAAATGCTGAAATTTCAAAAATATTTTATCAACTACCTTGAATTGTACTGAAAGCGTTCTTATTACAACGAAATTCAAAATTTGACAATTCAAATTAAAATAAAATATGAAAAAAGTTCAAAAAAAGTTTGCTGCGGCTACCTATTGTATGTGCCTTGGAATTAACGTATTCATTTTATGTAAGTACATACATACATAGAAAGGCTCATATCATATTCTGATTCTTACAAAATCCGTAAAAAAGCCAACAATATGCCTCATAGAATTTATATAATACATATAAACATACATTTGTATGTATATGTACATATTTATTTGTTGATATTACTAGTTACTTGTTATCACATGTATGTATTATAATTTAGTATGCTTTCCGAAACTAAATTTAATATCACACATGTTTAAAATATTTGATCAAACAAATAGAAGCCTGAAATTCATCTTATTTGTAAGCAAAAACCCAAACGCATATTTTTATGCACATACATACATACAGTAAATACAAACGTACATTTGTTCACGTGCCCGCAAACCACCCTTGAGCTCTAAATGTTTGATTCAGCTCGGACTTCGAACAATTCTGCCAAGTGACGAAAGCTATAAACCACCACCATAAATTAGAGTTGGGTGCAAATACTTTTCGTTCCGCAGTAGGTACAAGGAAAAATAGGACTAATAAAAATATATCCGATTTAACTCTCAGAGACGTTTAACTGGGAGAAAATCAATAATATATAGCTGCTTAATACTTATTAAGGTAGGATATAGTGTGATACATTTTTAAAATAATTTAAAAGGGAAAATTAATTCACCCTTATCGTGAGTTTCGTTTTCGCCCGAAATAGTTCACTTTTCACTGTTCGCTTATTATGAGTTTCGGGCGGAAATTTTCCGCTTTCGAACATTGTTTCGCCTTATCGGCAGCACTCATTCCGGGCGAAAAAAGGAGCCATTTCAATTGAATTTTTTCACAATTTTTTGAGAGGCGAACAATATACACGGATTCCAAATGTAAGTTGCATCTGTTTTTATATAAGATATATAACAATTATTAATAGCAAATTTTTACATATGTAATCTATAATTCCAGGAGTAAAACAATCAATAAAGTTCAAAGTGAGATACTTTTGAGTAGAATGCAGGAAAAGCAAAACTTCAGAGAGAACGTGACTAAAAGACGATTGCGCTAGCCCAATTTCACAATCCTAGTAAATACTTAAACGCATCTTTATTGACTCTGTAATATTTCAAAAACCTGAAAGAATTATAATTTTATTAATAGTTGCACGAATGTTCACTCATAATTTCTTACAAAGTCTCTGGCATTTCCAGTGCTTCCTGCTCGTTAAAGCGAGTTTTCTTCATCTTCGCATAAAATTCTCATTGCAATGGAATGCATTTTGAAAAATTACTATTTACTTTGTCTATTTGATTATTGTACACTTTCATTAAACAAGTAAACAAATTTCAGAGTTGCAATTTCCATGTTCGAATTTTTCGAAGCAAAATTTATTCCGGGCGAAACTTACAATAGGCGGATTCAATTCGGGAGAATGAAAAAATTTCGGGCGGATTTTTTTCCGGGCGGAACTCACGATAAGGGTGATTATGAATTTCTGTATCTACTTTTCATAAAGTAGTAGATTTCCTATTCCGACTACAAATTGCAGTAAATGGTTTACAAATTTAGTGATGACCAACACTGTTGTTCAAATGCGACAAAATTCGGCTACATATTTACATATATATACATACATATAAGCTCATACAAATGTACACAGCGCATATTGAGGTGATGAAGATGTGCTGAGTATTTGTCTTGGGAAGGCCGATTTTGCGAAATAATACTGAAT
The DNA here is from genome assembly GCA_963971545.1 of Philophylla caesio. Lineage (NCBI taxonomy): Eukaryota > Metazoa > Arthropoda > Insecta > Diptera > Tephritidae > Philophylla > Philophylla caesio. The sequence goes on from OZ020605.1 coordinate 50,511,333, forward strand.
GCATTTATATATTTTCAATCGTTTTTCAAAATAATGGTTTGTAATTGTTAAATATTGATAAATTATATATAAATTGGGTAAAGTTATCTCGTATTAGGTGAATAATGCCTAATATACGTATTTTATTATTTGTTAACTACAAATTTGCCGGACTGGGCCAGAAATAGGCAACGCCCCTGTATTTGCAAAGCTGAAGACGAAAATGTTAAAATTTATAAATTTTTGCAAGATCGCGAAAATGTGCTTCGCTGGCAGATTTTAAGTTGTGCTGCAATTTATAAATGAAATGAGTTTTACGCACGCGCAATTTATGAATGAAAAGGTTTAGGATTTACGGCGCCGGTGTAACTGTTGATTTAGCAGTTGCTGCGGGAAGTGAGGACAGAAGTGTGCGCACGCCAATATGTAAATATGTATAAATATAAGTATGTGCGTATATTTGTATGTACAAAGACATACCTATTAATTTTACCTAGTATAATAAATGCTCAACTACATATAAACAAAGTTTGGGTAGAGAAAAAGTTTTAAATGAATATCCATGCATTTATGAATGTACATACATACATACATATTTATGTATACACATGATTTGCAGTAATTTTCAAAAAATTTGCGAATAACTTATGTAGTACATACATATATAAAAGCGTAAAAAGTATGTGTCAACAAATGCAAATCGCCGCCGGTATTTTAGCATTTGCGTTGGCGCACCACCATTATAGCAAATCTTATCATATCATATGTACGTACACACAAATAACACAAAAGAGGACTCTTCATTAATTAATAAACCAAATGTTATTATTATTTGACAAATAAAATTCGGCTTTTTACCTTATTTATCCAATATCCAACGAAATTCATAAAGATCCTAATCCGTAATGCCGTCGGCAAAACAACAGGTGGATTATGCTCACATTTGTGCATTACTTAAAAACATATTCATAAAACAAAAGAGGAACGGCTTCAGTCATTAATTTCACAAATGCACACATGTTAGTATGAATATACATTTTATCAAACATATTATATTTTTTCTGCTTTTTATTAAATTGTGAAAATTATCTCAAAATAAGTCTATTTTTCTTACATACATATATGAGAATATACAAGCTGTTAAATTTCTTTCGACCTCACTCAACTCTGTGAATTTGCCGCTCTTGTTATTTCCCCTGTTAGCTCTGACGAGGTGAACTACGCTTACATATCTTGTTGGATTTTGACAATTCACACTGATATTCGCGTGAAAAGCTTCTCTGTCAAATATAAGTTCTCTGGTTTAAACAAAATAGACTAGAGGAGAAAATAGCATCTTGGTTTATTGTCGAAATCGAGTGTAATACGTTTTATTTCAAATACATCATTTTGAATGAAATAATAATTGTCTGGGAACTTTTTTGAGAAGTAGTAATTTTTTGTTTTGACAAAACTTAAACAGCCATTTGAACATTTGCTATTTTGAGGAACAGATGCAGCTTTGGGATTGGTAGACATATGAATACTCTCTTCAACAAGTCTGTTGTATATTTGAGTTGCTATATGATTTTTTTTCTTTACAAACTTCTTGACTTTTCCGAGATAATTTTCAAATTTGAAGCAACTAATTGTATCCAATGGTCCCAAATTGTTTGCTTCAGCAGCCAAATGAGTTAAGAAGTGAAAATTTATCGTCAGTAATGAATCACTACATAAGTATATACATTTGGAATCTCTTTTACGAACTCGCAAAGCAGGTCGTTGGCACATTCGTTGCTTGCATTATATTTATCTGGATCCAATAAAATTCGTATACCCAAACTTAATTTGAGAAAATTTATATACATTTTTTCGTCTAAAATATGTTTTAAGATGAATGGTCCGGTGTATAAAAGAAACTGACGGAATTCAGTGGCTTTAAATCTGTCAAGTTCTTTTAAATCTCTTGGCTTTCTGCAAAATTCTCTGGGTATTTGTTGTTTTAAATATAAGAATTTTTTATTGCAAACTTGAATTTCTGTTGAACTTAATGAAAAATGCCTTCCCTTAACTTTAAGCCATGATGCCATTAAAGTTTTCGTTACGCCGAGGCACACTACGTGCATATAGTCCTACACAAACTGCTTGACTATGTTAATTTGCAAATTTTCAATAGCAATTGGTAATACATTGTTATGGTGTTCTGCATAGGATTTGTTACGAAAATCTCTATCTGTTCGAATATCGTGAGCTTGATAAGGGTAAATTACTTTGTTATATTTATAGTACCCTTTTTGAACGCACTTAATACAAGAGTGATATCCACTATGTCCTTTGGTTTCTAGAATAAATGACCGCGCCGGCGTATCACATATAAAAGCGCGACATATTATGCGGTAGTTGTTATTTTTAAGAATAAATCCGTCTCTATTTAGCGTACTGAGTTCAGACACGAAACGTTCCAAAAATTCATTTGCATTTTGCGGTTTTGATTTCCTTGAAAATAATCCGACAGTGTAAACTGCGCGAGTGTTATTAACGTTTATTATAATAGGCCACACTTGTTGCAATGAACTTTTTGACACCGGCAAACCATCAACATTTACATTTAGTTCAATTGTGGAGTCATGTGATTCACTCAGTAAAAAATCAGTTAAGCAATCCTTCAACCCGTAATGAAAGTATTCTCCTTCAAAGAATGAAACCTTGTCAATCGTAGTTGGAGTGTTTTTGAGAGTTCTCACATCTTTGGGCAAATCATCTATAACTCTACCTACAATTTGTAGAATTTCATTTGCAGCGGCAGTCGAAATTTGGTGTTTTATAAAGCATTTTGCCAAATCATTTTTTATGTTCGCAATAGCTGCGTCTTCTAAAGAATTTGCATCACTTTCTTCACTTGAACTGTATTCTGACAAAACCAAATCCGGAGAGCTTGGGCGAGTGCTTTTATATTCACTGTTGGATGGTCGATTGATATTATTAGATAAATCCTCTACATTTTCATTTATTTTTACACTGTTTGATGTTTGACTGATATTGTCCTCTTGTATATTTTCATTTTTTTTTAATAAATTGGTTATTTCTGCACTCCGTTTCCGCACACTTTTTTTATATTTATATGGCATTTTTACCTACATATGTATAAAATAATCACGACACGCTTCCAGCAGCTACAAATAATACTGGATGCAAAGACAACAAGAAATGCAAAATTCAGGCGACAATATGTGAAGAAAACAAAAAAATATAACGGTTGTTGACAGAATTTACAAAAGCATTGTAATTTTTTTTTTTACAAATCTTTAACAAAGTGTTTGTAAATACATTACCAAATGTTTGGAAAACGTAATTTTCGCAAACTAAAATATTTGGAAAACATTTATTTATAAGCCAGCTTACATGAATGTTTATTGGGTTGCTTTCGTTCGATTAGTGTTTATATTGCTGTAGTGATGATAATATGTCTGCCATTCTGTTGCAAGTGCTTGCTGCCTATTGTTTTTTATGAGGTTGAAGAGGTAATTTTTGGAATAAAAATCACATGCAGGAACTGGCAGTTTCATAACATTTGTTGCTGCTAGGTCGGCGCTTTCCCTTGATACCCACATGGCCAGGAACCCCATAATTTTAATTTTTTTCAGACAATTTATTAAGGTATCTCTGATTGTAGCAATGATAGGGTTCGCGTTATGTGGTGAAATTAAGGCTGAAACACAGGCTTTACTATCCGTGCATATAAATAATTTCCCTTTTGATTTTTTGGCGCGCTCAACACCGTAAAATATGGCTGACGCTTTAGCTGTGTAGACTGAGCATGTTGTAGAAAGTAGTGCGTTGTATATCGTTTCTCCTTCATTATTGACCACGGTGGACTCAGCAGATTTGGATCCATCTGTAAAGATAAATTTCCAGCCTTTCGATTGATTTTAGTTTTGTATTTCGGCGAAGTAGTCTCGAAACACGATGATAGCCGTGTTGTGCTTTGACATTTCAAAAAGTTGATTGTCAAAAGATGCTTTGTTGATGTTCCATGGAGGGTGCTCAAGCGTTTATGTTGCATTAGATTAAGTGTGATGTTGTTTGCTCTGGCAAAATTAATACATCTTAAGATTGTTGATGAAATTCTGGGTTGTCTTATCTTTTTCATCGAACTTTTGAAAATGTTTGTTAGTGACGGGTTCGATTTTTCAAAAGCTTTTGAGAGTAGCCTATGTGTGGAGTCGTGTGTTCTAATTAAAATTTATGGCAAACCGGACTCCGCCAGGATGTTTTTGATTGGGGATGTAGGGAAGGCTATTGACTTCGTCTAACTGCGCAGTGGTATGGACTTTGTATTAATTTTAGGTTTTTTTTGGCGCAGTGGCCATATATTGGTAGTGCGTAGTCAATTTTTGAAAGGATTGTAGCTCTAACGATATGAGTGAGTATGTTTGGGTGTATAAAAGAGTGTTTAGATGAGAGATACTTTATAATGTTTAGCCTTACAACTAGAGAGTTTCTAACGTGTTCACAGTGCTGTTTAAAGTCATACCTAGAATCGATTATTAATCCTAAAATTTTAAGGTTTTACAATCGATGTTAGTGTTGCTAAAGTTAATATTAATATTTCTGCAGTTTATTTTTCTGCATATGTGCAGTAGTTTTGTTTTTTCAAGAGACAGCGATGTGCCTGAAGTATGCGACCATGTCGCAATATCTCTCAGAATATTGGTAGAGGCGGTTTGGACTGTGCTTATGTTAGAAATTGTTGAGTAAAATACAACATCGTCTGCATATATTTGGTGTTCAATGCCCTTATGTTTAGTTGACAAGTGGCTTAGTTCGTCGAAAGTCATTATTAACAGAAACGCAGATAGGGGATAGCCTTCTGGCGTTCCGTTGCTCAAAGGCTTAGTTGATGACACATAGCTGTTGATGCATACTTTCATTTTTCTGTTCGTTAAGAAGTTCTTTACAAACTGTATACATTTTGGGCCGATTCCTCACTTTGTTAGTTGCGTAATCACAATGTGTGTTCCTATATTGTCAAATGCTTTTTGAAAATCTAGAGAATTAATCGAGGCGTGATTTCGGCTGGACAGAGCGGTGGTTACGAAGTAGTCAATATGCAAAAGGACATCTATGGGGCCATGTCCTCTTCTGTATGCTTTTTGATTTGAAGATATGAGATGGTGTTTATTTGTGTACCACATTAGCCGATTCGCAACAATTTTTACAGGTTGGAAAGAGGAGCTTAAGTTTTCGTCTGAGCTCTCAGTAGAAAAGTAATTCACAAATATTTCTGAAATAGAGGCTGTGTCGGACACGGCACCCGTTGGTGCATGGATAACGTTGATGGTTGATTTTACTTGAGTACCCGTAAGCTTTTTAATATCGGCCCAGATTTGTTGAAGACGGGTTGATATTCAGCGTAAACTCCTGAAAACATTTGCGTTTGGCTTTGTTTTGCAGAGCGCCGGAAGATTTTGTTCTGAGCGGTTGCGTTTAAAAGCATGCCAAGCGGCTTGTTTATTTTGTCTTTGGGCGGCAAGTTCGCTACTCCACCATAGCACCCGTTTTTGAGCTGTAGCGTTTTTCGTTTGCTGCAGAGCGAAAATTTTAGTTACCCTGGCTGCTTCTTGATTTGTGTTGTTGGATGTCGCGACTTTTGTGCAGTTGTGTGTGCAGATTTTCTGAGATTTTTCCCAATTGGCGTAATTGGTTTTAAATACAAAGTTTGCTTTGTGCAAGTTACAGTGACATAGTTTCCTCCCCTCATATGTTGGGAGGCGTAAGTTACTAGGTTTGCAGTCCTTGCATGACAGGAGAACATATTTTTCGATAACTTTTATAAATAATATTATCAATGGCCGTATTAACTGTACGTGCCTTGCAAATTTACTGAAATTATATATTCCACCACGAAACCTAAGGAATAATCGATTGTTTGAAAGTGAACTGCAATTTTCTAATTATAGTGATAATGAACCAATTGCTAGATATATCAGGCTTTGTAGCACCTATTCAAAAAATATTGATTTTGCTGTGAATATAAATAAGTTTAAAATGAATTTGTTTTTCCTATTCAATTAACTAATTTTTAAGTAGTCCTAATTAGTCTGTAAGAATAATGTTCTGTAGACCGTAAATAAAATAAATAAATAAAAATAAATAAATAAGTGCCTTGATTTGAAAGTTAGAGATTTCACCCCGAGATTTACTTTTAAAATTATTGGGAAATGGTCACTGTCATGTAGATCGTCGAGTAACGTCCACTCGCATTTGGATGAGATGGAATCAGTGCACAGGGTGATATCGATATGGGAGAGGGTACGGTGTGTGGAAAAATGTGTAGCTTGGCCATTGTTTAAACCAGAGAACGTGTATTGACAGAGAAGCCTTATCTTAGTCCATTCCGACACACATTCCTCTGATTTTGAGGGGTAATGTATATGTCAGCATGGTTCACCACAATATTTTTCAAAATTGTTCACCACTATTCGACAGCGATTGAGCATAAAACTAATAGCAGCAGAGCGGGAATTGATAAAACGAGAGTTATAATGTATTTTCGTTCTGTTATCGGTCGAGCTGAATATTTATTTAAATTTTGTCAAAATTCATTAACTTAAATTTATAAAAATAATTTTTGATGCAATATTTTGGTACAATGCATAGCAAGTAGTACTTTGTACACATGTAAATCTGGCCATATGAGCCATTTATTTACTTTTTAATATTAAATTTGGTTAAAATAAATAAATTCAGTAATTTTAAATCTTCACAGGTTTCTTATGTATTTACAATCATAAATATTATGTACAGAAGTATACATATATTCTTCAAATATATGTACATGTATATAAGTAGGTTTATGTTTTCTTTTTGCTTTTAAATGCTAAAATTTCAAAAATATTTTATCAACTACCTTGAATTGTACTGAAAGCGTTCTTATTACAACGAAATTCAAAATTTGACAATTCAAATTAAAATAAAATATGAAAAAAGTTCAAAAAAAGTTTGCTGCGGCTACCACATACTATGTGCCTTGGAATTAACGTATTCATTTTATGTAAGTACATACATACATAGAAAGGCTCATATCATATTCTGATTCTTACAAAATCCGTAAAAAAGCCAACAATATGCCTCATAGAATTTATATAATACATATAAACATACATTTGTATGTATATGTACATATTTATTTGTTGATATTACTAGTTACTTGTTATCACATGTATGTATTATAATTTAGTATGCTTTCCGAAACTAAATTTAATATCACACATGTTTAAAATATTTGATCAAACAAATAGAAGCCTGAAATTCATCTTATTTGTAAGCAAAAACCCAAACGCATATTTTTATGCACATACATACATACAGTAAATACAAACGTACATTTGTTCACGTGCCCGCAAACCACCCTTGAGCTCTAAATGTTTGATTCAGCTCGGACTTCGACGATTCTGCCAAGTGACGAAAGCTATAAACCACCACCATAAATTAGAGTTGGGTGCAAATACTTTTCGTTCCGCAGTAGGTACAAGGAAAAATAGGACTAATAAAAATATATCCGATTTAACTCTCAGAGACGTTTAACTGGGAGAAAATCAATAATATATAGCTGCTTAATACTTATTAAGGTAGGATATAGTGTGATACATTTTTAAAATAATTTAAAAGGGAAAATTAATTATGAATTTCTGTATCTACTTTTCATAAAGTAGTAGATTTCCTATTCCGACTACAAATTGCAGTAAATGGTTTACAAATTTAGTGATGACCAACACTGTTGTTCAAATGCGACAAAATTCGGCTACATATTTACAAATATATACATATAAAAATAATGGTTTGTAATTGTTAAATATTGATAAATTATATATAAATTTGGTAAAGTTATCTCGTATTAGGTGAATAAAGCCTAATATACGTATTTTATTATTTGTTAACTACAAATTTGCCGGACTGGGCCAGAAATAGGCAACGCCCCTGTACTTGCAAAGCTGAAGACGAAAATGTTAAAATTTATAAATTTTTGCAAAATCGCGAAAAATGTGCTTCGCTGGCAGATTTTAAGTTGTGCTGCAATTTATAAATGAAATGAGTTTTACGCACGCGCAATTTATGAATGAAAAGGTTTAGGATTTACGGCGCCGGTGTAACTGTTGATTTAGCAGTTGCTGCGGGAAGTGAGGACAGAAGTGTGCGCACGCCAATATGTAAATATGTATAAATATAAGTATGTGCGTATATTTGTATGTACAAAGACATACCTATTAATTTTACCTAGTGTAATAAATGCTCAACTACATATAAACAAAGTTTGGGTAGAGAAAAAGTTTTAAATGAATATCCATGCATTTATGAATGTACATACATACATACATATGTATGTATACACATGATTTACAGTAATTTTCAAAAAATTTGCGAATAACTTATGTAGTACATATATAAAAGCGTAAAAATTATGTGTCAAAAAATGCAAATCGCCGCCGGTATTTTAGCATTTGCGTTGGCGCACCACCATTATAGCAAATCTTATCATATCATATGTACGTACACACAAATAACACAAAAGAGGACTCTTCATTAATTAATAAACCAAATGTTATTATTATTTGACAAATACAATTCGGCTTTTTACCTTATTTATCCAATATCCAACGAAATTCATAAAGATCCTAATCCGTAATGCCGTCGGTAAAACAACAGGTGGATTATGCTCACATTTGTGCATTACTTAAAAACATATTCATAAAACAAAAGAGGGACGGCTTCAGTCATTAATTTCACAAATGCACACATGTTAGTATGAATATACATTTTATCAAACATATTATATTTTTTCTGCTTTTTATTAAATTGTGAAAATTATCTCAAAATAAGTATATTTTTCTTACATACATAAGAATTGTTGGTGAATTGGTTTGCTTTAATATTTGCAATATATCGGATGTACTGAAATGTTGATTTGGGGAAATATATGTAACTACTATTTTAATTTTTTGGTTGAGATCGATTTCTATTGCAAGCGCTGACAAATTAGATTGCATGATAATTTTTTTGTATTTGTAGTCTTTTCTAATTCATATTGCGATACCTTGTTTACTTGATGTTATATGTGGCAGATTGTAGAAAATGCCAACATATTGTGATGGTGTGAAACCATTAGCATTGCATGCAAGGTGAGTTTCGATTAATAGAATTATAATTGGTGAGTGATCTTTGATCAATATTTGTAATTCGTGGTAGTTATTTGCGTGTCCATTTATGTTCCATTGTAGTATTGTTGTCATAGCGGGAAGAAAATAAAAATAAATGGGAATAAAAAATGAAGTCAGGGGATGGGGAAGAGAAAAATAACTGATGCATTAGTTGACTAGAAGCTTACGCTCTCAATATCAGAGGTGCTGTAGTCATGCTCAGCTTTGCTTTCGAAATTCAAGTGCTGCGATACGTAATCTGTCTTATCCGTGGCTAGGTAGGATGACATCTCGTCATCACTGAATGAGATGAGTGAAATTGGGGTGTTGTTGTTGTAGTTTGTGACGTTGTTTGTGTTGAGGTTAGTTGGTGATGGGGATTTAGCATTCGAAATGCTAGAAGTGAGAGTTTTGATGAAGTTGTAGGTTTTGTTATTGGTTTGTGGAGATTTGATTATTGTTGATTTGGGTCTGCTATTTAAAGAGTCGAGAGAAGTTATATTTTTCTTTGTTGTTGGATTGCTTGTGGTTTCGGTGATATTGTTTGGTTTATTGTAGGAGGTGGAGGGTGCTACTGTGAAATTATTGTTGCTTTTTGTGGGGTTTATGGTGTGTTTTTCTGTGCTAGTGTTACTTTTATTGACAGGTGATTGGGAAGAAGGCTAAAAAACTTGAGAATATGATTGAAAGGCGGAATATTTGACGTTTGAGCTTTATACGTATTCATTGCTTCGCGCATGCTACATTTGTTTATCGTTTTTATTTTGAGAATTATTTTTGCTTGTACGTATTTTGGGCAGTTGTTTGAGGAAGAAGCGTGGTCATCAATTGAGCAATTTGCACACATAGTTCTGGTACATTCGGAATCATTATGTGGTGGTGGGCTGTAGTTAACGCATTTCTGCAAAATTTCAATGTATGGCCCAGTATTTGGCACGTCTTGAAGCGCATCGGGTTTGGGTAGTACGTCCGAAGGGAAATTTTCCGCCAAGCAACGTTGATATTTTGGGGTAGGGTGTAGGTATTAAAACTCAGAAGTAAAGCGTCAGTTGGTGTTAATTTGTTATTGATTTTTTTTTTTGAAATTTGTATGCTGTCGTCACACCGTATTCTTGCAATTATTTCGCTTTCACTTAAGCTTATCAGGAAAGGCATAAATATTGTGCCTTTGACGCAGTTAAGGTTGGTCTGGTATGAAGCTGTTATTTGACAGATGCCTGGTAGTGATTTGGAAAACTGAAATTTTTGCGCTACACTTTTGTTTTTTGTCAGGACCAACAGACTGCCATCGCAAAGATCTGTGCTCTTTACTATTTGTTTACTAATGGCTAGAATCGCGTTGTGTACACCGAAGCATGAAAAATTGGTAAGAGGCTTCTCTTTATCAATCGACTTCAACACTTTAAATTTTGGTTCATTATTGTTGAATTTAATGGCTGGTAATTCGGGGAATTTTTCGAAGGTATTTGGTTTTTTTTCGCTTTTTATCCGGACTTGGGGAAAGAAGGGCAAACCTATTTCCCTCTAATTTGGATGCATCGCGAATTAACACAGCACTTTTCAGTGAAAAAGATTTTAATATATAAACGACTACACAAGTAAGAGAACGAATGACCGTACGCAACGAAGGCTAGTCGATGACTAAGTTCTGAAATAAAAACGTACATTTTGTACTTCTTTATTTTTGGTAAATTGAATTTGTGATTTGTCAACTTTTATTTTTAAAGATCAAGGCGAATTCATAAAAAGTGGTGTTAATCAATCAGCTGATTGGTGATTGGTTGTGAAAATCAATTCTTTAGTTGCAAATAATCAATTGTTCCGTTTACCAACAGTAATTTAAAGACATGGTTCACTATAACTTTTTGCGATGACTCTAATATTTAGTGTAAAAATTATTTCGCGAAAGTTTAATATAAAGGAGATAAAGTTCGACAGTAACCCACCAAAGCGTTGCATTTCTAGAATCGATTCCACCTTACATGAATTCGCCTGGGATGTGATAGTTCTTATTGACAATAAAGGTATATGAAAAAACCTGTCAGGGTTGCAATTTCTCTACTGCGGTTACCTGTTAGATCTGCATTGGTCTATACAAAAAATACGTAAAATATTTTCTGTTTCGAAAATAAAAAAATTTTTTGAGTGCTCAATATTTTTTCTTATTAAGATTTCTTTTGTTTTTGTTTTAAATAACAAGTAGATGTATTTTTAAACAATAGTCTCACAACATACATATGTTCCATACATTGGGGAATATAGGGTAATAAATGCTTGGACATATAGAGTATCAAAGGTCCATTTGTGGCCGAAGAGAAAGTAAATTATCATTTATATGTTACTGTTTTTTAATTTATATCTCCTGATATACTCTTAAGTATATGAATTTAAAAATTGAAACATAATGTGCCTCATTTCGTAACGTGTTAACCCGCAATATTATGTGCGAAGATTTCGAAAACGTGTTAACCACCAATATTATCTATTGCCGGAACTATGACAGCTTCGGAATGCCGGTAGCCAAGCGCGCGCAGCTGGCGTCACCACGTGACTCAAAATTCGATATCTCGGAATTGGAATGAGGGAGGAGAATTCTGTTCGCAAATTACACAAGTCTACAAAAAAAAATAATTGAGAGCTGTTTTGGTTTTTTTGTGTAGCTCTTATGTTTTTGGGTGTGCTGAATCCGAAAATAACTTTAATTTTGTCATAAAATGTCACGTTTTCTGACAATGTAGGTGTCTATGTTAAACACGTTATCATCTTAAAATAAAATATAAAAGATTAAAATTTTTTTTTAAATTTATAATTGCGTAACAAAACTAATTTATTTATGTAAAATACTTTAATTAGTAAGCACTAAACACATTTCTTTTTCTCAGTGAGACTTCTTTTGGTACATTTTCGCTTGTGGGAAGCATCGGGAAGGTCTTTTTGAAGCGTCCAACAGTAGTCTGCCATCATTGAAATGCTCCATCTTCCCTGGTATCTTTTTTCCATCTCCTGAAATCGTTCACCTTGCTCTTCACTCACATCTCCTAATAAAATTTTGTATGTAATAATTTTTATTCAAAAGAATAAATACTGAGTAACAAACGGTAAAAATCAGCGCGATCCTTCCAACGGTTAAGGAGAAATAAAATAAAAACCAAAACAATGTTATAAAACTTTATTAGCAATAACTTTCAAAAAACATCGAACTTGGCAAAATCCTTTTATGGTAATGCTAATGACGTACTAGTGAAGCGGAATCATCCAATTGTCAGGAAACATGAGACCCCCCAAATTTTGACACATGTATAAATTACCGATATACGCTAGCCAAGAACAAAGGTCTATAATTATTTGAAGTGATCTATAGATATGGAGATATATAAGTTTATAGGCATACAACATTTATTTAGTTCAAGGACCTCAGGCCCCCGATCTCCTGTTGAGGTCGTTGGCTTATCCACGTGAAGCATTGCATTGAAAAATCAGAATTTAGTAGTCAATGGCAAGCTCACTTCATATGGCCCAAAAAAACAAAACTAGGCTTATCGCGTGCATGTGCATCGAGCTTAATTGGTGCTAATCAGTTTAGGTCAACAGTACGTGTATACCATCCTCTAGCAAATGTCCTGATCGAGCGTTTGCACTGCACACTGAAAACGACCATTAAATGTCACACCAACAGCAACTGGGTGGTCAGCATTCCCATCGCTTGCTTGGGCTTCGTAGGGATCTTAAGGCAACACCAGCGGAAATGATATATGGCAAAAAACCTAAGTTACCAGCAGAATTCTTCGATGGCAAACCTGATTACACGGAAAGTGATTTTCTGGAAAGACTAAAGCGTTCGATAGCCAATCTGTAACCCGTGGCAACAACGAAAAACACCAAAAACAAAGTTTCCGTGCAAAAAGACGTAATCAACTGCACTCACGTCATCGTAAGAAATGATTCAGTCAAGGCGCCTTTGAAACAGCAGGATGATGATCGATTCCAGGTCACCAAACGCTTTAGCAAATACTTTGACATAGTAAAGGGCAACAAAGTATCGAGAGTCAACATCGATAGCTAAAATCTGCGTATGAAGCCAAAGAGGATTCAAGTCATATCCCTATGAAGCGACAAACCGGCACACCAACGAAACGGAGTATACTAAAATCTACATCAGATTCTCTTGACAACCTCAAGGCATAGACTGCAACACGAGTTGGACGGAAAGTCAACTTCCGAACCATAAAAAGGGAATATGTGCGGCGATTGAATAGTACGTTATTCAAATGTTTTGTTAAGATGATATTCTTAGAAATCTGGTAACTCCATAACTAATGACATTTCATTTTCACTTTGACATCGACCATCTTTTCCATGTTTGATATGTGCGAGATTCTTTCCTGTTGTCTCTTGCTTTTTCATCAAGCTACTTCGTGTAAAACAACAAGTTAACTAAAAGTATCGATTTCCCGTGAATCCCGCAAAAACCAAACGCCACTCGACTTTTCATTTTACACTGGAACTTAAATAGCTTTAACACCGTAAGTAATACCGGAGAAGGGCTAGCGCGGATATACAATCTAAAATCTGTTCGATTATAAAAACCCATTTCATTTGGCATGACTATTAGTTCTTTTGAGTTTCTACCATAAGTCAAACTGATCAAAATCTGAAAAAAAGTAATAATAATACCTTATGAAATTATATTCCCCCTTTGCTTTAACGGGTATATCGTACAAAACACGTTGCTTATCACCAAACGCATTTCCAATCATAAAACATATTTGTCAGAGCATAAATGAAGTTATTTGAACATATGTACATAAATACTCGTACATATGTACTGCATAAAGTGCCGAAATTTGCAAAAACTTTAAAATTTACAAATCCTAGTAAATCCTAACTAAAAAAACTGATCTTTATGAAATTTTGAAAATTGGGCGATACTAGGCCCACTTATAATTAAATGTCTGTATCTCAATAACGTTGCTAGGTATGGTCACATATTGTCCTTGATAACAATAGTCGTAAAAAAATTTTAAATCGGACCATAACCACACCCTCCTTCCATGTAACGGAAGTTTTGAAATATGCAAAAAAAACTTTGTTTTTCGGTTTCTGTTGGAACAAGCTGGATAAAATTTAATAGTTCCTTGATTTGAAACAAAGAGTAGCTCGTTTGAAATGCAACTGTGTTCTTACCGATGCAACCCTGTTAATATATGTATGTGTCAATTAGTGCAATTTATAAACATTCAACGAATAAATGGAAGAAGAAAAGAATATAAATAAATACTCAACCAACCACGAATTTTATAATAATGCTTATCAAATATGTGATTTACGCGCGTTTTACGATACTGTTTTATGATTTTCTTCAAATAGAGAATTTTATGAAACAACCGTATTGACTAATCCGGTGTATATATACATAGTCAAACCGTTTGAACAACTCGTAACTCGCATTCAAAGTTTAATTTATGGTGGCACGGTTAAAAATTTCAATTCGAGCGTGAAAATATAAAAGAAAAAACCGAAGACTAAATTAGCAAATGTTGCCAAGTAGAAATCATGTGAAACATCAGCAAGAAAATTGCTTATTTACAAAATTCATCGACGTTATGAGTCTGTCAAATTCGGTAAAACCAAAGGAGCGGTACCCCGGGATGCGCACCCTTTAATTCACTGCTGAGCGTACTGCTCACTTGAGTAAAGCGCTGATTATGCATTCTTCGCACAACTTTCGCATAGCTTAAGTACCTAATGCTGATTATGCTTTGCACAATCAAGCTTATCAGCCCTGTCAACCATCAAACAACAATTAATGGCTATTAACGTAGTAGGGTGGTTCCCGATATGCGCACAAAAACTGATCTATGTAAAGTATACAATGTAAATTAATTTTGATATATTTAATTTGAAGGCAGACAAGAAAACAATTCCTCAAATTAAAAGAATTGGGAAAGTGCGTTATCTGCAAAAGATGTCTCGTAAAAGGCGAAGTTTCTTTCTTAAAAGTGCCGCAAGAGCCTCACCGAAGGATTGCTAGCAAGAGAGCTTCTGGCAACAATTTGGTTGCTGGTGCAAAGCGTGTAAACTTTATGTCCTACTATATCCCAAGGCTCAAACATTAAGTTCTGAAATATTTTATTTTTTTTTTAATTTATGCAATAAAAATTTATTATATCAATACAAGAATCGTGGCACTGGCTTCGAGGCCTTCTTGTTAATGCTACGTATATGAACATCCATGCACTGTGGCAAGTTGGAGTTGCAACACGTTGCACAGATGTGATTAGCGGGAAATAGAAACGGATAAAAACACAATGATGTTAGTGTAGTGTTTATAAAATGGTTTAATTCAAATCTATGAAATTGTGTACAATGTTATGGATATGTGCATTTCAGTATATACTTAGTATAGTACTCGTATATGTGTGTTGAACGAACAGGTTACCTGTGTTAATGATGTATATAAAGAAACTCGATGGATAGCTGAATACGTCTTCCTTGGTTCAATTCGCAAAACGGAGTGATTTAACAGATTTTTATAGAAAAATAATTTGACCGGTTACGTTCACCGCTAGGAGGGGGAATTTCACCTCAAAATACAGTTTTGAGCATTAAACAGAGTGTCGGTACTACTGTCAACTGGCTGTTAAACATTAGGGTGATACCCAATAAATGATATTTAGTGTCCACGTCTAAACATTCCGGCCCCCTTGCGGTAAGCAATATTTCCATGAAAATACGCCTCAGCCATCATATTTTGTTAAAATATTTAAAATTATTTTACTTAAATACTACATCTGCTGCGTTTTGCTCCAGGTAGTACCTAAATTCTGTAAAGGAATCGTGTATTTGAAATTTCATCTGAACTTTTAATATAAGTTCATTAAAGATAATTAAAAGGAATATTAAATATAAATAAGTAAACATTGGAATTTCAGCATGCGCCTGACAACACCCATCCAAAGATAGTGTCCTGCGCCAGTAGTGGACCTAATGTACCTGCAGGAATGGCGGTTAGCAGGACCTTGGGGATTACGTCCACCCCGAGTACCAAACGCACTGGCGCAGAGATATTAAACCGCGGATCTGCCAATTTCAAATTAGAATATGCGCCAGTTATTGTGGCGTCAACCGTTGATATTGGCGTTATCTTTCTATAATTTCGAATGATGACAGCATGAGTGGAGACAGTGGTTTGATGACCATGTTTCCCTCGAAGTTTTAAAAAACAGCCGTACTGGTGGTCAAAGCGCGTCATTGTTTGCTTCAACTCTGCAGCCAAATCTTCGGCTATCAGGGAAGTCGTTGCACACGGGTCAAGCAGCGCTCTGACCATGTGCAGTCGTCCGCCAGCTTCAATTTTAACGACGGCCGTAGGGGCCACTGGAGTAACGCACTGCATCGATAAAACCATTTGTTCCGAATTTATTGCCCCTGACCGGAACCCGCTTCGAGCTTGAGGGTGGAATGGTCTAGATTCCATCTTTCCGCTTTTGTATGGGTGGCGTACTAGGTTTACCTGGCGTCGAGTTTGGGGATGCTGCCGTCGTGATAGTGATTGGAGAGCAGCGATCTCCAATTCACTTTGGCATCTGTTTTCATGTTGTAGAGTTGGTCGAAATGTTCGAGATTCCGATCCGCTTGCAGCGTCGCTATGAAGAGGTCTAGTCTCCACTGCTGCTGTCTCCGACCTGAAAGGCTCGGCTTCCACTCCGGAGCTTGGCACTTCCACCTCCTCTTTGGAAGAGCGAAATGCTGTAGATTCCGCTTCTACCTCTGACGCTTCGAGCGATATCGCGTCATCGCTATCATTTACATCATTGATTACGCTTTCTGGTAATCGCCGTGCTTGACTAGCCCTCCTAGGGGTGTGGTCGAAGTGTAACACCGTGTGATGTTTCCCACCACATCGCCGACATCTTAATTGTCGTGCTTCACTGCCCCTCCTAGTGGTGTGGTCGAAGTGTAACATAGTGTGATGTTTCTCCCGACATCGCCGACATCTTCCTTCGTTGGTGCAACTTGCTGCTAGATGAGACTTGGAAAGGCAGTTTGAACACAGGCGATGAAGCAATGTCTCGCGCAATCGATCTTCAGGCGTCTTGGCTCTAAAGGATGGGCATAGCCTGATCAGGTGTTTGTTTTTGCACAGCACGCATGCAAATGTAGAGTGGCTTGGGTTATCTTCGAACCTCTTTCGCAATGTTGAATAGCGGGTCATGTTTACTGTAAGTTAACAAAATTTCTTCTTTTTTTTTTTTTTATATGTTGGGTGGCGAGAAGAAAGGCAAATAAACACATAATACACTCATTGTACGCTTCTTAAAATATTTGCAGTGTATTTACTTTTTCTAAGTTCTTGCGGTGTAAATTAGGTATTATGTTTGCTGATTCGTATAAACAAGTTGACAGTGTTTACCTGACCTTATGTGGAATGTGAAGGAGCGGCGCCATCTATGGCACAAGTATGTATTTGAATTATACATTGACGGAACTCTCTTAGCGATGAAGTAATTTGGTAAGGATAAACTTCACCAATATATTACGTACAACCATATGCTAATCTTTTATTCCAAATACTACGCAACTTATTATATAGAAGTATTTATGAAGACAAAGTGGCCTGCCAAACAAGAAAATACAAAAAATAATAATAATAAATTAATTAATTACTCGTATGTAGCAGATTAGTGCTTTCACGACATATTGTGCTCTATTCCAGGCAGAATATATTATTCACCAAATTAAGTTCAAATTAATTGCAATTGTTGAATTTTATTTCAATTTGGGAGTAATTATAATTTTAATTAGCCGTAGTCTGTACACACTGTAAGTTGTATTTACTCTTGGAACACTTCCCATCTGTGTGGAACGTAAGTGTGGCATTGTTGTAGAACCGGCCATTTTCGTGAATTAAAAATTTTCATTGATATGCACGAAGTACGCATTCAACAGGTAGGCGTAATTTTTACGCAATTTGTACACGGTATTTTAATAAAGAATGGGAGTATGCCTACTACATTCAATGCAGCACATTAAAAAATTTACGGATTACTGCTACCTGCCATACTCAATTCTGAATGCAGGTCTGCCAACAACGATACTGGACGGTGCGATCATCATGGGGTGATCATCAACCAGCGCTATCACAGGAACCGACTGGCCGTATACCTCATACTGAAGGATTTTAAGGTTTTTCCATATATTTTTTATAATTAAATTTTCTTTTTATACGCATAAATCAATCATTGCTGATTCTTAGGCTTTTATGCATATACATATGTACATGTATGTGTATGTATGTACATATGTATATTTCGTTTAAGTGTATGGCTAGTCTTTGCAACGAAGATCCCTTGGTATCGGGTGTAATTTGCATTGGCGGAAGCGATATTTCTTTTGCTGGCCGATTCAACCAATTCCAGATAATTATTGCCATCGCAACAGTTACTCTCATCTGCCAAATTCTTTTTGTTTTTTGATTCACGGCAGTAACCAGACGACTGTGAAAGCGTATGTGATTGGTGTACACTAGGGCCCAGAGAGCAACGTTGGCGAGTGAGGTGGAAAGTGATAAAATCGCGACCAATTTATGTATGTAGGTACAGCTACAAAGCAGCAATTATGAAGTATATAAAGTTAAATATAGACATGTGCTTCTTCGATAAAAAGGGCAAGCTGTGATATTTTCTGCCAAATTCTTAAGGATAATTAGTTTTTCATATTTACTTAAACGTGACGATGAAGCTTTGTTATTATGGTGGTGATGGCGATGGGAGCGATAAGTGCTATGAAATGTAATGGGCTATTTTATGTACATATTTTCTAGCATGTGGTTGTGAAAACACAAACTTTATGAGAAAAAAAATTTTGAAATAAAAATCGGCAAAATAAAATATCTGTCGTAAAAATTAAAATTCGGCATAAAAAAAAATTGAACTGAAATAGTTGCTGGGTCCTAGTACTTATGAAATTTTTCATAAGTGTTTTGTAGAAGTACTTGTATGTTTTTCCCAAGACGATTGCTAATTAATTAGAAGCTCATAATAAAAAATACAAAATTGGGAAAAAATCGCCGAGGGCGTTAAAAAAAATGTCTCCAAATTCTTTGTTTTTCAATATTTTAGAATTTTCTACTAGTAATTAATACGCAATAAAATAAAATTTACCTCTATTTTTTTTTTTTTTTTTTTTATTATTACCGAAAGTTTGTATACTAAACGCTGATTGAGTTAATGTTGGTTGATTGGTTCAAAGACTAACGCACGCAACGGGTACTTACTTGCAGCGTTCTCCACTAAACAAATTGTTATTGATGTTAAAAATTACTACACAGCTATTCGAGTATAAAAAAAAACATTAACAACTCAAAAAACTCGTATATTTGTTTAAAATTCTTAACAGTTTCAACATTAATTTTGTGGATTGACAATAAATGGGGCATAACAAAACAATTATGTATTATGAGTAAAGGATTCTGGTTCTTCGCTGTTTTATTATGGAAGTTGGAATAACGGAAACAGCAGTGGAATGCCAGCCGGTACAGAAGTGGAATCCGTCAGCTGAAAATCGAAACGACGCTTAACACTTGCAATGAGGTCAGCATTCGCTCATGCACTGGTACTTTCCTCCTCCCCATCTTCGTGGTAAGGTGGGAGAATAACCAGTTTAACAATAGGTCTGGTTACCTGACCCCTCGCTGTTTCAAGGTCCACCACACGCACCTGGTTTTCTGAGCCAAGATGCAGCTTAATCACACGTCCCAATCACCATTCATTTGGCGGTAGATTATCTTCCCTAATGACCACTAAATCGCCTATTTTCATATTTGCTCGGGGGTATTTCCACTTGTTCCGTTTTTGCATTTCTAGAAGATATTCTGGTTTCCATCTCCTACAGAAAGTTAGGTGCAACGCCTTGAGTTTTTGCCAACGATTTATAATAGAAGCGGGGTTTTCACCGACGTCGGGCTCAACAGGAGCCAAAAGATGTCCTCCCACTAAAAAGTGGCCTGGAGTGAGCGGTTCCAGAGAAGACGGCTCATTAGAAGCGGGGCTCAAAGGTCGCGAGTTGAGGCAAGACTCCACGCGGCATAAAAGTGTAGTGAACTCCTCAAAGGTATATCTCAAATTCGATGCAACTTTTTTGAAATGGTTTTTGAAACTTTTGACACCTGCTTCCCAAAGTCCACCCATGTGGGGCGCTCCAGCAGGTATGAAGTGCCATGAGAGCATTTGGTGCGTATATTTCGATATAGTGGAGTGGCGGGAATCAGCCAGAAAGATTTTAAATTCAGATTTCAACGATCGTGAAGCTCCAACAAAGTTGGTGCCATTGTCGGAGTATACATTCCTTGGGCATCCTCTTCTTGCAACAAATCTGGAAAATGCGGCCAGAAAGGATGGGGAACTTAAATCATTCGTGGCTTCCAAGTGGATTGCCTTTGTTGCAAAACAGACAAATAGGCAAACATAACCCTTTGAAACTTGACAGCCGCGACCTCTAAAAATCCTAATTTCAAATGGCCCAGCAAAATCTACTCCAGTATTTGTGAACGCGCGGGAAAAGGTTGTTCGTTCTTTTGGCAAAATCCCCATAAGTTGCGTTTGCAATCGCATTTTGTAGATGCAGCAGAACTTGCAGGTGTGTATTATGGACCGAATCATGGTTTTTACTTTAGGAATCCAATATTGTGTGCGTACCAAACGCAACATCAACTGATTTTCACCATGGAGAGAAATTTGATGGATAAATTCAACCACAAGGCGGGAGTATCTGCAATTGTAAGGAAGGATAATTGGATGACGTTCGTTGTATGCCAGATCCTGAGATGCGTTTAGACGACCACCCGTTCGTATTACCCCGTCTTTATCTATAAAGGGTTTAAGAGGTAGTATTTCACTTTTCGCATCTACGGACACTCCCGACTTCAATCGTTCGAGTTCTTTGCTGTAAAATTGCTGTTGAGAAACTGTTATTAAACGAGTAGTCGTTGCCTCAATTTCTTCTGAAGAAATTAAGCAAGACTTTCGCTCAAACGAAGCTTTAGTTTTACGATTAGTTCTTTGAGAGAACCTCAAAATATATGATATTACCCTCAAAGCCCTGGATAAACTCGAAAATCGTCCAAGAATGTCATCTAGATTAGTAATAGTGGTCGTTGCATGAACGCAGACTCGTTTTTCCTCGATATTCGTCAGATATTCCGTGTTTTGTATGGGCCATTTAGCATTGTCTTCTTTTAGCCAAGAAGGACCCTGCCACCACAAGGAATTGTTGATCAGTTCGTTTGCCAGTATACCTCTGCTTGCTAAATCCGCAGGATTTGACGCTGATTCCACGTGTGACCAACACCGGTTTCCCACCTTTTTAACTATTTTGGTAATTCGGTGGGCAACAAATGTTGACCACGAACATGGTGGTCTGCGAATCCAGGCAAGCACGATTGTCGAATCGGTCCAAAGATACATATTTAGGTGTCCAAAGTCAAGATTATTTATTACTGATTCCATTATATCTGCCAGTAACACTGCTCCGTACAGCTCAAGGCGTGGTAGTGAAATTGTTTTTACCGGCGCCACTCTAGTTTTGGCAAGTAGCAAACTTACAAAGATGTTGGTTTCTTTCTTTACACGTAGATATACTGCGGCCGCATATGCTTTCTCAGATGCGTCACAGAATCCGTGTATTTCTACATCTTCTGTCGGGGAATAACGTACCCATCGTGGTGTGCGGGTTCTGTTGATATAATTGTAATTTTCTATGAAAACTTGCTTCTAGTGTAGCTGGAGACACAGAATCGTCCCATTTAGTTCCCTCTAGCCAAATGTTTTGCATTAGTATTTTCGCTACGACTATTATAGGTGCCAGCCATCCAAGTGGGTCGAATAGCTTGACGATCGCTGACAATATCGCTCTCTTCGTTATCTCGTCGCAGCAATCTATTGGTTTGGCTAGAAAGTAAAAATTATCGGAGTGTGCATTCCACCTGATTCCGAGCGCTTTTACACTACTGGTGTCTTCAAATTCTAGAAAATCCTCAGTTAACAAATGTGTTTTTGGTATACCTTGTAAAATTTGTTCACAATTTGAAGTCCATTTCCTAAGAGTAAATCCGGCTGATTGAAGAACCTTGCTAATTTCCTCTCTCGCTCTTATCGCAGAGCCGACACTATGTCCTCCAGCCAGACCATCGTCGACATACATATATTTGCGAAGTATGTTTGAGGCAACCGGATAAGAGTTTTCTGAGTCATCTGCTAGCTGGTGTAGTGTTCTTATTGCCAAGTAAGGAGCGCAGTTTATGCCAAACGTAACAGTCTTAAGCTCATAAAGACTGATTGGGTCGTTCGGGCAAGTTCGATAGACTAAGCGCTGATATTTGGTTTCTTGTGGATTGACCAGAATTTGGCGGTACATTTTCTCTATGTCGCTGTTGAAGACATACTGAAATAATCTCCAACGTAGAACTAACATCGTCAGGTCAGCCTGAAGGACTGGACCTGGTAAAAGTATATCATTCAAACTGACACCGTTGGAAGTTGGGCATGACGCATTAAAAACTACCCGAACTTTTGTTGATATGCTTTCCTCCTTTCTGACAGCATGGTGAGGTAGAAAGTACATGTTGGTTGATTCTGCTGGGACAAACCATTAACACTCTGCTGTATTCTTTCTGAAAGGTTGGATCTTTTGCTAACCGCGATTCATTTCGGAAAAATTGCGAGCACGCGATTTTCAGAGACGGTCCAAGTTGGATGTGCTTAGGGTAATCCCGCTTAAATGGTAAAGACACGATATATTTTCCGTCGTTTGAGCGCTTTGTTGATCTTCTATATAATTCCTCGCAGTACCTTTCTTCCTCATTAAGAATTTTGTTCTGAGGTATGTTTTCCAACTCCCAGAAAGATGCCAGTTGCTTTTCCAGAGAAATCTCGTTAAATAAGGATACACATCTGTTGGTTGGATTATCTTCGCCGGAACGACCGGTTGATATCCAACCGAATACCATCTCTTGGGCCAGAAGTGTATTCAATACATTTTTCTTTATTCCGCCTAGCATTATTTTGGGATAAATGTCTCCGCCCAGGACAAGATCTACTTGGTCGTTGACGAAGAATCTTTTATCCGCCAGTACAAGGTCTGGAAACGCTTGCTTAGTCAATACACTTATGTGGCAAGTAGGCAGGTTTCCAGTTAATTGAGGTAAAACCAGCGTTAGTACCTCTATTGAAATTAAAGGATCAACCGGTGATCGCAATTGTATAAGACAGGCTTCTTGCACCTGCGCAGACACTGAATTATTGATGCCCGAAACCTGGGCATGCAGCTTCTTAGTTGGCAGGTCGATTCTCCGTCTGAGTCTTTCTGTTATGAAGGAGCATTCAGATCCGGAGTCAATCAAAGCTCTTGCCGAGAAAATTGAGTTATTAAAAAATATGTTTATTTGGGCTGTGCCCAGTAAGATACCTTTGCTTGTGTTAGCATGGTGAGATTTAATATTAGTAACTTCTTTATTGATATTTTTTGCAGAGTCAACCTTCATCTGCGCCTGTTTGGACGTGGATGGGATGTTATCTAATGAGACAGGTGGTTCTCTTCTAAAAGTTGCTTTTGGCTGAGCTGTCTGTATGTGTAGAAGGGAATGGTGTCGTAAATGGCAAATACTACAGTTGAAAGCGCTGGTGCATCTCGACACCGAATGCCCTGAAGACAGACAGTTCAAGCAACTATTATTGGTTTTTATAAAATTAATTCTGTCTGAAATAGATAAATTGCGGAATCTTTGGCAAGACTGCAGCTTGTGCTCACTGCTTTGGCACATTTTACAAACATATTTGGCGACACTTGCTTGGAAGGTGCCAAGTATTTTATGTGGTGTTTCCGAGACATGTTTGAGACTTTGTATTTTGTGTGTTTTTGTGATATTTGCCCCCTTTATATCAGAGACGGTTTCAAGTGTCTGAAACCTACTGGAGAGGAACTTATCCATGTCTTCCCACTTAGATATTTCCATTTTATTTTGAATGGATTGTTCCCAAAGCGACAGGGTTACTTCTGGAAGTTTAGTCGAACATAAATAAGTAATTATTGCATCCCAATGAGATATGTTTATTTCGAGACTCTGCAGGGATGATATACAATTGTTTATGTCTCTTTGTAATTTTTTAATTGAATCACCACACTCATATTCTACCGCTGTTAAGTTAAATAGAATTTTTAGCTGCGTATTTACCAGAATCCGCTTATTTTCGTACCTATCGCTGAGGTTTTTCCAGGCTGTGTTAAAGCCTTCGTTTGTCAAAGGGCACTTTATTACAATTTCTTTGGCCTCCCATTGTGTCTTTTGATTAAGATGAAAGAGCTTTTCGACTGGGGTAAGCCGCTTGTTGAGTATATAAATGGCCGTGAACATGTCACGAAATGTTGGCCATGGAAATAATCACCTTTGAAAACATCCGTATCACACGGAGGAAGACGAATGTTATGTTCGCACAAATTCTCTTCTTTTTCTTTTCCATTTCTATTTAATTTTTCACTCATTTCTCCTATGGTAGACATGCATCGCAGATAAATAGCATATGTTAACCTATTCTTTTTCTTTAGCGCGGCCAGATCTTTAGGAGCAAGTGAGTCTGAACCTAGCAGTTCACTGTAAGCTGCTTTGGATTCTTGCCACATTGTATTTAATTCATTTTGCTGAATTTTTAACGTATAAATTGTATGGTCACCCGCAGGTGTACCATTGAAATCAGATTCGAATTCCGCTACTGAATCTGCTTTTCGAACGAATTTGTCCATTTTGGTAGATCAAATGAAAGGCTTTAAGCTTGAATGCAAAGGTAACCACCCAAAATTTTCCAAAATTCCACACAAGTCAGATAATACAATTTTATTCGAATTTTAAATGCTGGTATATTGATTTATTGAAAATATGTATTTATGTATATGTATATATACATATGTATGTATGTGCAAACGAATACTTGACTATACTCGTATATGTATAAATAATTATGTGTGCTACCTATATTTGCCTACTCGCCAACCAAACTTGTTATTGTTCGTAATTTTATTTAAATTATTAATTCTTATTATTATTTTTTCTTAGGACATCGTAGTGATCTCGTGATTATTAAATGCAAGTGACTGTGCATATAGCAAAGAGCAAATTGAGGTTATGATAAGCTAAGTGAAAAGGTGCGGTGTATTTAATGTGAAAAAGAGCGCGGTTTAATTAATGTGCCAATACGAGTATTTACTCGAATATATGTGTAATACTTATGTAGCGTTTATGTGAATGTGCGATTATATGAAGCGCTGATTTGCAGATGTGAATTTAGATTCAGTAAGATGAAATTTGTGATGCAACTAAATTAATTACATTGACGTATTTTCTTAAAATATTGGTAGTTTCGCGTACTTTTTATTGGTGTTCGTGAGCAAATTAATTAAAAATTAGAATTATTTCGCACTTATATCACGATATCACTCGCGGGTCACAATAAAAAAACAGTGAAATTGTTTAGCACCAAAAAAAAGGGTTATAAAGTGCAGAGAAATTTCAACACGTACCTTTTTTTTGTTGTTTTTGAATTTGCTTCGATGAGTGGACTGTATATTTATTTGGTGATGTTGACTGCGTCTTCACAATGTAAGAGTGTGTAGTTGTTGCGAGCTGCCAGTTGTTGGATCTGATTCCAGTTTATCCTTCCTAATGCTGCTGCGTTCGCCTGTGTTAATAATATCTGTGTTACTCGGCGACGAAGGACCATTAACATCCATGCAATGTGGCAAGTTGGAGTTGCAACACGTTGCACATATGTGATTAGCGGGAAATAGAAACGGATAAAAACACAATGATGTTAGTGTAGTGTTTATAAAATGGTTTAATTCAAATCTATGAAATTGTGTACAATGTTATGGATATGTGTATTTCAGTATATACTTAATATAGTACTCGTATATGTGTGTTGAACGAACAGGTTACCTGTGTTAATGATGTATATACAGAAACTCGATGGATAGCTGAATACGTCTTCCTTGGTTCAATTCGCAAAACGGAGTGATTTAACAGATTTTTATAGAAAAATAATTTGACCGGTTACGTTCACCGCTAGGAGGTGGAATTTTACCTCAAAATTCAGTTTTGAGTATTAAACAGAGTGTCGGTACTACTGTCAACTGGCTGTTAAACATTAGGGTGATACCCAATAAATGATATTTAGTGTCCACGTCTAAACAGTATATGTGTGTTAGTGTGTTATTTATTGTCTGTAGAGACTTAATGTTAAAATAAACATATTTCTTATGTACAGCATTTTACAGCCTGAAAAATTATATACATTTTAATAGATTATTGTTTTTAAGTATTTCATATATAAGACTTATGTTTTGCGTGGAAGGATATCTCAGTGCTCCGATTACGATGTTGATGTCAGAATCCGGAGTTGTTTGAAGCAGTGCACATTGACACAAAAGGTGATTTAATGATGGAACGTTACCGCAACGCGGGCAGCTAGAAAGACTTCTGTTTGTAAGCAGGTGTGAGTGTGTTATGGTGGTGTGGCCTATCCTCAGGCGAGTGTACGGTCGTATTCTGTAGGACTCCATTGCTGCCGGGTAAATTGCTTTCGTTCGATTAGTGTTTATATTGCTGTAGTGATGATAATATGTCTGCCATTCTGTTGCAAGTGCTTGCTGCCTTTTGTTTTTTTTGAGGTTGAAGAGGTCATTTTTGGTATAAAAATCACATGTAGGAACTAGTAGTTTCATAACATTTTTTGCCGCTAGGTCGGCGCTTTCCCTTGATACCCACATGGCCAGGAACCCCATAATTTAAATTTTTTTCAGACAATTTATTAAGGTATCTCTGATTGTAGCAATGATAGGGTTCGCGTTGTGTGGAGAAATTAAGGCTGAAACTTTACTATCCGTGCATATAAATAATTTCCCTTTTGATTTTTTTGGCGCGCTCAACACCGTGAAATTGGCTGACGCTTCAGCTGTGTAGACTGAGCATGTTGTAGAAAGTAGTGCGTTGTATATCGTTTCGCCTGCATTATTGACCACGGCAAACGAGGTGGACTCAGCAGATTTGGATCCATCTGTAAAGATAAATTTCCAGCCTTTCGATTGATTTTAGTTTTGTATTTCGGCGAAGTAGTCTCAAAACACGATGCTAGCCGTGTTTTGCATTGACATTTCAAAAAGTTGATTGTCGAAAGATGCTTTGTTGATTTTCCATGGAGGGTGCTTCAAGCGCTTATGTTGCCTTAGATTAAGTGTGATGTTGTTTGCCCTGGCAAAATTAATACATCTCAATATTGTTGATGAAATTCTGGGTTGTCTTATCCTTTTCATCGAACTTTTGAAAATGTTTGTTAGTGACGGGTACGATTTTTCAAAAGCTTTTGAGAGTAGCCTATGTGTGGAGTCGTGTGTTCTATTTAAAATTGATGGCAAGCCGGACTCCACCAGGATGTTTTTGATTGGGGATGTAGGGAAGGCTATTGACTTCGTCTAACTGCGCAGAGGTATGGACTTTGTATTAATTTTAGGTTTTTTTTTGGCGCAATGGCCATATATTGGTAGTGCGTAGTCAATTTTTGAAAGGATTGTAGCTCTAACGATATGAGTGAGTATGTTTGGGTGTATAAAATAGTGTTGAGATGAGAGATACTTTATAATGTTTAGCCTTACAACCAGAGAGTTTCTAACGTGTTCACAGTACTTAGAATCGATTATTAATCCTAAAATTGTATGGTTGGTTTTACAATCGATGTTAGTGTTAAAGTTAATATTAATATTTCTGCAGTTTCTTTTTCTGCATATGTGCAGTAGTTTTGTTTTTTTTCAAGAGACAGCGATGTGCCTGAAGTATGCGACCATGTCGCAATATCTCTCAGAATATTGGTAGAGGCGTTTTGGACTGTGCTTATGTTAGAAATTGTTGAGTAAAATACAACATCGTCTGCATATATTTGGTGTCCAATGTCTTTATGTTTAGTTGACAAGTGGCTTAGTTCATCGAAAGCCATTATGTACAGAAACGCAGATAGGGGATAGCCTTGTGGCGTTCCGTTGCTCAAAGGCTTGGTTGATGACCCATAGCCGTTGATGCTTACTTTTATTTTTCTGTTCGTTAACAAGTTCTTTACAAACTGTATCATTTTTGGGCCGATTCCCCACTTTGTTAGTTGCCTGATCACAATGTGTGCTCATATATTGTTAAATGCTTTTTGAAAATCTAGAGAATTAATAGAAGCGTGATTTCGGCTGGACAGAGCGTTGGTTACGAAGTAGTCAATATGCAAAAGGACATCTATGGGGCCATGTCCTCTTCTGTATGCTATTTGATTTGAAGATATGAGATGGTGTTTATTTGTGTCCCACATTAGCCGATTCGCAATAATTTTTTCAAAAACTTTCCCCATGCACGGTAGTAGCGAAATGTGTCTGTAACTTGTTAGTTCTGATGTTGGTTTTCCCTGTTTTTGAATAGGAATTATGCAAGATGTCTTCCGAAATTGCGGATATATGCCAGTATCATAAATTTTGTTTGTAAAGGTCAAGCAAGCGGAGTTTGAGATCAATTGGTGTATTGCGTATGATCGGATATGATATTTTATTTTGACCTGGTATCCTGCTTTTAACTCTTGAAATTGCATATTGAAATTCAGGGGGTGGGGGGTTGGGTTTGTAAAGTAGCGGTTTTACAGGTTTGGAAAGAGGAGCTGAAGTTTTCGTCTGAGCTCTCAGTAGAAAAGTAATTCACAAATAGTTCTAAAATAGAGGCTTTGTCGGACACGGCAATATTGGTAGAGGCGTTTTGGACTGTGCTTATGTTAGAAATTGTTGAGTAAAATACAACATCGTCTGCATATATTTGGTGTTCAATGCCCTTATGTTTAGTTGACAAGTGGCTTAGTTCGTCGAAAGCCATTATAAACAGAAACGCAGATAGGGGATAGCCTTGTGGCGTTCCGTTGCTCAAAGGCTTGGTTGATGACACATAGCCGTTGATGCTTACTTTTATTTTTCTGTTCGTTAACAAGTTCTTTACAAACTGTAT
Source organism: Philophylla caesio (assembly GCA_963971545.1). Taxonomy (NCBI): domain Eukaryota; kingdom Metazoa; phylum Arthropoda; class Insecta; order Diptera; family Tephritidae; genus Philophylla; species Philophylla caesio. The sequence continues at coordinate 50,540,556 of OZ020605.1, forward strand.
CATTTTTGGGCCGATTCCCCACTTTGTTAGTTGCCTGATCACAATGTGTGCTCATATATTGTTAAATGCTTTTCGAAAATCTAGAGAATTAATAGAGGCGTGATTTCGGCTGGACAGAGCGTTGGTTACGAAGTAGTCAATATGCAAAAGGACATCTATGGGGCCATGTCCTCTTCTGTATGCTTTTTGATTTGAAGATATGAGGTGGTGTTTATTTGTGTCCCACATTAGCCGATTCGCAATAATTTTTTCAAAAACTTTCCCCATGCACGGTAGTAGCGAAATGTGTCTGTAACTTGTTAGTTCTGATGTTGGTTTTCCCTGTTTTTGAATAGGAATTATGCAAGATGTCTTCCGAAATTGCGGATATATGCCAGTATCATAAATTTTGTTGTAAAGGTCAAGCAAGCGGAGTTTGAGATCAATTGGTGTATTGCGTATGATCGGATATGATATTTTATTTTGACCTGGTATCCTGCTTTTAACTCTTGAAATTGCATATTGAAATTCAGGGGGTGGGGGGTTGGGTTTGTAAAGTAGCGGTTTTACAGGTTTGGAAAGAGGAGCTGAAGTTTTCGTCTGAGCTCTCAGTAGAAAAGTAATTCACAAATAGTTCTGAAATAGAGGCTTTGTCGGACACGGCAATATTGGTAGAGGCGTTTTGGACTGTGCTTATGTTAGAAATTGTTGAGTAAAATACAACATCGTCTGCATATATTTGGTGTTCAATGCCCTTATGTTTAGTTGACAAGTGGCTTAGTTCGTCGAAAGCCATTATAAACAGAAACGCAGATAGGGGATAGCCTTGTGGCGTTCCGTTGCTCAAAGGCTTGGTTGATGACACATAGCCGTTGATGCTTACTTTTATTTTTCTGTTCGTTAACAAGTTCTTTACAAACTGTATCATTTTTGGGCCGATTCCCCACTTTGTTAGTTGCCTGATCACAATGTGTGCTCATATATTGTTAAATGCTTTTCGAAAATCTAGAGAATTAATAGAGGCGTGATTTCGGCTGGACAGAGCGTTGGTTACGAAGTAGTCAATATGCAAAATTACATCTATGGGGCCATGTCCTCTTCTGTATGCTTTTTGATTTGAAGATATGAGGTGGTGTTTATTTGTGTCCCACATTAGCCGATTCGCAATAATTTTTTCAAAAACTTTCCCCATGCACGGTAGTAGCGAAATGTGTCTGTAACTTGTTAGTTCTGATGTTGGTTTTCCCTGTTTTTGAATAGGAATTATGCAAGATGTCTTCCGAAATTGCGGATATATGCCAGTATCATAAATTTTGTTGTAAAGGTCAAGCAAGCGGAGTTTGAGATCAATTGGTGTATTGCGTATGATCGGATATGATATTTTATTTTGACCTGGTATCCTGCTTTTAACTCTTGAAATTGCATATTGAAATTCAGGGGGTGGGGGGTTGGGTTTGTAAAGTAGCGGTTTTACAGGTTTGGAAAGAGGAGCTGAAGTTTTCGTCTGAGCTCTCAGTAGAAAAGTAATTCACAAATAGTTCTGAAATAGAGGCTTTGTCGGACACGGCACCCGTTGGTGCATTGATAACGTTGATGGTTGATTTTACTTGAGTACCCGTAAGCTTTTTAATATCGGCCCAGATTTGTTTAGGCGTTGAAGACGGGTTGATATGCAGCGCAAACTCCTGAAAACTTTTTCGTTTGGCTTGTTTTGCAGAGCGTCGGAAGGCGCCGTTGGCCTTTTAAGAACTAAAAGATTTTGTTCTGAGCGAATGTGTTTAAAAGCATGCCAAGCGGTTTGTTTATTTTGTCTGAGGGCGGCAAGTTCGTTACTCCACCATAGTACCCGTTTTTTAGCTGTAGCGTTTTTCGTTTGGGGTATAGCAGCATTTGCTGCAGAGCGAAAATTTTAGTTACCCTCGCTGCTTCTTGATTTGTGTTGTTGGATGTCGCGACTTTTGTGCAGTTGTGTGTGCAGAGTTTCTGAAACTTTTCCCAATTGGCGTAATTGGTTTTAAAAAAGTGCCTTGATTTGAAAGTTAGAGATTTCACCCCGAGATTTACCTTTAAAATTATTGGGAAATGGTCACTGCCATGTAGATCGTCGAGTAACGTCCACTCGCATTTGGACGAGATGAAATGAGTGCACAGGGTGATATCGATATGGGAGAGGGTACGGTGTGTGGAAAAATTTATAGCTTGGCCATTGATTAAACAAATTAGGCTCATCATAGATAGCATCTTCAATTAATTTTCCTCTTGCATTTGTTGTTAGTGAACGCCAGATGGGGCTCCATGCATTGCAGTCGCCTGCAAGAATTGTTGGTGAATTGGTTTGCTTTAATATTTGCAATATATCGGATGTACTGAAATGTTGATTTGGGTGAGTATATGTAACTACTATGTTAATATTTTGGATGAGATCGATTTATATTGCAAGCGCTGACAAATTAGATTGCATGTTTTTTTTTTGTATTTGCAGTCTTTTCTAATTAATATTGCGATACCTTGTTTACTTGATGTAATATGTGGCAGATTGTAGAAAATTCCAATATATTGTGATGGTGTGAAACCATAAGCATTGCATGCAAGGTGAGTTTCGTTTAATAGAATTTTAAGTGGTGAGTGATCTTTGATCAATATTTGTAATTCGTGGTAGTTATTTGCGTATCCATTTATGTTCCATTGTAGTATTGTTGTCATAGCGAGAAGAAAAAAAAAAAACGGGAATTAAAAATGAAGTCAGGGGATGGGAGAAGAGAAAAATAACTGATTGTTTACGCAAACGTCAAGCTGTATTGTAGTGTTTTCTCTGTGCTACTTTTTTCTTATTGAAATTTCATTATTTTTTTTTATATAAATTAATAATTTAGTGATGAAAGTTTTGGAGATTTATCTGTGCGCTAAGTATATTATTTATTGAGCATTTCTTGCATTGATTTTATTACACTTTTATTTAGTTTTCAATTGCCGAGTCATTAGTTGTGTTGCATTGTTATTGTTTCTTATTTACATTGTTTGTGCTTATTTTATTTTTTTTTTCTTTAAACTTTGTGTATTTGTTTAAGTTTGCGCGCATTTTCTTTTCTCTATTTTGATTGTCATTCTTTAAACAGCTGTTTGCGCTTAGTTTTTTTAGGTGTCTATTACTGTGCATCTAAAACTGTTCGTTGCATAAATAGCTCTCAAACCATAAATAATTATAAAACTTGCACTACCTTACAAACTGCTTTCTTTGATTTATTAATACAATTTTTGTTTTTTCTCTTATTGAATTTTACTGTTAAATTATGTCTTGCATTTTTGACAACTGCAAAAATAAAAGCGACAATGCGCAACGCTCTGTTGCATGCTGGTTGTGCGATGGGATTGCTCATATAAAATGTGCCGGATTGACTGGTAGAGTCCTAGACTTAATAAATGAAGGAAGAGGTATTCGTTGGTCTTGTTTAAAATGCAGATCAACTGAGGTTGAACTTTTCCAATTTTTTAGGGAAACTAGAAATGGATTTTTTGAAATCGGCAAAGACCTTCGGGCACTTAATGATAAATTTAAACGTTATGAAAACGTGTTTAAATCATTTAAGTGCCTAGATAAACAAACTTCGCAACTTGTTAGAGAGACCAAACGCAAACGGACACACAGTCCACCCAAGGAAAGTATTGTGGCTCCTCTTACATTACTTCAAAATAATATTGTTCCTCAACCCCAACAAATTGAGCTAATTAATCTTTTGTCTCCTGTCCCTCCGCCTCAGGGCCCGTCTTCTTCAACTTCATCAAGAGCTATCTGCACTCGCGCTTCTTCCTCTAATAAATAAAAGCAATTCTGATCATGAGAACTTACAGGTATCTTCATCTGAAGTGGGTCCATCACCGCCTCAATCGCTTCCACCATCCCAATCTGCTCCTATTGTTGCAAAAACTGTAGCACCATTGGATGAGACTGACTGCTCTGCAAAGAAGCTGGTTGTGGTTCCTTTGAGAAAATCGATTTTTGTTTCTAGATTTGATAGGGACACTTCTTCTGATGATATAGAGTTTTACCTTTCATCAAAAATTAAGACTTGTAACTTAGGAAACCGAAAATTTAACTCTAAATACGAACGTAACGTATCATCTTTTAAAATTGATGTGGCAGCTGAAGTTTTTGATACTTTGCTTAACAATTCTTTTTGGCCAACCGGGGCATTTGTTCGCGAATTTGAATACAAGCCACATAAAAATAAAAATAAAATAAATAACTTAGCTTCAATTCCTAATCGTGACACTGAGCCAAAAAACTAATTTTAAATTCTACTTTAAGTATTTTCTACCAAAACGTTAGAGGTTTAAATACTAAATTGAACGATTTATATTTAAAAGGCTTAGACTGTAACTATAACGTAATTTGCTTTACTGAAACCTGGCTTAAACCACAAATTTTTAATTCAGAGATCCTTCCTAATCAATATCAAATTTATAGAAATGACTGTATTCTTTTATTTAGCTGCTTGCTACATCCCTCCTAAATCTGACTTATCGGTATATTCTCAACTTATTGCGTTACTTAGATCCTTAAGTTCAATGATTACCGCACATGACTCGATGATTGTACTTGGTGACTTCAATATGCCAGGCATATCATGGACTCTTATAGACGACTTTATCGTTCCAATATCATCAAGGAATAGATACAATGTGTTCTTAGAAAATATGCCTGAGCTCTGTCTAAATCAGATCAATTTAACTCCAAACAATTTTGGAACCCTTCTGGATCTTGTTTTTGTTGATGACGTATCTAAGTCATCTATGAAGAGGTGCGAACCCTTGGTTATTCCAGAGGACTCTTATCACCCTGCGATTGAGGTAAATTACGAAGTTATTGGTGATTTTGGAAAAAATGTTGATAAATCAAGTAGCTCAAACGCTCGTTTTATTTTCGCAAAAGCCAATTTCAAGAAATTAGATCGAGAATTATCAAAATTATCATGGCCGACGTATAAAGATGATGTTGAACGTTGCGTCCAGCATTTTAATAACACTATATTTAGCTTATTTCATAAGTTTGTACCAAAACGGGTTTGCGTACGAAAAGAGCAATCACCACCTTGGTTTACTAAAGAACTAAAGAATTAAAAAAATAAAAAGTTGCGATCTTTAAAAAGGACAAAAAAAAGATTTTAGTAAGGCATTCAACAGAGTGTCACTCTTTACTGATCCATAATCTCGATCTCCTTGTTTTTCAACCTAATTTCCTTCGTTGGATATCTTCTTACCTCATTGACAGAACACAACGAGTTCTTTTTAAAAATAGTTCTTCAAACATTATTCATGTTTCTTCAGGGGTCCCGCAAGGAAGTCAGCTTGGTCCGATTCTGTTTTTACTTTTTATAAATGACTTACTCTCTGTAATAATTTATTCAAAAAAATTTTCGTATGCTGATGGTGTAAAGCTTTTTAGATCGTATCATTCCGTTGAGGGAAGGTCCTTATTACAAGCAGATTTAAAAGGCATGACTAACTGGTGTGAAGTAAATTACATGCCACTAAACCTTAAACAATGTAAAGTAATGTGCTTTTCTCGCAGTTCAACCAGCTTCTTATGACATATGTAACCATAACATCGAACAAGTGTTTAACTTTGTTGATCTTGGAATTACAATGGATCCGAAATTTAATTTTAATATTCACATAAATGTTACAATTAACAAAGCCAAGGGTGTTTTTGCATTTGTAAAACGGCTCTGTTCACAACGTTAGCGAGGCCCATACTGGAATATGTATCTGTTGTTTGGAACCCGCGCTATCAAGTTCATTCCGACAGAATAGAGTCAATTCAAAAACAATTTCTGCTTTTTGCTTTTAGGAATTTTCGTTGGGATTCTCAGTACAACCTGCCGCCATATATATACTCATTAATCTTCCTACACTTGCTAGTCGCAGAGAAATGCTAGGCATTGTATTTTTCGTCAAGTTACTGACAGGCTTGATCTCTAGCCCATCTCTTCTTGGAGAAATAAAACTAAACGTTACCTCCAGAATTTCAAGACATTCCCGGCCTCTCTTTCTGAAGCCGTGTAAAAGTAATGTTGAGTTAAATGAGCCACTCCGTAGTTTGTGTCAGGATTTTAACACTCACTCCGGTTCTTTTGATATTTCAGACTCACTTTTTTACATAAAGAAAACTATACTTAATGCTCTCAATAATTGATACATACATACATATATGTACATACTATTCGATCAGCTGATGAGCATGCTCAGCTTTGCTTTCGGAACTCAAGTGCTGCGATACGTAATCTGTCTTATCCGTGGCTAAGTAGGATGACATCTCATCATCACTGAACGAGTTGAGTGAAATTGGGGTGTTATTGTTGTAGTTTGTGACGTTGTTTGTGTTGAGATTAGTTGGTGATGGGGATATATCATTCTAAACGCTAGAAGTGAGAGGTTTTGATGAAGTTGTAGGTTTTGTTATTGGTTTGTGGAGAGTTGATTATTGTTGATTTGGGACTGCTATTTAAAGAGTCGAGAGAAGTTATATTTTTCTTTGTTGTTGGATTGCTTGTGGTTTCGGTGATATTGTTTGGTTTATTGTAGGAGGTGGAGGGTGCTACTGTGAAATTATTGTTGCTTTTTGTGGGGTTTATGGTGTGTTTTTCTGTGCTAGTGTTACTTTTATTGACAGGTGATTGGGAAGAAGGCTAAGCAACCTGAGAATATGATTGAAAGGCGGAATATTTGACGCTTGTGCTTTATACATATGTATGTGTTCATTGCTGCGCGCATCGGGTTTGGGTAGTACGGCCGAACGGAAATTTTCCGACAAGCAACGTTGATATTTTGGGGTAGGCTGTTGGTATCAAAACTCAGAAGTAAAGCGCCAGTTGATGTTAATTTGTTATTAATTTTTTTTTGAAATTTGTATGCTGTCGGCACACCGTATTCTTGCAGACCTTCAATTATTTCGCTTTCACTTAAGCTTATCAGATAGATAATAGATAAACGACTGCATAAGTAAGAGAACGAATGACCGTACGCAACGAAGGCTAGTCGATGACTGAGTTTTAAAATAAAAATGTACATTTTGTACTTCTTTATTTTTGGTAAATTGAATTTGTGATTTGTCAACTTTTATTTTTAATAGACTGATTTGATCAAGGCGAATTCATAAAAAGTGGTGTTTAGCAATCAGCTGATTGGTGATTGGTTGTGAAAATCAATTCTTTAGTTGCAAATAATCAATTGTTCCGTTTACCTACAAGTAATTTAAAGACATGGTTCACTATAACTTTTTGCGATGACTCTAATATTTAGTGTAAAAATTATTTTTATGCATTGTTTATAAATTTTTTATGTAATAATTTTTATTCAAAAAAATAAATACTGAGTAACAAACGGTAAAAAATCAGCGCGATCCTTCCAACAGTTAAGGAGAAAAAAATAAAAACCAAAACAGTGGCCCACTTTACAAATTTTGACACATCTATAAATTACCAATATACGCTAGCCAAGAACAAAGGTCTATAATTATTTGAAGTAATCTATAGATATGGAGATATATATTTATATAGGCATACAACATTTATTTAGTTCAATGACCTCAGGCCCCCGAACTTCTCTTGGGCTCGTTGGCTTATTCATGAGAAGCATTGCATTGAAAAATCAGAACTTAGTAGTCAATGGCAAGCTCACTTCATATGGCCCAAAAAAAACAAAAATAGGCTTATCGCGTGCATGTGCATCGAGCTTAATTGGTGCTAATCAGTTTAGGTCAACAGTACGTGTATACAATCCTCTAGCAAATGTCCTGATCGAGCGTTTGCACTGCACACAGAAAACGGTCATTAAATGTCACACAAACAGCAACTGGGTCGACAGCATTCCCATCGCTTGCTTGGGCTTCGTAGGGATCTTAAGGCAAAGCAGCGGAAATGGTATATGGCAAAATAACTAAGTTACCAGGAGAATTATTCGATGGTAAACCTGATTACACGGAAAGTGATTTTCTGGAAAGACTAAAGCGTTCGATAGCCAATCTGTAACCCGTGGCAACAACGAAAAACACCAAAAACAAAGTTTCCGTGCAAAAAGACGTAATCAACTGCACTCACGTCATCGTAAGAAATGATTCAGTCAAGGCGTCTTTGAAACAGCAGTATGATGATCCATTCCAGGTCACGAAACGCTTTAGCAAATACTTTGACATAGTGAAGGGCAACAAACTATCGAGAGTCCACATCGATAGCTAAAATCTGCGCATGTAGCCAAAGAGGATTCAAGTCATATTCCTATGAAGCGACAAACCGGAACACCAACGAAACGGAGTATACTAAAATCTACATCAGATTCACTTGACAACCTCAAGGCATAGACTGCAACACGAGTTGGACGGAATGCCAACTTCCGAACCTTAGAGGGGAATATGTGTGGCGATTTAATAGTAAATTATTCAAGTGTTATGTTAAGATGATATTCTTAGAAATCTGGTAACTCCATAACTTCCATGTTTGATATGCGCGAGAATCATTCCTGTTGTCTTTTGCTTCTTCATCAAGCTACTTCGTGTAAAACAACAAATTAATTAAAAGTATCTATTTCCCGTGAATCCCGCAAAAACCAAACGCCACTCGACTCTTCATTTTACACTGGAACTTAAATAGCTTTAACACCGTAAATAATACCGGAGAAGGGCTAGAGCTACAATCTCAAATCTGTTCGATTATAAAAACTCATTTCAATTGGCATGATTATTAGTTCTTTTGAGTTTCTACCATAAGTCAAACTGATCAAAATCTGAAAAAAAGTAATAATAATACCTTATGAAATTATATTCCCCCTTTGCTTTAACGGGTATATCGTACAAAACACGTTGCTTATCACCAAACGCATTTCCAATCATAAAACATATTTGTCAGAGCATAAATGAAGTTATTTGAACATATGTACATAAATACTCGTACATATGTACTGCATAAAGTGCCGAAATTCGCAAAAACTTTAAAATTTACAAATCCTGACTAAAGAAACTGATATTTATAAAATTTTGAACATTGGGTGTTACTACCCCCACTTATGATTAAATGTCTGTATCTCAATAACGTTGCTAGGTATGGTCACATATTGTCCTTGATAACAATAGTCGTAAAAATTTTTTAAATCGGACCATAACCACACCCTCCTTCCATGTAACGGAAGTTTTGAAATATGCGAAAAAAACTTTGTTTTTCGGTTTCTGTTGGAACAAGTTGGGTAAAATTTAATATTTCCTTGATTTGAAACAAAGAAACTAGGATTTATGATATTTTGATAAATGACCGTGGCACCGCCTATACAAAAATACTTCGCGAGGGTATATACAATTCAAGTTCGAACGAATTTTTCTTTCCTTACTTTTTCTTTTTCATTTTCAAAAATGTCTGCGAGTAAATTTTTCCGGAACATCTTTCCTTTTATTTTGTATTAAATTAACAAAACAAAACTATAATAATAATAATAATTTGCCGCTTGCACTATATAGCTCAGTGTTTGGCCGAGGGTCTCCTACAATTTGTGGTGTGCGTCTTTATATTGTATCACAAATGGACTCCCAACGGCAGATGTATATTATGAGAAGCTGTTTAATGGCAAAAATACCTTCGGAGATTTGCCATTGGCTGCCGAGGGGTGACCGCTATTAGAAAAAAACTTCTATGACATAGATTTTACGTGCTCTGACTGAGATTCGAACTTCGAACCCAGCGGCATATCGAGTAATAGCACGCACCGTTTCCCACTCGACTACAACCGCCAAACTATAAAGCTACTTTTTATTACCTCCCATTTCACAGGTTACAAAATTTACCTGGTTACAATGAGCATAGAATACGTAATGGTCACAAATTTTACTGAATGGTAAATTTGAATACCCCATTAAATTTTATAAACTTGCTAGAATATAACTATTGTTGGTTATAATATCTTAACCTCATCTATATTGTTTATTATTTTAATGACAACACAGAGAGTTAAACCGCTTTTACGTAGAGCGGGTCGTTTAAAGTTTCATACTTTGATAACCATAATTCTCTATTACGTTGTTTATATGGTATGAAACACGGTATCGGATAAACTCGTGTCAGAGTAGCTCGTTTAAAATGCAACTGTGTTCTTACCTATGCAACCCTGTTAATATATGTTTATGAATATAAATAAATACTCAAACAACCACGAATTTTATAATAATGCTTATCAAAAATGTGATTTACGCGCGTTTTATGATACTGTTTTATGTTTTTCTTCAAATAGAGAATTTTATGAAACAACCGCATTGACTAATCCGGGTATATATGCACACTCAAACCGTTTGAACAACTCGTAACTCGCATTCAAAATTTAATTTATGGTGGCACGGTAAAAAACTTCAATTTGAGCGTGAAAATATGAAAGAAAAAACCGAAGAGTAAATTAGCAAATGTTGCCAATTAGAAATCATGTGAAACACCAGCAAAAAAATTGCTTATTTACAAAATTCATCGACGTTATGAGTCTGTGAAATTCGGTAAAACCAAAAGGAGCGGTACCCCGGAATGCGCACCCTTTAATTCACTGCTGAGCGTACTGCTCACTTGAGTAATGCGCTGATTATGCATTCTTCGCACAACTTTCGCATAGCTTAAGTACCTAATGTTGATTATGCTTTGCACAATCAAACTTATCAGCCCTGTCAACCATCACACAACAATTAATGGCTATTAACGTAGTAGGGTGATTCAGGGTATGCGCACAAAAACTGATCTATGTAAAGTATACAATGTAAATTAATTTTGATATATTTAATTTGAAGGCAGACAAGAAAACAATTCCTCAAATTAAAAGAATTGGGAAAGTGCGTTATCTGCAAAAAATGTCTCGTAAAAGGCGAAGTTTCTTTCTTAAAAGTGCCGCAAGAGCCTCACCGAAGGATTGCTAGCAAGAGAGCTTCTGGCAACAATTTGGTTGCTGGTGCAAAGCGTGTAAACTTGATGCCCTACTATATCCCAAGGCTCAAACATTAAGTTCTAAAATATTTAATTTTTTTTTTAATTTATGCAATAAAAATTTATTATATCAATACAAGAATCGTGGCACTGGCTTCGAGGCCTTCAGCCATCTTGTTAATGCTACGTATATGTGTGTTAGTGTGTTATTTATTGTCTGTAGAGACTTAATGTTAAAATAAACATATTTCTTATGTACAGCATTTTACAGCCTGAAAAATTATATACATTTTAAGAGATTATTGTTTTTAAGTATTTCATATATAAGACTTATGTTTTGCGTGGAAGGATATCTCAGTGCTCCGATTACGATGTTGATGTCAGAATCCGGAGTTGTTTGAAGCAGTGCACATTGACACAAAAGGTGATTTAATGATGGAACGTTACCGCAACGCGGGCAGCTAGAAAGACTTCTGTTTGTAAGCAGGTGTGAGTGGGTTATGGTGGTGTGGCCTATCCTCAGGCGAGTGTACGGTCGTATTCTGTAGGACTCCATTGCTGCCGGGTAAATTGCTTTCGTTCGATTAGTGTTTATATTGCTGTAGTGATGATAATATGTCTGCCATTCTGTTGCAAGTGATTGCTGCCTTTTGTTTTTTATGAGGTTGAAGAGGTCATTTTTGGTATAAAAATCACATGTAGGAACTAGTAGTTTCATAACATTTTTTGCCGCTAGGCGCTTTCCCTTGATACCCACATGGCCAGGAACCCCATAATTTTAATTTTTTTCAGACAATTTATTAAGGTATCTCTGATTGTAGCAATGATAGGGTTCGCGTTATGTGGAGAAATTAAGGCTGAAACTTTACTATCCGTGCATATAAATAATTTCCCTTTTGATTTTTTTGGCGCGCTCAACACCGTGAAATTGGCTGACGCTTCAGCTGTGTAGACTGAGCATGTTGTAGAAAGTAGTGCATTGTATATAGTTTCGCCTGCATTATTGACCACGGCAAACGAGGTGGATTCAGCAGATTTGGATCCATCTGTAAAGATAAATTTCCAGCCTTTCGATTGATTTGAGTTTTGTATTTCGGCGAAGTAGTCTCGAAACACGATGCTAGCCGTGTTTTGCTTTGACATTTCAAAAAGTTGATTGTCGAAAGATGCTTTGTTGATTTTCCATGGAGGGTGCTTCAAGCGCTTATGTTGCCTTAGATTAAGTGTGATGTTGTTTGCCCTGGCAAAATTAATACATCTCAATATTGTTGATGAAATTCTGGGTTGTCTTATCCTTTTCATCGAACTTTTGAAAATGTTTGTTAGTGACGGGTTCGATTTTTCAAAAGCCTTTGAGAGTAGCCTATGTGTGGAGTCGTGTGTTCTATTTAAAATTGATGGCAAACCGGACTCCACCAGGATGTTTTTGATTGGGGATGTAGGGAAGGCTATTGACTTCGTCTTACTGCGCAGAGGTATGGACTTTGTATTAATTTTAGGTTTTTTTTTGGCGCAGTGGCCATATATTGGTAGTGCGTAGTCAATTTTTGAAAGGATTGTAGCTCTAACGATATGAGTGAGTATGTTTGGGTGTATAAAATAGTGTTGAGATGAGAGATACTTTATAATGTTTAGCCTTACAACTAGAGAGTTTCTAACGTGTTCACAGTACTTAGAATCGATTATTAATCCTAAAATTGTATGGTTGGTTTTACAATCGATGTTAGTGTTAAAGTTAATATTAATATTTCTGCAGTTTCTTTTTCTGCATATGTGCAGTAGTTTTGTTTTTTTCAAGAGACAGCGATGTGCCTGAAGTATGCGACCATGTCGCAATATCTCTCAGAATATTGGTAGAGGCGTTTTGGACTGTGCTTATGTTAGAAATTGTTGAGTAAAATACAACATCGTCTGCATATATTTGGTGTTCAATGTCTTTATGTTTAGTTGACAAGTGGCTTAGTTCATCGAAAGCCATTATGTACAGAAACGCAGTTAGGGGATAGCCTTGTGGCGTTCCGTTGCTCAAAGGCTTAGTTGATGACACATAGCCGTTGATGCATACTTTTATTTTTCTGTTCGTTAACAAGTTCTTTACAAACTGTATCATTTTTGGGCCGATTCCCCACTTTGTTAGTTGCCTGATCATAATGTGTGCTCCTATATTGTTAAATGCTTTTTGAAAATCTAGAGAATTAATCGAGGCGTGATTTCGGCTGGACAGAGCGTTGGTTACGAAGTAGTCAAGATGCAAAAGGGCATCTATGGGGCCATGTCCATTTCTGTATGCTATTTGATGAAGATATGAGATGGTTTTTATTTGTGTACCACATTAGCCGAGTCCCAATATTTTTTTCAAAAACTTTCCCCATGCACGGTAGTAGCGAAATGGGTCTGTAACTTGTTAGTTCTGATGTTGGTTTTCCCTGTTTTTGAATAGGAATAACGCAAGATGACTTCCAAATTTGCGGATATATGCCAGTATCATAAATTTTTTTGTAAAGGTCAAGCAAGCGGCGTTTGAGATCAATTGGTGTATTACGTATTATCGGATATGATATGGTGGCAGGCCACCGCCTTTAACTCTTGAAATTGCGTAATGAAATTCAGGAAAAGCATTCTTGCATTCAATTTGCCTTGCCGAGTGTGAGAGCAAGGCGACAGGGGGTGGAACGTTGGGTTTTGTAAAGTAGCGGTTTTACAGGTTTGGAAAGAGGAGCTGAAGTTTTCGTTTGAGCTCTCCGTAGAAAAGTAATTCACAAATAGTTCTGAAATAGATGCTTTGTCGGACACGGCACCCGTTGGTGCATTGATAACGTTGATTGCGTTTAAAAGCATGCCATGCGGTTTGTTTATTTTGTCTGAGGGAGGCAAGTTCGCTACTCTACCATAGTACCCGTTTTTGCGCTGTAGCGTTTTTCGTTTCGGGTATAGCAGCATTTGCTGCAGAGCGAATAATTTTAGTTACCCTGGCTGCTTCTTGATTTGTGTTGTTGGATGTCGCGACTTTTGTGCAGTTGTGTGTGCAGAGTTTCTGAAACTTTTCCCAATTGGCGTAATTAATAAAATAAGTGCCGTGATTTAAAGGTTTGAGATTTCACCCCGAGATTTACTTTTAAAATTATTGGGAAATGGTCACTGCCATGTAGATCGTCGAGTAACGTCCACTCGCATTTGGACGAGATAAAATCAGTGCACAGGGTGATATCGATATGGGTACGGTGTGTGGAAAAATGTGTAGCTTGGCCATTGATTAAACAAATTAGACTCATCATAGATAGCATCTTTCATTTATTTTCCTCTTGCATTTGTTGTTGGTGAACCCCAGATGGGGCTCCATGCATTGCAGTCGCCGGTAAGAATTGTTGGTGAATTGGCTTGCTTTAATATTTGCAATATATCGGATGTACTGAAATGTTGATTTGGGTGAGTATATGTAACTACTATGTTAATATTTTGGTTGAGATTGATTTATATTGCAAGCGCTGACAAATTAGATTGCATGTTAATTTTTTTGTATTTGCAGTCTTTTCTAATTAATATTGCGATACCATGTTTACTTGATGTAATATGTGGCAGATTGTAGAAAATGCCAACATATTGTAATGGTGTGAAACCATTTGCATTGCATACAAGGTGAGTCTCGTTTAATAGAACTATACGTGGTGAGTGATCTTTAATCAATATTTGTAATTCGTGGTAGTTATTTGCGTATCCATTTATGTTCCATTGTAGTATTGTTGTCATAGCGAATAAAAAATGAAGTCAGGGGATGGGAGAAGAGAAAAATAACTGATGCATTAGTTGACTAGAAGCTTACGCTCTCAATATCAGAGGTGCTGTAGTCATGCTCAGCTTTGCTTTCGAAATTCAAGTGCTGCGATACGTAATCTGTCTTATCCGTGGCTAGGTAGGATGACATCTCGTCATCACTGAATGAGATGAGTGAAATTGGGGTGTTATTGTTGTAGTTTGTGACGGTTTTTGTGTTGAGGTTAGTTGGTGATAGGGATTTAGCATTCGAAATGCTAGAAGTGAGAGTTTTGATGAAGTTGTAGGTTTTGTTATTGGTTTTTGGAGATTTGGTTATTGTTGATTTGGGTCTGCTATTTAAAGAGTCGAGAGAAGTTATATTTTTCTTTGTTGTTGGATTGCTTGTGGTTTCGGTGATATTGTTTGGTTTATTGTACGAGGTGGAGGGTGAAATTATTGTTGTTATTGTGGGGTTCATGGTGAGTTTTTCTGTGCTAGTGTTACTTTTATTGACGGGTAATTGGGAAGAAGGCTAAGCAACTTCAGAATATAATTGAAAAGGCGGAATATTTGACGTTTGTGCTTTATATGTATTCATTGCTGCGTGCATGCTACATTTGTTTATCGTTTTTATTTTGAGAATTTCTTTTGCTTGTACGTATTTTGTGCAGTTGTTCGTGGAAGAAGCGTGGTCATTATGTGGTGGTAGACTGCAGTTAACGAAAGCCGGAGCATTTTTGCAAAATTTCAATGAATGGCCAAGTATTTGGCACGTATTGCAGCGCATCGGGTTTGGGAAGTACGGCCGAACGGAAATTTTCCGTCGAGCAACGTTGATTTTTTGGGTAGGGTGTAAGTATCGAAACTCAGAAGTAAAGCGTCAGTTGGTGTTAGTTTGTTGTTCATTTTTTTTTGAAATTTGTATGCTGTCGTCACACCGTATTCTTGCAGACCTTCAATTATTTCGTTTTCACTTAAGTTTACCAGGAAGGTTAGGTTAGGTTAGGTTAGTGCGGTTGTCATTACAGACACACTTAGGCTCATGGCCCATTGTGATGCTGCATTTGGGGGTTGTAACTCCCCACGAAGGAGCCACCCCCTAAAACCAATCAGTGCTTCGAAGGAACTTAAGGATATCTCTTATTTCAATCTCCCCAAGCTCTTCCAAGTCGTTGAAGAACTGTCTGCCCAGAGTGGAGAGTATTCTGTGGGATAGAGCAGAACATTGGCACCGAAGGTGCAAGTCGTGTTCATTCATGTTAAGTAATTGCCCTGTGCGTTTTGCGCTGAGAGCCGGCCACAGTTGCTTCGATATTTTGCCGCCATCTATCGTTCGATAATTTTGTAAACCTTTCGGCTATGCGAAGCTTGCAAGTTTGCAAGGGTATTCCTAGTTCATCATCTATATCTTCGGTCAAGAGCCTAGTACCGGGTCGGGGCAGCTCGTCGGCTTTACAAAATCCCTCTATTCCGCTGTGACCTGGGATCCATGTCACCCTCAGGCAAAATGACTCAGCCATCTCGTTAAGAGGTCGATATCAATCGCGGGTATCGTATCACACTTTACCAGTTGTGTGGCCTTACATATCGCCATCAGTTCCGCCTGAAAGACGCTACAGTGATCCGGAAGACGGAAGCTATAGGAGATCCCCAGATGCCGGGAATATACACCTCCACCCACCTTTCCCTCAAGCTTTGATCCATCTGTGTATACATGGATGGACTCGCTATTTCCAACTGCGTTCAGTTTCCACTCTTCCTTTGAAGCTAGGAGGGTCGTAAACGCCGTGGTGAGGGTAGCGGACGGAAGCGCCTAATCCACCAGACCAGGAAGCTCCGAGAATTCCGCTAGTATCTTCCCGTGACCGTAGGTACTGTTTGACCATTTATTTAGGGTGTTCAAGCGAATCGCCGTAGCACTTGCTACCTGCTTGGCATGCAGGTATATCGGAAGTAGATTTAGTACGGTATATAGTGACTTTGATGCCGTTGTTTCCATTGCACCAATTATGAGAATGGACGTCAGTCTCTGAACTTTATCCATCATTTTAAAATGTACATCTCTCTGGAGGGAGTCCCACCATACTACTATGCCGTAACAAATACTCGGCCTGACCACCGCTGTGTTTAGCCAGTATATAATTCTGGGTTGCATTCCCCACCTTTTGCTTTTGTCGATTTACGCACTCTGTCTCGGATTTTCTTATTCCAGTTAAGCTTCCTGTCCAAAATGAGGCCCAGCTACTTGGTCTGTTCCTTTACTACGAGGGTGTTTCCCCCTAGAGTTATTTGTACGAGATCTGGTGTCATGTGCTTCCTAGAAAAGAGCACCAGATCAGTCTTTCAAGCATTTACTTCAAGTCTTCGGCTACTGCACCACAGAGTTAAGCTATTTAACGATCTTTGAAGCATGTCCGTCATTGTGGAGAGGTATTTGCCTGAGATTGCTGTGACGATATCATCAGCGTATGCGAGTTTTTGGAGGAGGCCGTTTACGGCTATATTACAGAGGAGTAGTGGGAGTACTCCCCCTTGAGGCTTTCCTCTGACTGGGTATCTCCTAAGGGAAGACCGACCTAGCTCAGCGTTCAATTCTCTTCCAATGATGCGAGGCCAGTGAGTTATTCACCCCAAGCTTGATCAGTGATGAGGTGATCGCCACGGGAGAAATGTTATTAAAAGCACCCTCGATGTCTAGGAAAGAAGCTAGGGTGTATTCTATGTAATCCAATGCTCTCAATCGTATTGAGTAGGGAATGTAGCGCTGTTTCCACTGATCTTCCTTTGCTGCAGGCATGCTGCGCGGTCGTAAGTCTACTCCAATATTATCTCTAATATGCTCGTCTAGTAGCCGCTCAAACGATTTGAGTAAGAAGGACGATAGACTAATTGGTCTAACGTCTTTCGGTCTCGTATGGGTCGTTCTTCATCCTTTAGGAATTAATACTACTTTTACGTCTTCCCATCTCCGGGATATACGGCTATACCGTAACACCGCCTCGTAGACGTGTACGAGTATAGGCGCAATCAGCTCCGAAGTGTTCTGAAGGTCGGCAGGAATGAACTCGTCTAGTCCTGGGGATTTAAAGGGCTGGAAACTGCCAAAGGCTCGTTTTATTTTCCCTTCGGTTCTAGTGATCATGGAGATATCATTTTTGCTCTCAGATCGAGTACAAGCTATGGTGACTCTGTTTTCCAAGCATCCTGGAAAGTGTCTTTGCATTAGGAGTTCTAATATTTCGCCGCTGTTTGTTGTCAAATCTCCGTCATCTTTTATGAGATAGCTTATATTGCTTTGACTCATCGACAGTACTTTTCTTAGTCTGCTAGCTTCCGAAGTGCTTTATATCTTCTGACAGAAGTCTCCCCAGGAGGATTGTTTAGCGCTTCTTACTGCATACCTAAAGCGTCGTTGACTATCCTTAAATTCATTCCATGAGTTTGTTAACTTGGCCCGGTGGAATTTTGTTCTGCATTCTTTTCGAAGAGTTGCAATTACTGTCGACCACCATGGAGGTGTCGATTTCCTACTCGCTATCCTTATCGGGCAGGCTTCCTTAACGGCCCGTTGGAAGAATTTAGTTACATCGTCTACGACTTTGTCCAGCTGATGCTCTGAGTCTATTTGGCAATTTAGACCATTAATATTGTTGGAAAAGGTTGCTTTAAACTTCCATATGATCCGAGAGTGAAGACTCTTTCGAGACTTTCCAGTCATGCAGAAGTTCTGCCCATTGCTAACCTGTAAGTTATTACACATAATGAATTCAAAGATTGACTCACCCCGTTCATTTGTGTCTGAGATACCCCAGATATAGTGATGTGCATTTGTATCAGTTCCAATGATTAGCGGGGTGCCGCGCTTGTAAGTTTTTGTTACCGCATCTCTTATTGGCTGAGGTGGGGGTGGTGTTTCCGCTTCGTGCGCCATGTACGAGGACGCCAGACAAAATGTCCTACCGCTAGACTCCACTGCCACGACAACATTGTCCGCATCACTGAAGTGTATTAAAAGAACCGCATTAATACACTTTCTTATCAATATGCACGACCTGGGTTTACCTTTGTCTAATACATAGATCAACTTGTATTCCCTACTGCTCAGTCCGCATACCCAAGGTTCTTGGATATGTGCGACATCCTCTTATCTTTCAGTGAGACGGAGGAGTAGTGCGGCCGAGGCCGCCTTGCTGTGGTGAAGATTAATTTGTATTATCCCCACCATCAGTAGTGTTGGGTGCTTCTCTCCACCCGACTACGGTCTGGTTGGCGTTCTCCTCATCGGATATGGAAGGGAGGTCCTCTGTCTCCTCCTCCATTACAGTATCGCAGAGGTTAGAGAAGTCTCCCAGCCCTTCCTCCACACTAACTCTTCTGAAGAGTTCGCCCACCATACCAGAGTTGGATGCTGGGTCGTCCTCTAGGACATTTTTCGCCGCCTCTGAGTTCTCAGCCAGGTTCGCCTTCATCACATCCTGACAATAGATGTGCGCTTGGAAGCCATAATTGATCTTCCACCTATGGTTCGCAAGCGGTGCTATTGATTCCACATTGAGGACTATTACCGCTAACCTGCGCCTACCATCCACTTTACCGATCTTGGCTACCTTCCAGTCGTGGGTGGGTAGCTCTCTCAATATTGTGCCTTTGACGCATATACGGTTGGTCTGGTATGAAGCTGTTATTTGACAGATGCCTGGTAGTAATTTGGAAATCAGAAATTTTTGCGATACACTTTTGTTTTTTGTCAGGACCAACAGACTGCCATCGCGAAGATATGTCATCTTTACTATTTCTTCACTAATGGCTAGAATGGCGTTGTGTACACCGAAGCATGAAAAATTAGTAAGAGGCTTCTCTTTATCAATCGACTTCAACACTATAAATTTTGGGTCGTCATTATTGTTGAATTTATTTATAATAATTAATTATAATACATAGCACTATAATATTATAACTAGTTAAAAGCTATGGGTACTGGCTGCAGAGGCCATCGACCCATTGTTGAATTTAATGGCTGGTAATTCGGGAAATTTTTCGAAGGTAATTGGTTTTTTTTCGCTTTTTATCCGGACTTGGGGAAAGAAGGGTAAACCTATTTCCCCCTAATTTGGATGCCCCAGAGGGAGTCGCGATTAAACACAGCACTTTTCAGTTATTGAGGTAGGTGGGGTTTATAACCCAGAAGCAAAAGGTATTGACAAACAGGTTTGAAAATAATCACACACGTGGAGTTTACGCAATTGAGCGCGAAAAATTTTAATAGATAAACGACTACACAAGTAAGAGAACGAATGACCGTACGCAACGAAGGCTAGTCAATGACTAAGTTCTGAAATAAAAATGTACATTTTGTTCTTCTTTATTTTTAGTAAATTGAATTTGTGATTTGTCAATAGACTGATTTGATCAAGGCGAATTCATAAAAAGTGGTGTTAATCAATCAGCTGATTGGTGATTGGTTGTGAAAATAAATTGTTTAGTTGCAAATAATCAATTGTTCCGTTTACCTACAAGTAATTTAAAGACATGGTTCACTATAACTTTTTGCGATGACTCTAATATTTAGTGTAAAAATTATTTCGCGAAAGTTTAATATAATGGAGATAAAGTTTGACAATAACCCACCAAAGCGTTGCATTTCTAGCATCGATTCCACCTTACATGAATTCGCCTTGGAAGTGATAGTTCTTATTGACAATAAAGGTATATGAAAAAACCTGGCAGGGTTGCAATTTCTCTACTGCGGTTACCTGTTAGATCTGCATTGGTCTATACAAAAAATACGTAAAATATTTTCTGTTTCGAAAATAAAAAAATTTCTTGAGTGCTCAATAATTTTTCTTATTAAGATTTCTTTTGTTTTTTTTTAAATAGCAAGTAGATCTATTTTTAAACAATAGTCTCACAACATATGTGCCTTACATTGGGGAATATAGGGTAATAAATGCTTGGACATATAGAGTATCAAAGGTCCATTTGTGGCCGAAGAGAAAGTACATTATAATTTATATGTTACTATTTTTTAATTTATATCTCCTGATATACTATTAAATATATGAATTACAAAATTTAAACATAATGTGCCTCACGTCTCCTAAATGTTCTGGTAAAGTTTTAGAATCGATGAAGAAGTTACAAATAATTTTATTTGTTTATAACAATTTTTGTTAATTTTAAAAATTTGTACGCATTGTTTATAAATTTTTTATGTAATAATTTTTATTCAAAAGAATAAATACTGATTAACAAATGGTAAAAAATCAGCGCGATCCTTCGACAGTTAAGGAGAAAAAAAATAAAAACCAAAACAGTGTTATAAAATTTTATTAGCAATAACTTTTAAAAAACATCGAATTTGGCAAAATCCTTTTATGGTAATTATAATGACGTACTAGTGAAGCGGAATAATCCAATTGCAAAGAAAACCAGAGACCCCCCAAAAAAAAAGTGGCCCACTTCACAAATTTTGACACATGTATAAATTACCAATATACACTTGCCAAAAACAAAGGTCTATAATTATTTGAAGCGATCTATAGATATGGAGTTATATATTTATATAGGCATACAACATATTTTTAGTTCAATGACCTCAGGCCCCCGATCTTCTCTTGGGCTCGTTGGCTTATCCCTGAAAAGCATTGCATTGAAAAATTAGAATTTAGTAGTCAATGGCAAGCTCACTTCATAAGGCCCAAAAAAATAACAGAAATAGGCTTATTGCGTGCATGTGCATCGAGCTTAATTGGTGCTAAGCAGTTCAGGTCAACAGAACAAGTATACCATCCGCTAGCAAATGTCCTGCACCCGGATTCCAGCATTCGCTAAAGCTGAAAATCGCTAAAATTCCAAACGCTTAAATTTATCCGAACTTTTGGCGATTTTTCTTAAATGCGATTCTGGCTTTTTC
Organism: Philophylla caesio; assembly: GCA_963971545.1. Lineage (NCBI taxonomy): Eukaryota > Metazoa > Arthropoda > Insecta > Diptera > Tephritidae > Philophylla > Philophylla caesio. The sequence continues at coordinate 50,562,141 of OZ020605.1, forward strand.
ATCGCCAAAAATCTCCAAGGAAATTTATTATACTTTTATCCGCCGCAGGCGTCGCTGGTATAGTTTGAGAAACGTCAAATTTTGTTTAAGTTTATGGTAGCCGATAATTTAATAAATTTCTGAAAAATTAAAAGCTGTGCCGCAATTTCGCTCTATTTTGAAAATAAAAATTGGCTATCTTAATAAATAAATATATTGAAATGAGTGCGCTGCGAAGGTATTTATATAGTATTTCATTAAACTCTCAGCGAGATTTACCGAATCGTTTGCGAAGTAAAAGAAAGTTGTTGCGAGAGTCCACGGATCACTTCTGTATTTCAGAGGAACGGTTTACTGAAATATTTCGACTTCCAAAAGAAATATGCAGAATAGTTTTTAACGAAATTCGTCTCTTTATGCTGCAAAGGAAATCAAGTGGTGGATTTTCGAAAATTTTAAGGTTTCTTGTAGCATTGCGATTTTTCGCCCAAGGTACATATACTATATATACATATGAACTCTCATTTACTATTTCATTAAATGAATTGATACTTTTTTAGGAAGCTACCAACTTTCTGTGGGACAAGACTTTTTGCTTAATGTATCCCAAAGCAGCGCTAGCAGGTGCATTAGGGAAATTGCCAATACCATGAACAAATTTTTGTTAACTAGGTACATAAAGTTCCCATCAACTGTTGAAGAAAAACAGGCTGTAAAAGAAAAGTAAATAAAAAATTAATATTACTTAAGATAATTTAATAATTCTTCGAAAGACATTGAACATGTATGTATATGTGTGCCGAAAAGGAGAACACTCAATAAACGTACAAGCGGTATGTTATACTAATTTGCATATAAACAAATGTACATATAAAAGCATGCACATATAGTACATATATGTACATATTTGATTTTTAGATTATTTTATCACTTGAAGGTTTGTGATATGGATTTAAGAATACTTGACTGTAATGCTCGTTTCGGGGGAACTGCTCTCGATGCATCAGTTTGGAGAGCAAGTGCGTTAAAGGGTTTTCTTAAAAATGCGTACGCAAATAATAATTTTTTTTTTGGCGCGTACACTATATAGCTCAGTGTTTGGCCGAGCTTCTCCTACCATTTGTAGTGTGCGTCTTTATATTATACCACAAATGGAGGGACCTACAGTTTTATGCCGACTCCGAACGGCAGATGTATTTTATGAGAAGATTTTTCATGGCAGAAATACCTTTGGAGGTTTGCCATTGCCTGCCGAGGGGTGACCGCTATTAGAAAAACTTTTTTTTTTCTATCATTAAGATTTTGCTTGCCCTGACTGAGATTCGACCCTCGAACTCAACGGCATATCAAGTTATAGCACGCACCGCTACCAACTCGACCACAGCGGTCACCAAATGGAGAACGAAATTTTTGGCTTTTAGGTAGTATAATGTGCAAGGTAATTATAATAGCCATCACCGGAAAGCAAGAAACTGTATTGAACGCTGTTTTGGAGTATTAAAATCTAGATTTCGATGCCTTTCAAAAGATGGAGTTCTTATGTATGATCCAGTTTTAGCCGGAAACTTTATAAATTCGTGTATAATTGCACAATGTGATGATATTGAATATTATAAGAAAGGGAATTGAGGATACTAATAGCTTAAGTTTTGACGAGGAGATAAATTCCGTTGATGAAATAACTAGTACTCGTTATTGCATTGCTGCTAGACAACAAGGTATAAATACCTATTTTAATTACTGAGTTTTGTGAGTTATAAAATTGCCTCTCTTACTTTTTTTTAAATACCATCAGTAACAGCAGAAATAATGTAATTAATAATATAAGGAAAATGTGGGAGTTTGTAGTTATGTAGCTTAAGGTATTTTAGCAAGTAAGCATCTAAAAATTTACATTGATTTTTAATAATTTGTTTTTCTCAATAAAAAACTGTTCATTCAAATTTTGCGTTGATTTATTTGAACTATGTTTGCAAATATTTTTTAAATTGAAATTTCATAAAGAAATCATAGCGCTGTCCTACAGCTTGAAAAACTTAACCTATGGATTAAATACTTAATTTATTTACAAGAAATATAAAAAATCACAGCGCTATCCTACAGATTAAAAAACTTAACCTACCGCTTAAACATCTAATTTATTTACAGGAAATATAAAAAAGCACAGCGCTGTCCTACAGCTTAAAAAACTTAACCTAATAAAACTTCATTTTTGCAAAAAAATATCCAATTTGTTCAATATATTACACAAAATTTTATTATTTTCTTCCAAAGCATCGGCCTTCCTCCCTTCGATGCAATTTCTTTCCTCCAGCGCCGTAATTTTTCTTTCCGCCAGGGCAAGTTTACGTTCTTCAATGGCTACCATTTTCGCATTGGTCTCTTATAAATAGCAATTTCTCCGCTTCGGAGCTCGACGTTGTGCTGGCAGAGGATTCTCAGGAACCATATGTGAGGCTTGCAGTGCCTCAGTGCTTTCTTCAAGAAACTGTAACAAAAGGTTTTTGAAAACAGAGATAAGCGTAATGGCTAATGAACTACCCTCTATTTCAAGGTGGCTTTCAGGAGCGTGAAATATTTCTACGGAATTAACTGCACCGCTACTTCTCTGTAATTAAAAATTATTAGACATTTTAGAATACACATATGATCATGCGTAATTATAGATAACAATATAGCCTTTTATAAATGCTCTCAACTCACCAGTGGCTCACTCACTTCCATTTGACCGACAACTGCCACTGTGGTCATCACGCCAATGATACGCTCATCTAGGCTGTTTAAATGCTTATCGCTAATAGATGAGTTGACACCGCTTCGCTCCATTACATTTCGTAAGTCCGGCAACTAGGTCGACAGCATTCCCATCGCTTGCTTGGGCTTCGTAGGGATCTCAAGGCAACGCCAGCGTAAATGGTATATGGCAAAATAACTAAGTGTCAAATTATTTTCTGACTTGACCCCTACTAATGTGACCATGACTGTAAATGAGACGAACGAGAGAGAGGACAGAGTAAAATGTAGAGAGCTGAAATCGGACCTCGGACATGGACAGTCAACCATTTGTAGAGAAAATTTTTCTAAACTATAATTGAATAAAAAACGAATTGAATTTGAAAACGGTGCCTGTTTAAGTTATTCGGAATATCCTGACAATATTCAGAAGGGGTAAAAAGCCCAAGTGTGTAAATAATAAAAGTTTAAAAAAGAAGCGAAAAACGTGTGCGTAAGCGGTTGTGAATACCGAAGCATAAAAAAAAGACGTGTTCGTTTATTCGTGTATAAACTGTGTATAGAAACAATTTCTACGTCAAATTAAAAAAAAAAAAAAAAAATGAATAGAATCGGTGATTTGAATGTAGTGCAACTACGGGTAAAGTTGCGGGATGCTGGTTTGCCGACGTCGGGCAATAAGGCAAAACTAATCGAGCGCTGGTACGAAAGCCAGATAGCGAAAGTTTCGCAAGTGCACAAAATGAAAGTGTTGAACGGCGGGTAAAGCAATTGGAAAATGCTTTCCAATCAGTGCGTGTTGAGGCAGATGAGGTTCGTGCTATGCCATTAAGCACATCCTCACCAGCATCAGTTTCGCATTCGGCAAATGTGTGCAACGTACAGGAGAAAATTACGAGCAGGGCAATGTGTGAACCTGTACGCATGCCTGTACATGTTGCGCAGCAAGCTATGTCGATAAGTGAAAGCAGAGCTACGTTAGGTTCAAACTCTGCGCAAGCAGCGACGTCGATTCCGCGTCATGTGCAGTTCGTCGAATCTTCGGCTGAAACATCGTGCATGTTTGATTGTAATCCTACTTGGACAGCGGCAAGGGCAGAGAGTGAGAGAGAGAATACTAATAAATATTCGTTCGCTCAAATGGGCCAGGCAGAACGAAATGAGAATCGAAATACAGTGTTCGCAACAATGATTGCGTATGGTGAAAGGGGAAATACAATGGCAACATATGTGTATCCAACTGGTACGTTCGCGCAGTCTCATTATTTGCCACAAAATGGGAATTGGGACAATCGTCAAATGTATAATAGCTTCGGAAATGTCAATGACATAATTAAAGTTTTGCCGTCGTTTGATCCGAGTGATAAATCGTTGTCGTCGGTGCAGTTTGTCGTCGAGTAGAGCAACTTTTACATGTGTATGGGTGGAATGAGAAAATACTTCTCTTTGCAGTACAAGCAAAATTAAAGGGTGCTGCAAAGTGGTGGATAGATTCTGCACCAATCGTATATGTAAATTGGTCATGTTTTGTAAAAGACTTTATGAATCAGTTCCCGTCAATAATCAATTCAGCAGATGTTCATATGGAACTTATGAATATGTGGCGAGGGGTAAATGAAATTCCTGAAATGTTTTATTATCGAGTGTTGGCTAAATGTCATCAAGGCGGAGTGGATGACCAAGCGATGGTAAAATACGTGATAAACGGGGTAAATGACATAGATATGAAAAAGTGTCTGTCGGTAGCAATGTATGTTACGTGCAACGAGCTTTTATATGCAATAACAAATTATTGAGCGTATAATGTAGCAAAGAGAGAGAGTAACAGTGAGAAGCGGACGTGTATATTTATTGCTCCTCTTCATAAGTAAATTTATGTGGTTTATTTGTAAATATAAATGTCAAGTGTTGTATCCACTGATTGCTGCTGAGCCTGCGGTTCACCTGGGAGATTTCACGTGTAACTATCAATTACCTGCAACGTTAAATCTGATTTTTTTATTCCTGCCTGCGTTGCTGTTTTTTGGATTTATTCTTTTGGCTTAACTAAGGTATGTCATCTGCTCCCTCTGCTGCACTTAAAAGGCGCCTAAGTAAAGGTTCCCCTTCGCCTAAAACGTTGCGTCTTGATAAGAGTATATCTGGTTTGCCTTCGATATTAAATGCGGTTCGCGAGCTTGGAGAGAAAATACAGCCTCAGACGGAGCAACTAAAGTCTCTCTTTGAGAGTCTCTCCAACAAAATAACGGAAGTAGAGAGCGCACTGGTTAAGAAGATTGATGCTGAAGTCGCTGCGCTTTTCTCCAAAGTGAACGAATCTGCTGCGCGGATTAATGCCTTGGATGAAAAACATCTAAAGTGTGAAACTGAAGTTGAGAAGCTGCGAGCATTGATTGAGAAAGTTGATACAAAGAGAACTGCTCCCGAAATTAATGCTGATGCGGTTGCTCTTGGTATACCGCACACTGAAGGGGAAAATCTAAAGAGTATATTTAATCTTCTGTGCTTGTCTATTGATTTTCATGTTCCGCAAATAAGAGACATTTTCCGAGTCAAGCGCAAAGAGAGTAATCTAAACAGTGTAGTCATCATTAAATTTTATACAACGCTCGATCGCAACCGTACTCTCCGCGCTTTTAGTGACTACAGAAAGCGAACCAAATCTGCCATCTCCTTATCAGCTGCTGGTCTCGAAGGGAAATTTTCTTTGTTTGAGAGTTTGGCTACCGATGCAAGAAAGATACTGCAAGAGGCTATTCAATTGAGAAGAAGAGGAAAACTTGTCTCTGTATTTACTCTGCGTGGTTTCGTGTATGTCAGAGTTGACAAAGATGCTTCTGCTATACGACTTGTTAAGCAAGATGATATGCAGCGATTCTGCTGATTATTTTCTTTCTCTTTGTTTACTGCCTTATTTATGTGTTATTATTTTAAGTATATGTTATTTTATTACTTTAATTGCTTTTGTAAAGATGGGTCAACTCTTCATTATTTATTTGTGTTTTCTTTTTGTAGTTGCTTTTGTTTGCATGTCTTATGGTAGCTTCTGATTGTAGACTCGATGGCATTGAAGACAACAGCCTTTCTATGCTTAATATTCTATGTAAGCAACATAATGGGCTTAACATTGTACACTTTAATGCGCGTAGCTTAAATAACTTGAAAATGGATTATGTTAGACATATTTTTGAGGCATCTTCAGTTGATATCATATGCGTATCCTTATTTATGTGTTATTATTTTAAGTATATGTTATTTTATTACTTTAATTGCTTTTGTAAAGATGGGTCAACTCTTCATTATTTATTTGTGTTTTCTTTTTGTAGTTGCTTTTGTTTGCATGTCTTATGGTAGCTTCTGATTGTAGACTCGATGGCATTGAAGACAACAGCCTTTCTATGCTTAATATTCTATGTAAGCAACATAATGGGCTTAACATTGTACACTTTAATGCGCGTAGCTTAAATAACTTGAAAATGGATTATGTTAGACATATTTTTGAGGCATCTTCAGTTGATATCATATGCGTATCCGAAACTTGGTTTTCCAACAGTCTGGGAGATGCTCATTTTAACTTAAAGAACTACAGGCTTATACGAAATGATCGGATTGGTAAAAAAGGCGGTGGTGTAGCCATTTACTGCAAAAGCCATATTAATATGAAACTTGTATGTGAGTCAAACAATGAAGGAATCGAGTTTTTATTTGTTGAATTATCCGATCGCTTACAAAAAGTACTTGTTTCTTGTGTGTATAATCCCAATAAGTCTGTGTGCATCAGTCCTTTATTTGAAAATTTGTCTAAATTGATTGTTGACTATGAAAAAATTGTTATTTGTGGGGATTTTAACATAAATATTATTGCTAATGATTCATTATGTACCTCGTTTTTAGACAACGTCGCAAGTCTTGGTATCTCTGTTGTCAACACTTCGGTGCCTACTAGGTATTGCAATAATTGTAGCCCTAGTCTTCTTGACTTTTTTCTTGTCTCTGATCGTTCTTGTGTGTTAAATTTTGACCAAATCTCTTTTGTCTCTGACCATGATTTAATTTTTTGTACACTTGACCTTCATTTTAATAACAAAATAATTGACAAAATATATACATATAGGGACTTTGGTTCAGTCGACCTGAAAGCTCTTGCTTTAGAACTTGGCAACATCAATTGGTGTGACTGTTGGTTGTATGAATCCGTGAATGAAAAACTTGATTTTCTATGCAACACGTTGCTATCCATTCTCAATGTTCACGTCCCACTACGCTATGCGAAAGTATCCTCATGCCCGTGGTTTAACACTAAAGTCCAAGGGGTCATAAAATTGCGTATAAAAGCATATCGCAACTGGAAAAGAAATCCAAATAGCGAAAAGTGGAATGCTTTTCGTACTGCAAGGAACAAAGCCACTGCAATAATTAGAGCTCAAAAACAGCGATTCTTTGCTGCCAAGCTTGATCCAGCTCTTCCGTCTGCTACTTTGTGGCGTAATATTAAAAACCTTCGTATTAATCCCAAAGAAAAACCAGAATGTATGTTAAATGCTGATAGTTTAAACGACGTTTTTCTTCGTAGTTCTACTTCAACCGGGTTCTTACCACAACTCGTCCCACTTCCCTCGGCTTCGTACTCTGACATTCCGTTCGAATTCTCAATGGTATTGGAAGATGACGTGTATAGATGTGTAATGAAAATTAAATCCAATGTAGTTGGCGAAGACGGTTTGCCCATAAAATTTATAAAACTTGTTTTGCCATACATCTTAAGCCCATTGACTCACATTATTAACCATTGTATTACAACGTCTTCTTTCCCAACATCATGGAAAGTGGCCTCTGTGTGTCCAATCGCAAAAAACAAAACAGCACGCTCATGTACTGATTTTCGTCCGATTAGTGTCCTGTCCGCTTTGTCGAAAGTGTTAGAGTCTTTAATGTCTGAACAAATAATTTTGCACATATCCGCTAAAAATTTGTTATCGCCCCTTCAATCTAGTTTTAGGCAAAACATGGATGTTCAACAGCGATGGTTAAAATTATGGACGATTTGCGAATACCTTTTGACAAAGGTGATATTTCCCTGCTGTGCTTACTTGACTTATCTAAAGCATTTGACTCAGTTGATCATTCATTGCTTTGTTCAAAGCTCGATTACTACTTTGGATTTGGTAAAAATGCCCTGTCATTAATGCAAAGTTACTTAACAGGTAGAACTCAACGTGTAAGGATCGGCTCGGTAATCTCACAGACAAAGCCTGTGATGTGTGGTGTTCCTCAAGGGTCGATTTTAGGCCCTCTGCTTTTTAGTGCATTTATAAATGATATATTTTTAATATGTCGACATGTAAACATGCACGCATATGCTGATGACCTTCAGATTTATTTATCTGGTTCAATTAGGACTGTGTCAAATGTCAGCTCTAATTTGAACACAGACTTATGCTCTATCTCTCGGTGGGCTGCCGATAACGGTCTAAGTCTTAACCCCCAAAAATCGTATGTTCTGCCTGTGTGCAAGAAAAAGCTAAATTTTAACAGCATTCCTTCTATTTACCTTAACAACAATTCTTTAAAGTTTGTTGAAAAAATAACTAACTTAGGTTTTGTATTAAATAGTAGTCTTAGCTGCGCTGATCATACTAACTCTGTCTCAAGCAAAATATACGGTACACTAAGGAGTTTAAGGCAATCGGCATCATTTACTCCTAAATCAATACGACAAAAACTTGCTCTTCAATTAATTTTGCCATTATTACATATTCTGAGGTGGTTTATAGCAAGCTTGACTCCAGGTCGTCTCATAAAATCGATACCGTATTCAATCATGTCACGCGTTATGTCTTTGGAGTACGAAAATTTGATCATATTTCAGCTTGGAGGCTTAAATTATTAGGATGCGAGTTGAATGAATATTTAAAAGCTAGAAATTGCGTCTTTCTCTTCAGACTGTTATGCACCAAGACTCCGCAATACTTATATGAAAAATTAATTTTTCCTAAGTCAGAACGGTCTAATGATTTAATTGTACCTTGTTTTAATTATAAGAACTCAACCAGACTGTTTTTTGTCAATGCCATAAGGGTATGGAATTCCATTCCTTCTACAACTTGAAGCAAAATTAACAAAAGTAACTACAAACAATCTTTATATAACCACTTTTCTAAAGTTGGTTGACCCATCTACATATCTATACTTAAGAAAACTCTAGTACGAATATCTAATAAAATAAGATATTTTTAAATTGTATAGATTTATCAAACGTTCCTTATTTTTAAGTACATGTTCATTTAATTTTCATTTCAATTTATTTAAATTTTTTTTATTTTATTTAATTTAATTTTTTTTGTTTTTATTTTTATTATTTTTAATAGTTTATAATGTCTCATTGTATTACCTTCTTGATGTTGTGCTACAAAAGATGTATATAGATCTTATTGCACTAATACATTAAACCTTAATAAATCAAAATCAAATCAACATCGCGCCGGGTAAACAAACAATGCAAGACAACCAAACAAAACGTGTGACAAGTGAAAAGAAATCAAAGGGGAAAATTATTTGTTATAATTGTCGCAAACCGGGTCACATATCGCGCGAATGTTATGAAAATAAACAAAAAAACAATGTGAAAAGTGTGGTGAAATAGGTCACCGTATAGCCGATTGCAAAGGACAAAAGCAAATGGCCGAAAAATGCAATGCTATCGAAGAAGAACCTTTAAAGTTTACAGTAAAAAAAGTTTTTGTACATGACAACGAAATTGAAGCGTTTGTTGACACTGGTAGCTCACGTTCGTTGGTGAGAAAATCAGTTGCGGCAAAAATAGATAAATGTGTAAAAGAAAATTCTATGTGCGCCTCAAAGGTTTTGCAGGTGGAGTGTTTGAGTGTTTTGACAAAATAAAAGTCGAAATGAGAATTGATAATGCGAAAGACAGTGCACATTTATTGGTTGTTAATGACGATTTAATTGAGAATAGTATTCTCATTGGGCGTGTCGTACTATGTTCGGGTGAAAATAAATACGTAGTTGATGGTGACAATTTATATATTCATGATAGTGGCACGAAAACTGTGAACGCTATTGAAGTTAACGCAAATTCGGGCAAGTATGGTGAATTAAGCAAAATCTTATGTAGATTTGAAAAACGCTTTTCAACGTTGGGAAAAGCCAACTTAGTGAAGATGTGCATTAAACTCTCCACTGATCAGTCCATATATATGAAACCGTACAGGTTGCCTTTTGGAAAACGCCCAATAGTGAATGAAATAATTCGTGATTTATTGGAAAAAGATGTTATTCGAGTATCTAACTCCGCGTATGCTGCGCCGATAGTAGTAGTAGCGAAGAAAAATTACGAATATAGAATGTGTGTGGACTATAGGGAATTAAATCGGGTTACAGTAAAGCAACCATTCCCTTTGCCAATTATGGACGAACTTTTTGCTATACTCGCGGGTAATCGTTATTTCACGGTCTTGGCCTTCAATATGGGCTATCATCAAATCGAAGTTGATGAGGGTAGTGAACAAGTTACCGCGTTCGTTACCAATGATGGTCATTACGAATACAATCGTATGCCATTTGATCTGGTGAATGCGCCGTCGATATTCCAGACCATGATGAATGAACTATGCGTAAAAATGAAACCGCGGAAAGTGATCGCGTATCTCGATGAAGTAATAATATCGAGTGAGACCGTGAGTGATGGCCTAGAGACGCTTGGCGAATTTTTAAATTTGCTTGAACAGACAGGTTTGACTTTGCGGCGAGATAAGTGTAAGTTCTTGGCAACTGAAATAAACTTCCTCGGGCATAAAGTGAAAGGTAATGGTATTACACCTGGCGAGTGTAAAGTAAAAGCGATACGTGAATTTCCAATTCCGACAGAAGTACGTCGATTCTTGGGTTCGACGGGTTTCTTTAGAAAATTCGTGAAGAATTATGGCATCATCGCGAGACCCTTGAATAGATTAACGGCAAAAGATACCGCGAATAATTTCGTATGGGGTGATACGGAGACTACTGCATTTGACTCCTTGATCCAAGCGTTGACGAGTGAGCCAGTGTTGGTATTATATGACTTCAAAGCAAAACATGAAGTTCATACAGATGCTAGCTCGATTGGCATAGCTGCTGTTTTCCTCCAATCTGGTGACCAAGGAAAAACCTGGAATGCTGTGATGTATTTTAGTCGAGGCAGTGGTGGAGGCCTTACAGCGTTTTAGGGTATATTTGTTAGGAAAACCTTTTAGGGTCGTAACCGACTGTGCAGCTATACCGCGCATTGCTCGTTGGTGGATGCGTTTGAATGAATACGACTTTGAGTGTGTTCACAGACCTGGCGTTCGTATGACTCATGTGGATGCACTGAGCCGTGCCCCGATAAGTAACGACATAATTTCTGAAAATGAAAATATAATGCACATCGCGTTACAAACTGAAGATTGGCTGTTAACCATGCAGCTGCAAGATTCTAAACTTTTTTTTGGGTTCCTCGTATCCGGAAGTATGTCAAGGAGTATATATCAGCTTGCATTGAGTGCTGTTACAAAAAACCTGTGGGAGGCAAGTCTGAAGGTACATTATATATAGACGCTATAGCACTTATTCCTTTATATACTCTCCTCGTCGACCATCTGGGTCCCTTCGTAAAAAGCAAAAGGGTTACACCTACGTAATTGCCATCAGCGACGCATTTACCAAGTACTTAGTAGTAATGCCGGGATGTAAGGGAGGTCGCCTCCTCGCGGTGCATCCTGGGTAACGCTAAATGACCTGCGGCCTTCACGGCCTCACCTGAACGGTAACGACCCCTGGATCTCTCTTTGGACAATGATTCTGATCGCAACGTTTCGGATCTGACGATCTTGGGCTGGTGGTTGCGGCATTCTGCCACCTGAGTATGCTGAATTGACACTCAGCAGAAATGGCTGGTGGGCTAATGTCGCGACTGTCCCCGTCCCGTTAAAACCCTGGCAGGCCTCAGAGTACGTTCCTCTCCCCGTCACCGTTAAGTTGGTGGTGTAGGTGCTGGTTGAGCTACGCTCCCACTTTACGCTGGTCGGCTCTGAACGCATGACCCCATAAGGGCATGCGTCAACCCTCGCTATGGCCCCCTCGGGGATAACCATGGGACCATTTCAAAGGCGACTACACATCGGGGCTTGGATAGCGGCTCTGAGTGGGGACCCATCAAAAATGAATACCAAAACAACAACAGCAACAACAACAACAACATCAATTTCCATTTCGAGCGGGGGGGCCAAGGGTGAAACCGTCCACGGCTCAGCCTAATACGGAACAAGCCTTTGCTAGCACTAGCAAAGGGACGTCCAATAACTCCGTTAGTGCGCAGAAACCTGCGCCTAAGCGGTCGGACAGGCAGAGGTCTGCTGGGCGAAGAGCGCACTCCGACCGACGGTTAGCAGCCAAAATTATCGGCCGATACGGCGGGCAGGAGACTGGCCAGCTGCCTGAGAGGCACGCGAAGACCCTCGAGTGGGCTCGTGGGGTCCTAAGCGAGATGAAGGCCGAGGGGGAGAAGGCGGCGACTAGCACCGCTAACATACCCTCTTCAATCCAGCCACTGAAGAGACAAAGGTCTCTGGAAGGTGAAAACCCGGCGGTCAAAAGATCCAAGACGGGTGGCCCACCTTTTTCCTTCAGCGAAATTGCTAAACGGGCGGGGTCGGTCACCCATGGGGTGATTGACAATAGCAAGGAGGATGGAGCCATCCCCAAAGAAAAGTGGAGGTGGGTTGCTGCGGCCATAACCACGGTGTTTATGAGGGCGGTCAGGGAAAACCCTGGCCCTCCTCCAAAGTGTGAAAGTGCCGGGTGGCACCATGGTATCCACAAGCGGATAATATGCGCTGATGAAAGGTCAGCGAACGTCTACAGGGCTGCAGTTGCTCTGGTGGGGGAGGTCTGGAAGGGCGCCAAACTGGAAGCTGTGAACGAGAGGGATCTACCTTCTCGTCCGCGCGCCCGGGTCTGGCTACCCGCAGGGCCTTCCACACCGGAGGAAATGGAGGAGCTTCTCCGGTACTGCAACCCGCACTTACCGACACACAACTGGAGGGTGGTCAAGGTAGAGCGGTCCGAGGACCCGAACAGGCAGGCGGTCATACTGCTGAATGCGGAGTCGCTCGTCCCCCTCTCCGAGTGCCAGGGGGTTATAAACTACGGCTTCGAAAAGGTAGTCCTTAGGGTCTACCAATCCGATGCCGGGGGGGATAACCCCGCACCTCCAGAAGTGCACAGGGCTGAGGAATCATCGACAGTCGACACCATGAATATGGACGTCGAATCAGTGGCTTCGGAGGCGGAAAGTGCTAGTGACGTTCCCTCTACGGCGGGTTCAGTTATAAACATTGGCCTTTTCTTCGACAGAGCGGAGGAAGAAAACCTTCTCACCGCGGTGGACGAGGACGCCGAACTGGCGTGGATGGAGGAAATCTTGGATGAAGATCCTACAGATAAACCTCCAACACTCTAAAGCGGCGTCCGCAAACCTCATTATCCACCTTGAAAAAGGTGGAGCCGATATAGTCCTGATACAGGAGCCGTGGCTGAGCAGTAACGGAATTTCTGGTATCAGGACACCAAACTATAAGCTGGTGGCGCAGATGCAAGCAGGTAAACCTAGATCTTGCATGCTCATCAGAAGAGAACTAAAAGCATTTATTTTGCCCAATTTCAGCAATGAAGACATTGTTACCGTAAGCCTGGAAGGCGGCGCGGGTAAGCTCTGGCTTATCTCGGCATATATGGCGCATGACGATGCGGTGGAACCACCTCCGACTCAGCTACGGGAAGCCATAACCGAAGCCAACCGGCGGAACGTCGCGGTCATCATTGGATCTGATGCAAACTCGTGGCACACATGCTGGGGAAGCTCGGATATAAACATAAGAGGTGAGTCACTTTTTGATTTTATTGTTAGCGAAAACTTAGCTATATGCAATAGAGGAAATGAACCCACCTTCTTAACTGCGGCCAGGCGTGAGGTGCTAGATGTTACCCTGGTTTCTTCTCTCCTTATACCCAGCATATCTGACTGGAGAGTGCTGGAGACTCCCTCCTACTCAGACCATAGGTACATTCAGTTTATTTTAGACGAAGATCGCTCAATTAGCAAACCATTTAGGAACCTCAGAAGAACACAGTGGGATATTTACTGTAGGAAACTGCAGGAAAAGCTCTCTGAAGCCCCAGATGAGGCCTCGGTTCTCTCGGAATATTCCATCGACTGCATGGTGGAGAAGTTCACCTCGGCATGCAATAGTGCAATCAAAAGCTCGTGCCCGCTCAGCAGAAATGCACGAAGGGCAAAGCCGGGCTGGTGGACGTTAGAGTAGTCCGAACTAAGGACGTCGAGCAGACGCCTCTTCAATAAGGCTAGGAAGAGCAATCTTCCACGGGACTGGGAACTCTATAAGGAGGGTCTCTCAATATATAAATATGAAATTAGGAAGTCCAAGCGTATGTCATGGAGAAACTTCTGCGAAACCGTGGAAGGCTGCCATGAAGCTTCGCGCTTCAGACGCATTATCTCGAACAATCCTGTTCCCTTGGGATACCTGAGGGCTGATTCGGGAGAATGGGCGACAAGTAGCGAGGAATCCCTCAAGCTGCTTTTGGGTGCTCATTTCCCCGAAGACCCTGGGCCGAGTGTGGGCCCTGGCGTGTGTCTCGGCTGTGGCTTGGTGTCCTCCAGTGAACTACTGGAGGGGCGTCGCCTGCTCTGGGCTCTTAACTCTTTCAAACCCTTCAAGTCGCCGGGACCGGACGGTATAATACCCGCGTAATTGCAGAGGGCGAAAGATGTTTCCTGTCGGTGGCTCACCCCCATCTACGCGAACTGCGTGGACAGGGGGTATGTCCCGAAGGCCTGGAGACAGGTGAGGGTCACATTCATCCCAAAGGCGGGGAAAAGCTCCCACGTGTCGCCAAGGGACTTCAGACCAATCAGCCTCTCGTCCTTCCTTCTGAAGACCTTAGAGAGGCTGATCGACCTATATATTAGAAATAAAATTCCACGCGAGAGACTTAGTCTCTCTCAGCATGCCTACACGAAGGGCAGATCCGTAGAATCTGCTCTGCATACCGTGGTTAAAAACATCGAAGAGTCTTTCGAGCACAAAGAATACGCAGTGGGTGTCTTCATCGACATAGAGGGGGCATTCAACAATGTTCTTCCAAATGCGGTTATATTGGCCCTTGGCCGGCTTGGAGTTGAAACCAACTTGACCAGGTTCATCTCAAATATCCTATGTGACAGAACTGTCGTGGCGGAGTGGGGAAGCGCATCGGCTCAGCAAAAGGTGAGCAGGGGCACCCCACAAGGGGGGGTTCTCTCGCCCTTCCTTTGGAACATTGTCTTAAACGAGGTTCTAGAGAAACTGGAGGGGAGGGGTTGCCGGGTGGTCGCCTATGCGGATGATGTGGCACTCATAGTCAGGGGGAAGTTCCTGAACTCGCTTTACGATCTCATGCAAGGTCATCTAAATTTGGTTATAAATTGGTCTGCTGGCTGTGGGCTAGCTATAAACCCTAACAAGACAGAGCTGGTCTTGTTCACCAGGAAATATAGAGTGCCAGAGGCCCAGTTACCCTCGATCGCAGGCACTCCTCTTGTGCTTTCTGACAGAGTCAGGTACTTTGGGGTTATTCTGGACAGAAAGCTTAACTGGGGGCCGAACATCGAGGACAGGGTGAAGAAAGCGTCGGTCGCCTTATACTGCTGCAGGAATGCCATCGGGAAGAGATGGGGTCTCTCTCCCAAAGTTGTCCTCCGGCTGTACGAAACGACAATTAAACCCATTATGCTCTATGGTGTCTTTATCTGGTGGAGCTCCCTTGATAAATCTACTCTAGCAAAGAATCTGGAACGAGTGCAGAGAAGCGCCTTGATCGGTATCAGCGGAGCACTTCGCACCACTCCCACGCTTGCTCTAAATGTGATGCTTGGCATCATTCCTGTAGACTTGGCAGGCATAGTTGCCGCCGCCCGCTCTGCCATCAGACTGCGAAGCGCCGGGTTCTCCCTCACCCCGGTGTACGGGCACTCAGGGATCCTTAAACACTTCGAATTCATCCCAGGGGACGTCGATCAATGCGTACCGAAGCTCGCCCCAAGAGGATCCTTCACGACCCACATCCCATCAAGAGAGGAGTGGGAGGGAGACGACCTCTGGTACAAAGGCGCAGTGAACATGTTCTCGGATGGATCGAAGCTGGAGGGAAGAGTAGGAGGAGGTGTATTCTGCGAGGAACTGTCGCTCCATAGTATGTTTAGACTACCGCATTTCTGCAGCGTTTTTCAAGCTGAAATAGCTGCCATCAAGGAAGCAGCAGACCACTTGCGTCGCGGCACTACTAACACACAGAAGGTGGTAAGCATCTACTCGGACAGTCAAGCTGCAATCAGGGCCCTGGGATCGCTGACTCTCCGCTCGAAACTGGTCGGAGAGTGCCTGGCCTGCTTATCGGGCGCCTCGGAAACCTTCCGCATTCGACTGATTTGGGTACCAGGTCACAGCGACATTGCGGGAAACTGTCGGGCGGACGAGCTGGCTCGTCAGGGCACTTCAGAAGAAATCACTCCAGGAAGGAAGGGCATTGGAGTTCCCATGTCCACATGCGGTCTGCTTCTGGAAAAATGGGCCTTCAGTCGGCTCAGCAAACGCTGGGCGGAAACCCCGACGTGCAAAGTTGCAAGGTCCTTTTGGCCGGCAGTGGACCGCAGACGGTCTGGGGAATTATTAAGCTCTTCAAGACCATTACTCTCGGCCCTGATCGGTGTTCTGACAGGGCACTGCCCGATGGGGACCCACGCTGTCAGGCTGGGCATCATTTCTGACCTAAGTTGTGGGTGCTGTATGGAGGATGATGAGGTGGAGTCATCTCAACATTACCTTCTTAGCTGCCCCGCTTTCGCTAGGCTTAGATGCAGACACCTTGGCTCATACTTTTTCGATACTCCCGAGGGGCTCTCCGATGTATCCATCGAAAGTCTACGCTCCTTCGTAAAGAACACGCGACGTTTCTCTTAACGCTTACCAGCGGGTCCTTCAGTTCAGGGAAGGGGAGAACTGCATAGTGGTATCACAATGGACTATAAATTAAAGTCTAAGTGAGCCCTTTTCGGGCTGCCACCTAACCTAACCTAACCTAGTAGTAATGCCAGCACGAAATACGAAGACGCAACCGGTATTGAAAGTTCTTAGTGAACTTAGCTCATATTTTGGTTTACCAGCGAGAATTGTTAGCGACCGTGGTATTGCTTTCACATCAAGCAGTTCGAGAAATTTTGCAATGACCATGATATCCAACATAAAGGGTGTTTTTTTTACAGGTTTGTTTTTCGAATAGAGATAAAACTGGCATTTTGTGGTCAAATCTGGCAACTCTAATGTCATTTATGTTCAGTTTGGTTTGCCATTTCATCATGAACAGGTTGACAAAAGAACAACGCTTGCAAATCGTGCAAATTTATTTCGAAAATAATGGTTCAGTTCGCGAAGTTTACCGTGAGCTCCGTCCATTTTATGGTCGACATAATCGTCCATCAGAGCAATTAATTCGGTTAACCATGGATCGTTTTCGCACTACGTTTACTCTATGTGATAATACGCATCCGCAGAGACGTCGAACAGTGCGCACCGAAGAAACAATTGCCGCTGTAGAGCAAAGTGTTGAAGAGGACCCGAATGAATCGATTCGCCACCGTGCACAGCAATTGGAGCTTTGTCCATCAACTTTATGGAAGATTTTGCGCAAAGATCTTGGCTTGCGACCTTACAAGATCCAGCTTGTGCAAGAATTAAAGCCGCGAGACCATGCAATGCGTCGTGATTTTGGTGTATGGGCCGAAAATGAGATTGATCTCGATGCTGATTTTCATCGCAAAATTTTGTTCAGTGATGAGGCTCATTTTTGGTTGAATGGCTACGTCAACAAGCAAAATTGCCGCATTTGGAGTGAAGAGAATCCACATGAGACCCTTGAAACGCCATTACATCCACAAAAACTGACTGTTTGGTGTGCTCTATGGGCTGGTGGAGTCATTGGGCCATACTTCTTCCGCAATAATGCTGGAGAGGCAGTTACCGTTAATGGAGACCGGTATAGAGCCATGATAACCGACTATTTTGTTCCCGAATTGGATGGCATGAATGTGGATGAGTTGTGGTTCCAACAAGACGGCGCTACATGCCACACAGCGCACGTCACAATCGATTTATTGAAGGAAACATTCGCTGAGCGCATAATTTCGCGGAATGGACCTGTCAATTGGCCACCAAGATCGTGTGATTTGACACCATTGGATTATTTTCTTTGGGGATATGTGAAGTCGCTCGTCTACACCAACAAACCAGAAACGTTAGGGGAATTGGAAGCCAACATTCGTGGCGTTATTGCCGACATACGGCCCCATATGCTCGAAAAAGTGGTTGAAAATTGGACCTGTAGAATTGGCTTTATTCGAGCCAGCCGCGACGGCCACATGCCCGAAATCATATTAAAACATTAATGGCATAAAATTATCCTTCCAATAAAGCCAAATTGATGGACCTTAAAACGATTTTCTTGTGTTTTATTTCAATTCGAAGTTCTATAACCCTAAAAAAAACACCCGTTATAAAAACTGCTGTGAGAACAGCTCGTTCTAATGGACAGGTTGAGCGAGCCAACCAAACTATTTTGAATTTCCTGCGAACTTCTAGTACCCATGCAAAAGAGTGGGCCGATTATTTGCAAAAGCTACAATGCAGCGTCAATGCTCAAGTGAATTCGAGCACAGGGTTTAGTCCTAATGATTTGGTATTTGATTTTAAGATTCGAGACGTAATACGTAACAAACTTTTGGCAGCGGTCATTGACGATCGTGATAAACTTCCTATGGCTGAGAAAAGGGTAGAAGCAATCTACTGGAGAATCGCGTAAGTTGGACGCGCGATATAGCGGTCCTTATGTCGTCAGCAAGGTGATTGGAAAAGATAGATACTTGATAGAAGATATCGACGGTATGCAGCGTAAACAGAAACGATTCAGTTCTATCTATTCATCTGATCGAATGAGGCCGTGGTGTGTACTACCACCTACTATCGATAACGAGGATGACATCGAGGCTATGTCAAAGTAGGATAGGCCGAGCTGTCAAATGATTTTCTGACTTGACCCCTACTAATATGACCATGACTGTAAATGAGACGAACGAGAGAGAGGACAGAGTAAAATGTAAAGAGTTGAAATCCGACCGCGGACATGGACAGTCAACCATTTGTAGAGAAGACTTTTCTAAAAAACGAATTGAATTTGAAAACGGTGCCTGTTTAAGTTGTTCGGAATATCCTGACATAAGTTACCAGGAAAATTTTCCGATGGCAAACCTGATTACACGGAAAGGGATTTTCTGGAAAGACTACAGCGTTCAATAGCCAATCTGTAGCCCGTGGCAACAACCAACAACACCAAAACCAAAGTTTCCGTGCAACAAGACGTAATCAACTGCACTCACGTCACCGTAAGAAATGATTCAGTCCAGGCGTCTTTGAAACAGCAGTATGATGATCCATTCCAGGTCACGAAACGCTTTAGCAAATAATTTGACTTAGTAAAGGGCAACAAAGTATCGAGAGTTAACATCGATAGCTAAAATCTGCGCATGTAGCCAAAGAGGATTCAAGTCATATCCCTATGAAGCGACAAACCGAAACCCAACGAAACGGACTATACTAAGATCCACATCAGATTCACTTGACAACCTCAAGGCATAGAGTGCAACACTAGTTGGACGGAAAGCGATTGAATAGTAAATTATTCAAATGTTATGTTAAGATGATGTAGGCCGCTGTGGTCAAGTTGGTAGCGGTGCATGCTATAACTTGATATGCCGTTGAGTTCGAGGTTCGAATCTCAGTCAGGGCAAGCAAAACCTTCATAATAGAAAAAGTTTTTTCTAATAGCGGTCACCCCTCGGCAGGCAATGGCAAACCTCCGAGGGTCTTTCTGCCTTGAAGAAGCTTCTCATTAAATACATCTGCCGTTCGGAGTCGGCACAAAACTGTAGGTCCCTCCATTCGTGGTATAATTTAAAGACGCACACCACAAATGCCAAGAGAAGCTCGGCCAAACATTGAGCTATATAGTGTACGCGCCAAAATTATATATATATGTTAAGATGATATTCTTAGAAATCTGGTAACTCCATAACTAATGACATTTCATTTTCACTTTGACATCGACCATCTTTTCCATGTTTGATACGCGCGAGAATCTTTCCTGTTGTCTCTTGCTTCTTCATCAAGCTACTTCGTGTAAAACAACAAGTTAGTTAAAAGTATCGATTTCCCGTGAATCCCGCAAAAACCAAACACCACTCGACTCTTCATTTTACACTGGAACTTAAATAGCTTTAACACCGTAGGTAATACCGGAGAAGGGCTAGCGCGGATATACAATCTAAAATCTCTTCGATTATAAAAACTCATTTCATTTGGTATGATTATTAGTTCTTTTGAGTTTCTGCCATAAGTCAAACTAATCAAAATCTGAAAAACAGTAATAATAATGCCTTATGAAATTATATTCCCTCTTTGCTTTAATGGGTATATCGTACAAAACACGTTGCTTATCACCAAACGCATTTCCAATCATAAAAAATATTTGTCAGTGCATAAATGAAGTTATTTGAATATATGTACATAAATACTGGTACATACATATGTTCAGCATAAAGTGCCGAAATTCGCAAAAACTTTAAAATTTACAAATCCTAGTAAATCCTAACTAAAGAAACTGATATTTATTAAATTTTGAAAATTGGGCGTTACTACGCCCACTTATAATTAAATGTCTGTATCTCAATAACGTTGCTAGGTATGGTCACATATTGTCCTTGATAACAATAGTCGTAAAAATTTTTTAAATCGGACCATAACCACACCCTCCTTCCATGTAACGGAAGTTTTGAAATATGCAAAAAAAACTTTGTTTTTCGGTTTCTGTTGGAACAAGCTGGATAAAATTTAGTATTTCCTTGATTTGAAACAAAGAAACTAAGATTTATGATATTTTGATAAATGACCGTGGCACCGCCTATACAAAAATACATCGCGAGGGTATATACAATTCGAGTTCGAACGAATTTCTCTTTCCTTACTTTTTCTTTTTCATTTTCAAAAATGTCTGTGAGTAAATTTTTCCGGAACATCTTTCCTTTTAGTTTTGTATTAAATTAATAAAACGAAACCGCTTGCACTATATAGCTCAGTGTTTTGCCGAGGGTCTCCTACAATTTGTGGTGTGTGTCTTTATATTCTATCACAAATGGACTCCGAACGGCAGATGTATATTATGAGAAGCTGTTTCATGGCAAAAATACCTTCGGAGATTTGCCATTGCCTGCCGAGGGGTGACCGCTATTAGAAAAAAACTTCTATGATTTAGATTTTACTTGCTCTGACTGAGATTCGAACTTCGAACCCAGCGGCATATCGAGTAAAAGCACGCACCGTTTCCCACTCGACTACAGCCGCCAAACTATAAAGCTACTTTTTATTACCTCCCATTTCACAGATTACAAAATTTACCTGGTTACAATGAGCATAGAATACGAGATGGTCACAAACTTTACTGAATGGTAAATTTGAATACCCCATTAAATTTTATAAACTTGCTAGAGTATAACTATTGTTGTTTATAATATCCTAACCTCATCTATATTGTTTATTATTTTAATGACAACACAGAGAGTTAAACCGCTTTTACATAGAGCGGGTCGTTTATAGTTTCATACTTTGATAACGATAATTCTCTATTACGTTGTTTATTTGGCATGAAACACGGTATCGGATAAACTCGTGTCAGTGTAGCTCGTTTGAAATGCAACTGTGTTCTTACCGATGCAACCCTGTTAATATATGTATATGTCACTTAGTACAATTTATAAACATTAAACGAATAAATGGAAGAAGAAAAGAATATAAATAAATACTCAAACAACCACACATGCAACCCTGTTAATATATGTATGTGTCACTTAAGGCCATGCCACATAAGACTTGCTTCGCTTTACGTGACATTTGTAACTTTGTCAGAAAAGCGATAAACGCAATGACAATACATACTTTTCGTTTGTTTATTGTGAGTTGTGAAAATCGCACGGAACTTTATAAACATATTTACATACATTCGGCATAATTATGGACATTATGGAAGTGTTGTTAATAGTTCTTTCACTCCACGAAGCCTTATTATGTTTAAAAAACATATCAAGGCGGAAAATGTGGGTAAGGGAATTATATCTTTGCTTCCACCTCCTGCACGAACCGGCCACGAAGTGACTTCCACCGTGCTCTGCAATGCTGCTCTATTATAAAAGCAAAAGCCTTTAGTAAATCATCAAATATGTATATACATCCATATATGTATATTTAAGCATTTAGTTCAGTTAAATTTTATATTTATGTCAAAAATATACAAAATTGGTAAGAGCGAACTGTCAAAGTCAGCGAAAAGATAAGAGTTGCCCAAGATTTCGCTTCGCTTTGGCGACGGTGTTGCCTATGTGGGAAATTTCGTATAATTGCATGTATTCATCTTTGCTGTCAAAGCTAAACTCTGACGTAAAGCGAAGCAGAAGTTTTATGTGGCATGGCCTTTAGTACAATTTATAAACATTAAACGAATAACTGGAAGAAGAAAAGAATATAAATAAATACTCAAACAACCACGAATTTTATAATAATGCTTAAAAAAATGTGCTTTACACGCGTTTTATGATACTATTTTATGTTTTTCTTCAAATAGAGAATTTTATGCAACAACCGTATTGACTAATCCGGTGTATATATACACACTCAAACCGTTTGAAAAACTCGTAACTCGCATTCAAAGTTTCATTTACGGTGGCACGGTTAAAAATTTCAATTCGAGCGTGAAAATATAAAAGAAAAAACCGAAGAGTAAATTAGCAAATGTTGCCAATTAGAAATCATGTGAAACACCAGCAAAAAAATTGCTTATTTACAAAATTCATCGACGTAATGAGTCTATGAAATTCGGTAAAACCAAAAGAGGTGGTACCCCGGAATGCGCACCCTTTAAATCACTGCTGAGCGTACTGCTCACTTGAGTAAAGGGCTGATTATGCATTCTTCGCACAACTTTCGCATAGCTTAAGTACCTAATGCTGGTTATGCTTTGCACAATAAAACTTATCAGCCCTGTCAACCATCAAACAACAATTAATGGCTATTAACGTAGTAGGGTGATTCCCGATATGCGCAAAAAACTGATCTATGTAAAGTATACAATGTAAATTAATTTTGATATATTTAATTTTAAGGCAGACAAGAAAATAAGCAAATAAAACAATTCCTCAAATTAAAATTTAATTTATTGGTAATCAAATACAGGTGAAGTTCATTGAACAGATTTTTATTTGACACTTCAACATTTATGCGAAGTTGTGCTAAGTATACATAATCAGCCCATAACATACAGTCATACGTACATATGAATGCCTTAGTTCCATCAGTGAAGTGTCGTTGAACTGCTTTTGCAGTCAAAAATACAGTGAAATAACTTCGGTAACAAGTCAATCGCAAGGCTTAAGTCAAAATATGTATACGCACTGCCTTGCGCTGAAGATCATTCGTCTACTGATTTCTTTTTAGGTTGAAGAAAAGTGCCGTACCAAACCGTTATAGCCATAACCATAGAGATATTTACTGTAATCGATTATTGCTGTCATATCCTTAAACAGCTGATCTTTTCATTCATTATTTATTTATTCATTTCGAAAGTGACAAAGAAAGCTAATAAAGTTAGCAGTTACGAAAAAATTGACAGTTCATTTGTCTTAAAGTCCAGCAAAAATTTCCAGCAACGAAATTTCTAAAAACGTTGGTGTTCTCTCTCTCAAAGATAGATACTTGCAAATTTTTACGCGAAATTTGCAGAAATTTGAAAATTCAACGAACAGTTGATTCGATTCTTGTCCGCATCCAAATATGCATAATGAAAAACTTTATTTGATTTCTGAGCAAACACATAACTATTCCGACGCAATATTCGAACCGCTTAAGTTGGTATACAAAGGAAAGAACAATGGCTTAGGTAAAAAGACAGACAGCAACACACAGAACCAAAACAAAACGTGGAAAGGAAACCCGAAGAGAACCGAAGAATAAAAAACACACTCAACAAAATTTTATACAAACGAAAATTCCGGGACCCAAAAGCATAAAACATCACAATTGCAAACATTTCGCTAAACTGAATCCAATACCTGGACAGCAATAAATACAACACAACCAACACTAATTACTCAGAACGAAAACGGCACAACGCCGAAACTGGTATGTCACAAAACCAAATTTGACAAGGGATGACATCAAAATGAAAAACAATGCTTGAAACGTTCTAGTAAGAAAACTTTACGAAACTAACATTTATTTCTTCTTGCATGTTCTATACTCATATTTAATAATTTTCGCTAAAATCTGCCAAAAATTAACTAAAAATGGAGATTTTTGGAGATTTTTAGAGTCGCTTTTTTATGATAGAATCCCGAAAATCGATAAAAGTTGCTTAAACTCATTTAGCATTTTTTGGCGATGGAGTTTAAGCGATAGCGAATCCTGGAATCCGGGTGCTGATCGAGCGTTTGCACTGCACACTTAAAACGGCATTAAATGTCACACCAACAGCAACTGGGTGGACAGCATTCCCATCGCTTGCTTGGGCTTCGTAGGGATCTTAAGGCAACACCAGCGGAAATGATATATGGCAAAATAACTAAGTTACCAGGAGAATTCTTCGATGGCAAACCTGATTACACGGAAAGTGATTTTCTGGAAAGACTAAAGCGTTCGATAGCCAATCTGTAACCCGTGGCAACAACGAACAACACCAGAAACAAAGTTTCCGTGCAAAAAGACGTAATCAACTGCACTCTTGTCATCGTAAGAAATGATTCAGTCAAGGCGCCTTTGAAACAGCAGTATGAAGATCCATTGCAGGTCACGAAACGCTTTAGCAAATACTTTGACTTAGTAAAGGGCAACAAAGTATCGAGAGTCAACATCGATAGCTAAAATCTTCGCATGTAGCCAAAGAGGATTTAAGTCATATCCCTATGAAGCGACAAACCGGAACACCAACGAAACGGACTATACTAAAATCCACATCAGATTCACTTGACAACCTCAAGGCATAGAGTGCAACACGAGTTGGACGGAAAGCGATTGAATAGTAAATTATTCAAATGTTATGTTAAGATGATATTCCTAGAAATCTGGTAACTCCATAACTAATGACATTTAATTTTCACTTTGACATCGACCATCTTTTCCATGATTGATACGCGCGAGAATCTTTCCTGTTGTCTCTTGCTTCTTCATCAAGCTACTTCGTGTAAAACAACAAGTTAATTAAAAGTATCGATTTCCCGTGAATCCCGCAAAAACCAAACGCCACTCGACTCTTCATTTTACACTGGAACTTAAAAAGCTTTAACACCGTAAGTAATACCGGAGAAGGGCTAGCGCGGATATACAATCTAAAATCTCTTCGATTATAAAAACTCATTTCATTTGGCATGATTATTAGTTCTTTTGAGTTTCTGCCATTAGTCAAACTGATCAAAATCTGAAAAAAGTAATAATAATGCCTTATGAAATTATATTCCCCCTTTGCTTTAACGGGTATATCGTACAAAACACGTTGCTTATCACCAAACGCATTTCCAATCATAAAAAATATTTGTCAGAGCATAAATGAAGTTATTTGAACATATCTACATAAATACTCGTACATACATATGTACTGCATAAAGTGCCGAAATAAGCAAAAACTTTAAAATTTACAAATCCTAATAAATCTAACTAAAGAAACTGATGTTTATAAAATTTTGAAAATTGGACGTTACTACGCCCGCTTATAATTAAATGTCTGAATCTCAATAATGTTGCTAGGTATGGTCACTTATTGTCCTTGATAACAGTAGTCGTAAAAAAATTTTAAATCGTACCATAACCACACCCTCCTTCCATGTAACGGAAGTTTTGAAATATGCAAAAAAAAACTTTGTTTTTCGGTTTCTGTTGGAACAAGTTGGATAAAATTTAATATTTCCTTGATTTGAAACAAAGAAACTAAGATTTATGATATTTTGATGAATGACCGTGGCACCGCCTATACAAAAATACATCGCGAGGGTATATACAATTCAAGTTCGAACGAATTTTTATTCCTTACTTGTTCTTTTTCATTTTCAAAAATGTCTGCGAGTAAATTTTTCCGGAACATCTTTCCTTTTATTTTGTATTAAATTAACAAAACAAAACTATAATAATAATAATAATTTGCCGCTTGCACTATATAGCTCAGTTTTTGGCCGAGGGTCTCCTACAATTGGTGGTGTGCGTCTTTATATTGTATCACAAATGGACTCCCAACGGCAGATGTATATTATGAGAAGCTGTTTAATGGCGAAAATACCTTCGGAGATTTGCCATTGCCTGCCGAGGGGTGACCGCTATTAGAAAAAAACTTCTATGATATAGATTTTACGTGCTCTGACTGAGATTCGAACTTGGAACACAGCGGCATATCGAGTAATAGCACGCACCGTTTCCCACTCGACTACAGCCGCCAAACTATAAAGCTACTTTTTATTACCTCCCATTTCACAGGTTACAAAATTTACCTGGTTACAATGAGCATAGAATACGAAATGGTCACAAATGGTAAATTTGAATACCCCATTAAATTTTATAAACTTGCTAGAATATAACTATTGTTGTTTATAATATCCTAACCTCATCTATATTGTTTATTATTTTAATGACAACACAGAGAGTTAAACCGCTTTTACATAGAGCGGATCGTTTATAGTTTCATACTTTGATAACGATAATTCTACATTACGTAGTTTATTTGGCATGAAACACGGTATCGGATAAACTCGTGTCGGTGTAGCTCTTTTGAAATGCAACTGTGTTCTTACCGATGCAACCCTGTTAATATATGTGTCATTTAGTGCAATTTATAAACATTAAACGAATAAATAGAAGAAGAAAAGAATATAAATAAATACTCAAACAACCACGAATTTTATAATAATGCTTAACAAAAATGTGCTTTACGCGCGTTTTATGATACTTGCTTTATGTTTTTCTTCAAATAGAGAATTTTATGCAACAACCGTATTGACTAATCCGGTGTATATATACACACTCAAACCGTTTGAAAAACTCGTAACTCGCATTCAAAGTTTCATTTACGGTGGCACGGTTAAAAATTTCAATTTGAGCGTGAAAATATAAAAGAAAAAACCGAAGAGTAAATTAGCAAATGTTGCCAATTAGAAATCATGTGAAACACCAGCAAAAAAATTGCTTATTTACAAAATTCATCGACGTAATGAGTCTATGAAATTCGGTAAAACCAAAAGAGGTGGTACCCCGGAATGCGCACCCTTTAAATCACTGCTGAGTGTACTGCTCACTTGAGTAAAGCGCTGATTATGCATTCTTCGCACAACTTTCGCATAGCTTAAGCACCTAATGCTGATTATGCTTTGCACAATCAAACTTATCAGCCCTGTCAACCATCAAACAACAATTAATGGCTATTAACGTAGTAGGGTGATTCCCGATATGCGCACAAAAACTGATCTATGTAAAGTATACAATGTAAATTAATTTTGATATATTTAATTTTAAGGCAGACAAGAAAATAAGCAAATAAAACAATTCCTCAAATTAAAATTTAATTTATTGGTAATCAAATACAGGTGAAGTTCATTGAACAGATTTTTATTTGACACTTCAACATTTATGCGAAGTTGTGCTAAGTATACATAATCAGCCCATAACATACAGTCATACGTACATATGAATGCCTTAGTTCCATCAGTGAAGTGTCGTTGAACTGCTTTTGCAGTCAAAAATACAGTGAAATACCTTCGGTAACAAGTCAAACGCAAGGCTTAAGTCAAAATATGTATACGCACTGCCTTGCGCTGAAGTTTATTCGTCTACTGATTTCTTTTTAGTTTGAAGAAAAGTGCCGTACCAAACCGTTATAGCCATAACCATAGAGATATTTACTGTAGTCGATTATTGCTGTCATATCCTTAAACAGCTGATCTTTTCATTCATTATTTATTTATTCATTTCGAAAGTGACAAAGAAAGCTAATAAAGTTAGCAGTTACGAAGAAATTGACAGTTCATTTGTCTTAATGTCCAGGAAAAATTTCCAGCAACGAAATTTCTAAAAATGTTGGTGTTCTCTCTCTCAAAGATAGATACTTGCAAATTTTTACGCGAAATTTGCAGAAACTTGAAAATTCAACGAACAGTTGATTCGATTCTTCTCCGCATTCAAATATGCATAATGAAAAACTTTATTTGATTTTTGAGCAAACACATAACTATTCCGACGCAATATTCGAACCGCTTAAGTTGGTATACAAAGGAAAGAACAATGGCTTAGGTAAAAAGACAGACAGCAACACACAGAACTAAAACAAAACGTGGAAAGGAAACGTGGAAAGGAAACCCGAAGAGAACCGAAGAATAAAAAACACACTCAACAAAATTTTATACAAACGAAAATTCAGGTACCAAAATCATAAAACATCACAATTGCAAACATTTCGCTAAACTAAATCCAATACCTGGACAGCAATAAATACAACACAACCAACACTAATTACTCAGAACGAAAACGGCACAACGCCGAAACTGGTATGTCACAAAACCAAATTTGACAAGGGATGACATCAAAATGAAAAACAATGCATTAGTGTTTTCTTGAAACGTTCCAGTAAGAAAACTTTACGAAACAAACATTTATTTCTTCTTGCACGTTCTATACTCATATTTCATAATTTTCGCTAAAATCTGCCAAAAATTAACTAAAAATGGAGACTTTTGGAGATTTTCAGAGTCGCTTTTTTATGATAGAATCCCGAAAATCGATAAAAGTTGCTAAAACTCATTTAGCATTTTTTGGCGAAGGAGTTTAAGCGATAGCGAATGCTGGAATCCGGGTGCTGATCGAGCGTTTGCACTGCACACAGAAAACGGCATTAAATGTCACACCAACAGCAACTGGGTGGACAGCATTCCCATCGCTTGCTTGGGCTTCGTAGGGATCTTAAGGCAACACCAGCGGATATGATATATGGCAAAATAACTAAGTTACCAGGAGAATTCTTCGATGGCAAACCTGATTACACGGAAAGTGATTTTCTGGAAAGACTAAAGCGTTCGATAGCCAATCTGTAACCCGTGGCAACAACGAACAACACCAGAAACAAAGTTTCCGTGCAAAAAGACGTAATCAACTGCACTCTTGTCATCGTAAGAAATGATTCAGTCAAGGCGCCTTTGAAACAGCAGTATGAAGATCCATTGCAGGTCACGAAACGCTTTAGCAAATACTTTGACTTAGTAAAGGGCAACAAAGTATCGGGAGTCAACATCGATAGCTAAAATCTTCGCATATAGCCAAAGAGGATTTAAGTCATATCCCTATGAACCGACAAACCGGCACACCAACGATACGGACTATACTAAAATCCACATCAGATTCACTTGACAACCTCAAGGCATAGAGTGCAACACGAGATGGACGGAAAGCGATTGAATAGTAAATTATTCAAATGTTATGTTAAGATGATATTCTTAGAAATCTGGTAACTCCATAACTAATGACATTTCATTTTCACTTTGACATCGACCATCTTTTCCATGATTGATACGCGCGAGAATCTTTCCTGTTGTCTCTTGCTTCTTCATCAAGCTACTTCGTGTAAAACAACAAGTTAATTAAAAGTATCGATTTCCCGTGAATCCCGCAAAAACCAAACGCCACTCGACTCTTCATTTTACACTGGAACTTAAATAGCTTTAACACCGTAAGTAATACCGGAGAAGGGCTAGCGCGGATATACAATCTAATTTTGAAAATTGGACGTTACTACGCCCGCTTATAATTAAATGTCTGAATCTCAATAATGTTGCTAGGTATGGTCACATATTGTCCTTGATAACAGTAGTCGTAAAAAAATTTTAAATCGTACCATAACCACACCCTCCTTCCATGTAACGGAAGTTTTGAAATATGCAAAAAAAAACTTTGTTTTTCGGTTTCTGTTGGAACAAGTTGGATAAAATTTAATATTTCCTTGATTTGAAACAAAGAAACTAAGATTTATGATATTTTGATAAATGACCGTGGCACCGCCTATACAAAAATACATCGCGAGGGTATATACAATTCAAGTTCGAACGAATTTTTCTTTCCTTACTTGTTCTTTTTCATTTTCAAAAATGTCTGCGAGTAAATTTTTCCGGAACATCTTTCCTTTTACTTTGTATTAAATTAACAAAACAAAACTATAATAATAATAATAATAAGTGACCGCTATTAGAAAAAAAAACTTCTATGATATAGATTTTACGTGCTCTGACTGAGATTCGAACTTCGAACCCAGCGGCATATCGAGTAATAGCACGCACCGTTTCCCACTCGACTACAGCCGCCAAACTATAAAGCTACTTTTTATTACCTCCCATTTCACAGGTTACAAAATTTACCTGGTTACAATGAGCATAGAATACGAAATGGTCACAAATGGTAAATTTGAATACCCCATTAAATTTTATAAACTTGCTAGAATATAACTATTGTTGTTTATAATATCCTAACCTCATCTATATTGTTTATTATTTTAATGACAACACAGAGAGTTAAACCGCTTTTACATAGAGCGGATCGTTTATAGTTTCATACTTTGATAACGATAATTCTCTATTACGTAGTTTATTTGGCATGAAACACGGTATCGGATAAACTCGTGTCAGTGTAGCTCGCTTGAAATGCAACTGTGTTCTTACCGATGCAACCCTGTTAATATATGTGTCATTTAGTGCAATTTATAAACATTAAACGAATAAATGGAAGAAGAAAAGAATATAAATAAATACTCAAACAACCACGAATTTTATAATAATGCTTAACAAAAATGTGCTTTACGCGCGTTTTATGATACTGTTTTATGTTTTTCTTCAAATAGAGAATTTTATGCAACAACCGTATTTACTAATCCGGTGTATATATACACACTCAAACCGTTTGAAAAACTCGTAACTCGCATTCATTTACGGTTAAAAATTTAAATTCGAGCGTGAAAATATAAAAGAAAAAACCAAAGAGTAAATTAGCAAATGTTGCCAATTAGAAATCATGTGAAACACCAGCAAGAAAATTCCTTAATTACAAAATTCATCGACGTTATGAGTCTGTGAAATTCGGTAAAACCAAAGGAGTAGTACCCCGGAATGCGCACCCTTTAATTCACTGCTGAGCATACTGCTCACTTGAGAAAAGCGCTGATTATGTATTCTTCGCACAACTTTCGCATAGCTTAAGTAGCTAATGCTGATTATGCTTTGCACAATCAAACTTATGATCCCTGTCAACCATCAAACAACAATTAATGGCTATTAACGTAGTAGGGTGATTCCCGATATGCGCACAAAAACTGATCTATGTAAAGTATACAATGTAAATTAATTTTGATATATTTAATTTTAAGGCAGACAAGAAAATAAGCAAATAAAACAATTCCTCAAATTAATATTTAATTTATTGGTAATCAAATACAGGTGAAGTTCATTGAACAGATTTTTATTTGACACTTCAACATTTATGCGAAGTTGTGCTAAGTATACATAATCAGCCCATAACATACAGTCATACGTACATATGAATGCCTTAGTTCCATCAGTCAAGTGTCGTTGAACTGCTTTTGCAGTCAAAAATACAGTGAAATAACTTCGGTAACAAGTCAATCGCAAGGCTTAAGTCAAAATATGTATACGCACTGCCTTGCGCTGAAGATCATTCGTCTACTGATTTCTTTTTAGGTTGAATAAAAGTGTACCAAAACGATATAGCCATAACCATAGCGATATTTACTGTAGTCGATTATTGCTGTCATATCCTTAAACAGCTCATCTTTTCATTCATTATTTATTTATTCATTTCGAAAGTGACAAACAAAGCTAATAAAGTTAGCAGTTACGAAGAAATTGACAGTTCATTTGTCTTAAAGTCCAGCGAAAATTTCGAGCAACGAAATTTCTAAAAATGTTGGTGTTTTCTCTCTCAAAGATATGTAGATGCTTGGAAATTTTTACGCGAAATTTGCAGAAACTTGAAAATATGGCAACACGCCGAAACTGGTATGTCACAAAACCAAATTTGACAAGGGAGACAAAAAATCGTTCCAATATACATCAAAATGAAAAACAATGCATTAGTGTTTTCTTGAAACGTTCTAGTAAGAAAACTTTACGAAACTAACATTTATTTGCTTCTTGCATGTTTTATACTCATATTTCATAATTTTCACCTTTAAAAAGAATTTCATATTTATCCAGATTGCAATCAGCTGTTATTAATTAGCTGTGTTCCTGCTTTCATGTTTGTGCTGGGTAAAATTTGTCCAGCAAGAATTGAAACTTCCCCACATAATGAAATGTCATTTCGCTCTCTCAATTTCCCCGTCCTTGGAAGTTTTTTGGTTGCCGCCATCGCAATTTGAAAAATCGTGATATTTCGTAACAATTATCAGGATCGCGAACATAAAAATACAGCAAATTGGTAGCTGTTTATGGTTATGGCGGAAAATCAAAATTCAATAGTAAGTTATGGTATGGCACTACAAATCCAAAACAGTTTTGCCAATAAAGTTGGTGGGATCTGCCGATTTGAATAGTTATGGTTATGGCACCTTTATTTTTACCTTAAAGTTAATGTGGCTTTCAGCCTTAGTATCAAGAAGCATTATTGAGGATGAAAAAATTGCGGCCACCGAATGCCGATCTCTGATAGAAATGTATAATTAATCAATTATATATTGCTCACTTAATTTACTTTATGTTCTTCGAGTCAAATTTTGATTTAAGAAAATGAATTCTAACGTGAATATTCTGATGAAGTTGTATTATTTGTGAAAGATAACAATTTTTCTATATTTTTCAAGTATAATTATATCTAAACGAGAAAGCATTCATACGAAATTCTTTTTTAATTGTTGTTAAATCGAACCCTGATGATCGATTTTGCAAAACATTTGAATGAATACATATACATACTATATTATTAAAGGAAGTGCCTCAGTAATTTTGTTGTATGAGAGCAAACTCGTTGTCTACACCCATGCTTATGTTTCGGAAAAAAGGTCTCATCTCTTAATCACTAATTATATTTTGTTAATTATAATTATTATACACTAATTAATATTTGTTAATTAAAAAATTAAAATATTGACTTACCTTAATTATTTTTGAAATTACTTTTCGCGATAATCGATTTCAGGATGTTGAACGATGCCACGTACACAATTTCAAACATATGAATTGATGAATATAAACAATAGCTTGAGCAACCTCTAAAACTTTGAGCAACATTTTTTTCTCAAAGCTTTTGAAGATTTTGATATTGTACATATGACTTGTAAATTTTTAAACCTTTTTTTTTTTAAATCACCATAATGTACATTTTATTAATTAACAATAAAAAAATTGTTAATATCAATATTTTTAACGTTTCGAGAAGATTTTGCTGCACTTAACTTAGAGGGCTAATTAGGGCTGTTAACGAAACATTTTCGTCTCACAAACCCCAACATAGAGTACGTCTTTCAGAAAATCTTTCATCAAACAATACGCTTAGGTATTTTATCTCACAAAACGATTTTAAAACGTTAGGCGAAATTTAGTAACTGGTATTAAAAAATTTAGTGGCCGCTGTGGTCGAGTTGGTAGCGGTGCGTGCTATAACTCGATATGCCTGTGAGTTCGAGGTTCGAATCTCAGTCAGGGCAAGCAAAATCTTAATCATAGAAAAAGTTTTTTCTAATAGCGGTCACCCCTCAGCAGGCAATGGCAAACCTCTGAGGGTATTTCTGCCATGAAAAAGCTTCTCATAAAATACATCTGCCGTTCGGAGTCGGCACAAAACTGTAGGTCCCTCCATTTGTGGTATAAAGAAAGACGCACACCATAAATGATAGGAGAAGCTAGGCCAAACACTGAGCTATATAGTGTAAGCGCCAAGTTATATTATATATATATTATATATATTAAATTTAAAACGAAACACTTTTATTAAATTTCAGGGAGAGCCGTAAATTCAAGCAACATCTTGTTGAACTTTTATATCATCATCTGGTTTTTTATTACCGAGAAGACGTTTAGATCTTCCGCGTAGAGCATAAATTTTGCGAAAGAAACACAATTACTAACATCATTAATAAAAATTATGATACCTTGTTGTACTCCCGAAGACAGTAAGAACGGGTGGAAGTCACGCCATCGATTGATACAACCCACTGTCTATTACATAAGTACGAATTCGACTAACACAGTAAAGTAGAATAAAAGCCAAGACAAGCCAGCTTTTAATCATTATTTTGTATGACACTCTATCAAATGCTTTTGAGAACTCTGTATAAATACAGTCAACCAATGCTGGTAAAATGAGATAATAGATTTGACTGCAAAATTTAATTTTTCGTTAACTGGGTGTTCTAAAACTTATGAAATAGTAGAAAGCTTAGAAAAAGATTTGTATTTACAGAGAAAGGTTTTATTACCACTTTTAAAGATTTGCAGTATTGATGTAAGCTTCCACTCATCTACAAAAGTGCCGGAGGATAACGATTTGTTTAAAATTAGCTAAAAGGGATAAACTAAAGCTGGGCATTTTTTCAATAGCATTGGAGATAGATAAGCAACATCCACCCGTGTGGAGGGTTTTAGTTTAGCTTACCTATTGCGAATATCCAGCGATGAAAGACTTAACCATCCAAAGTTTAGAGATCAGGAAATATTTGGTGAAAAGTCTTCAGAAATGCAATCATTTTCAACAAAATTTTAATTAAAAATTCAGTAAATAAGTTTGCCGCTTCACTTGGCATCTGCGCAGTTCTGTCATCTTAAAATATTCCAGAACAACTTTGGGTTTGATTTAATGTTACAAACATAATAACTATAGAGAGTCTGGATTAAAGAATTGATATCCCTTAAACATTGCTGGTACTTAACAAAGTACATTTGGTTTGTCGATGTCTTATACTTTTTATAGGTCATAGGCACAAATCATACAAGACCGAATAAGTTTAAAAAACTGTTTGAAGTGTCTAGGTTAGTAAACAGATCATCCCAATCAATATTAGATAATAACTGATTAAAGCTAATAATATAACTTAGTGCGCAATTGCATGATAATCTGTTATTAGTAGCAACAGAGAAAAAACAATAAAAATCTAATTTATAATTAATGGAACATGATATTTGTCCGTAAGTGTTACTGTATTTAAACAGTAGCCAAACGTTTAATCTATTAGGGAATCTATTAATTTGCTTTAAATTGAGACTTAAAATACTGTCAATAATTTATAATTAATGGTCGGTAGACAAGTTAAGGAATGCGACCGCTTTCCCACCAAAACTGCTGACAACAATAAAGTCAACTATTGAAATTATAAACAACTAAAGCACCCACACAGAATGAGGGATGCAATTGTTTGCTACTAAAACTGCTGACAACCATAATATCAACCGTTTAGATGATTTGACATCGGATGCATCAGCATAAATGTCTCACACTTACAATCAACACTCCAAATACATTTTTGCAAATAAAATAAAGTGAAACAGCTTAATAAAAAATTAACCATCGATCGGAAAAGGACTTGGCTATCAATAAGATCGAATTTTTCATAATTGCATTAAAAAGTATCCTTGAAATAAAATAAGGAGAAATAAAGCAATAAGTGTTAATTCTTATTTTGCTGTGTGCCTACGATCAACTAACCCAAATTGAAAAGAACACCCAACAAACAGTTCGGGACTTAGCAATCAAATTAGCCGATATCTGGACAATAAGGACCTCCAAACGACAAAGGAGCTCTACCAGGAATCACAACAATCAAGTATCCTACTAACCGGAGAAAAAGTAAAGTAATTAGTTTTATTCATTTTTCTGTTAGCCTAGTAAATGTTAATATTTTACAATTTTATTGAGCCCAAGGCCAGTTTATGGAAGATTTTTTTGTGAAAAAACAACAACAGTGAGAAGTGGTTATGAAAAATTAAATTAAAAATAATTTAATTTAATAATCAAAAAGAAGTCTGATGAGGAAATGTGGTGATTTCCGAATTAGTACTATAACTTCAACCATTAAAAACCAATGAAGACGGAACATAAAAAATGAGGATGGTTATTGAATATAAAAAGTTGAACGAGAAGACGATAGCAGATAAAAATCCCATACCCGATTGCAATGTAATACTTTCCAATTTAGGGAAAGCAAAAGTTTTCTCTACTATAAATTTAGAATCTGGTTTCCACCAAATAGTAATGAAACCAGAAGACATTGAAAAAACGGAATGCGCCTTCAATATTCCAAAGAGCTATGGATAAAATCCTTCGCTAATACGTTGGAAAATTTTGTCACGTCTATATAGACGATATCATAGTTTACTCTAGCAACGCTGACGTGCACTATGAACATTTAATTAAAATAATAAATACATTGCAAAAAGCACGTATGAAAATATCACTTAAGAAATCAGAATTTTTCAAGTCAAATGTAGAATTTTTGGGCTACCAAGCAGCTCGTAATACTATTACAACAGATGGAAAGAAAATTGAAACAATAACAAATTATCCTCTACCAAGAACACTAAGGCAATTAAGAAGTTTCTTAGGGATGAATGGTTATTATAGGAAGTTTGTGTATAAGTATGCCCAGATAACAAAGCCGTTAACTAAGTATTTAGCAGGAGAAAACGGAAGAGTTTCCCACAATCGGTCGAAAAAAGTTGAAATCAAATTAGATGAAGAAGCATTAAATGCAGTAGAGAAACTGAAAAATTAATTAATTCAACAAGTCGAATTGACACAACCAAATTTTAAGAAAACATCATTACGCTCATTTCTAAAACCCCTAACAAAACAGAGCAGAAGTAAGCTACGAACGAAAAGGAATTGTATGTAATTGTATGGGCTTTAAAAAATTTGAGAAACTACTTATACGGAGTGGCGGATTTAGAAATTCATACTGACCACAAGCCCCTAACATTCGCAGTATCAGCTAGAAACCCAAATTCCAAAATGAAAATGTGGCATTCCTTGATAGAGGAATATGCACCTTAAATTATATACAAACCAGGAAATACAAATCATGTAGCAGATACTCTCTTAGGCAATTGTTAAATATTAATAATTTAGAAAAAGGAAACGATGAACCAACAGAAACTGCACATTTAGCAGAAAGTTTAGATATTTTTCATATTAAAACAATTAACATTTGTAGTATAATATAAAGACGCGCACCACAAATGGTAGGAGAAGCTCGACCAAACACTGAGCTATGTAGTGTAAGCGCCAAAATTATATATATAAAACAATTAACAAAGCTCTAAACTCGTTTTCACAACAAATAGTGCTGAAAAGGATATTTCAAATGACCATTTTAGAACGAAAAGTTTTAATTAGTTCCGACATCATAGAAAATATAAAGACCTGGAATTTTTAAAAGAAATTATATCAGAGCGATTAAATAAGAGCATATTAACAGGGATTCATTGTAGTTCCGAAAACTTTTATGCAGTAAAACAAGTTTTAAGGAATATAATAACAAAGAAAGTTTTTCATACAAACGTAATAGCAATGGATGTAATAAACGAAGATGACCAAGAGAAGATTGTGAGACAAACTCACAAAAGGGCACATAGAAACTATAAGGATATTAAACAAATATTTAAGGACTACTATTGGCCTGAAATGAAGAAAAATTTCAAACAATATATTAGAAACTGCGATATATGCAATAAAAATAAGTACGATAGGCATCCTCAGCAAATCCCGATTGGTGAGGCACCAATTCCAAACAAGTAGGGGGAACAAATTCAAATTGATATATTCTTTGCGCTTAACTTAAAATTTTTAACTTTAATATACGCATACTCAAAGTTTTTGGTAATTAAACACATCGATGATAAAACTAAACTACAAGATAAAGTGTTAGAAGCTTTACAAAGCTTCCCAAGAGTAAAGAGAATAACTTGCGATAACGAACCGGGATTTAGTTCAGCACAATTTAAATATTTTGCAGAGCGAATGAAAAATACAAATTAAATATTGCGACCCTACGCATTCAACAACTAATGGACAAATAGAAAGCGTTCACTCTAAAGTAATAGAAATCGCTAAATGTATTAGGGAGGAGTTTGAACTAGTAAATGATATAGAATTCATAATTAGGGCTGCACAATCATATAATCAAACAATACACTCAGTAACTGACAAAAAGCCTTCGAAATTCTTTATAATAAAGTTAAACATGGCGATTTGGCTAACAAGCTAAAAGACGCACAAGTAAGGACATTGAATGGTAGAAATAAAAATAGACAAATGCGGACGTTTAATGAAAATGAAATAATATTCGAAAAAGATAATCAATATCAAAGTAAACTAAAACCTAGGTATAAAAAACAAGTAGTCAAAGAAGATTTAGGAAATAAAATAATGATTAAAAATAAAAGCAGAATAATGCATAAAGATAATATCAAATCATAAAATCCTTTAGATTCGCAATGATGCACCTCATCATTGTTTTAATGGCGATCCCTTTGATCACAGCACAAATTGTAATCATAGATCTTAATCACGGAAATGGATATTCACTTCTAAAGCTAGACAAATTGGTCGTCGCTTGCTGGCCTCGGCACTAATCACACGTTTCGCTGCTACGTTTGAATCAATCTGCTAAACTAAGCAAGTCTTATAATCACGGGACACAATTCGTGTTGACTTAACGTCAACAACAAAATCGTTCGAGTGTATTTAATAGTATAAAGTGACTTAACAAATCTCTTAAGAAAAGAAGAAAGATAAATTAACCACCTGATTTAAATAACATAAACAGGACAATGGACCTCTTAACATTCCAAACATATAAAAACATACATTTAAAAAATAGCTCTAATGGACCTAAATATCTTATAATGTCAAGAATTAATAGTACAGAGAACTTGTGAAAAGTGTCCCCGTTTCTAATTAAAAAAACAATAGACTCCGTTTGCAGTGGTGAAGTGGATCTATGCAAAAAACTCCGAAACGGAAATATACTAATCAAAACCAAAACTTATAACCAAGCAGTCAAATTAATAACTTTAACAGCCCTCGCTCCAACAATACAAGTTGACATCTCAGAGCATAATACGCTTAACTATACAAAAGGTGTAATATATACAAACGAACTGAGGGGTATACCTGAGTAAATAATCCTAAGTGAACTTAAATCGCAAAAAGCCTGTGGAGTCAGAAAAATAATGAAAAAACTAGAAAACAATTTAATCGAAACTGGTCTGACAATATTAACATTCGATATTCGTAACCTACCAAGTGAATTATTGGCTATGAAAAATTGCAAATACGACCCTTCATACCCAATCCCCTTCGCTGCATGAACTGCCTTCGCTATGGTCATTCAGCAACCATATGCAAAAGCAACAGAATATGTCCAAACTGAGCAAAAGACTTCGACATTAACCTTGAGGCTAACGAAAAGTGCAACGAACCGATGACCTGTATTAGCTGCAGGAATAACGACGTCGATATAGTAACCTAATGCAGTGTAGACAAAAGCTGCCCAATATTTTTAAAAGCAAAAGAAGTCCAAGCGATAAGGAATGCAAACGCTGTGTACAAAGAGCGACACCCACACAGTACAACAACATACTCTTCGATCGCCAGGAAAAGTACAAAAGAAGCTAGCGTAACAACTCCACCTTATAAAGCAACCAACTCACCAAACTCACCTCACCCATCAACAAGCTCCCGAAAAGAGCAAATCGACTACTCCGATATCTCAACCAACGACACCTCCAAAGTACTCAACTCTTCGAAACTGAATGCTATCGAGAAGAGAACGAAAATTCTACCAAAGTCAATATCTAACAGAACCAAACAACAACTAAAGAAGATGGTAAAAAACGCTAAACATTTTTTTACGTATATACATACATACCTAGTCACATATCTGCTTATTAATGACTCTAAAAATCCTGCAGTGGAATATGAATGGTTATATTAACAACTTCAATGAACTATTAACATTAATAAAACGCTATGAATTAAAAATCATCTCCGTTTAAGAGACCCATTTGCGTCCTCAACCAATAAACATCAAAATCCCAAATAATTTTTCTCTCTACGCCTCTCTACCCATGGTGGTGCGGCTCTGCTTGTACACAAATCTATACAACATGCAGAAGTACAAACAAATAAGGACTTCGACAACATTACTATAGAGATACATCCAAAAATTAAATTTAACATTACCTCCGCATATATACCCCCTTCCAAGAATTTTCAATGTCATAATCTTGAATCCGCCCTAAACCATGGAAATAGTCCCTGTCTGGTGACAGGAGATTTTAATTCCTGGCACAAGGATTGGGGTTCAAGTAGAAACAACCGTAAGGGTGTGCTTTTAGCAAACTTTATAAACCAATCAAACTATGTACTACTAAATGATAAATCGCCGACCCACTTTTCAACACATAGCACCCTCACCCACATCGACCTTTCTGTTTGCTCACCCGAGCTCTCTTCTCATACAGAATGGAAAGCACAAGACGACTTAAACGGTAGTGACCACTTCCCAATTATTATTACACTATTTCGGGATTCACCAAATACAAAAACACGCCACAAAAGAAATTTTCAAACAGACCTTGCGGACTGGCTACTCTACAACAAAAAATGCGTTCAACTTGAAACTACTCGTCCAGTTAGACTAAACGAAAATGTGGAAACTGCCAACTTAAAAAAAATTATACTCCAAACAGCAAACGAATCCATCCCTCAACAACCAATGCACAAAAAAAACACTCGGTCCCATGGTAGAATAGCATCCTAGAGGATTTAAAAAAGACAAAAAAAAACTCTTTTACATTTTCAAAAGGAACATGACTCAAGAAAACTTAGTAGGCTACAAAAAGGTAAACGCGGCTCTAAAACAAGAGATTAAAAAAGCAAAAGCCCTATCATTTAAAAATCTCACAACCGAGATAAGCCCAAATACTCCAACAGCAAAAATATGGGCAAACATACGTCGATTTTGTGGGTATAAGCTGTCTCATGGAATCCATTGTCTGCAATCGAGTAGAAACCTATCTCAAGAGTTAACACAAGGCAAAGATATCGCCAACGAATTCGCCAACCATTGGAGTGAGCCAGCGGCAGACCAAAAATTTCTACAAAACATCCAAGAACAAAAAAATAGAGTATTACAAGGCATTAAAAGGTAAAACCCCAGGCACCGACATAATTTCTTACCCGATGATTCGCAACGCCTCTTACATAATTAAAAATCGCAGAGTGAATCTCTATAACTCCATTTTAATAAATAATATACCTTAAACATTCAAATACAGTATAATCTTTCCAATCCCAAAGCCTAAATCTGATAAAACTAGACCCGAATCCTACGGACCGATTTCCCTCAACTTATGTATGGCCAAGATACTAGAAAAAATAGTTGCAAATCGGCTTTGGTGGTTTGAAACAATCAAAAAACTGCTAGATCGCCGACAGATTGGCTTGAAGAGAGGAAAATCGACCGCTGACAGTCTACTTCTGATAGACTATCTAGCTGCAAACAGCCTCTCATTCAAAAATCATCTAGCAGTAATATCTTTAGATTTCGAAAAGGCTTTCGAAAAAATCGGTCTGCACACAATAGTCGACCAGCTTATAGCATGGAAAGTAGGTCCCAAAATATTAAGGTACATACAAAATTTTATGACAAGCCGAAAAATTATAGTACGCGTGAACAACCACTACTCCGACGCAATGCCAGTAGAAAACGGAATCCCTCAGGGATCTCCTTTATGGGTCGTCTTATTTGTAATAGCATATCACAAACTTTGTTCCACTCTAGCTTTATACAAAGAAATAGAGTTCTGTTCATGTGCAGACGATTTTAATATTATCGTTAAATCAAAAAAGGAAAGAAACCCAACAATCAACTTAAATAGCGCTTTTGAAGACATCCAGGTTTGGTGTAATTACTCAGGAGCGATTTTGTCACCAATGAAGAGCAAGTCCATCCACATCTGTCGGTAACATAACTGCCAATCTACAATCATGTCAAACAAACAATATAGAGTTAACAACATGCGAAGAGATCAAAATACTAGGCATAATAATAAACAGAAGATACAGGTGGAACTCTCATATAGAGTATATGTGCTCGTCTTTAGTTACGCAACTGCACGTTATAAAATGCCTTGCTTCTCCAAAATTTAATT
The DNA here is from genome assembly GCA_963971545.1 of Philophylla caesio. Classification (NCBI taxonomy): domain Eukaryota; kingdom Metazoa; phylum Arthropoda; class Insecta; order Diptera; family Tephritidae; genus Philophylla; species Philophylla caesio. Next base: position 50,604,277 of record OZ020605.1, read on the forward strand.
GCGACACGCAATCTCTTATATCAGTAGTGAGAAAGTTGTTATTAACTAAAATAAATTATGGACTGTTCTTATTTGGACGAGCACCCAAATCCCAACTGAACTAAATCAAAACCATTCTCAACTCTGCCGTCAGAGCTGCGCTAGGTGCCCTCCGATCCACCCCAATTAAAAATATGATGTTCGAATCAAATATTATCTCAATTGAAAACCAAAGAGACCTTTGCATATCAAAACTTTCCGATAGGGTTGTCACCAGTTGCGACAACCCACTTTACATATATGTTAACAACTACATAAATAGAAAAAACTCCTTTCAAAGTACAACCAGCCTTAGGTAACATAATCAAACAATGCTCCAAATTACATCTTCCATACGAAACAGCGAAACGAACAGCATGCAAATATCAACCTTGGACCTTAAACCAAAATTCTATCTTACCTCTTTGCGAGCATTCGCCAAGGATAAAACTAGTCCAATACAATACCAAGTAGCCTTCGAAGAAATAGAAAAAAAACACAGAACATATAACATAATTTACACCGATGGGTCTGTTAGCAACGGGAACGCAACATACAGCATCATACAAAATAATAAAGTTGTTAAAAGCTCAAACCTTCCCCACTACACTAGTATTTTCTCGTCAGAAATGATTGTCTTACACGAAGCCATCAACTTTGTGAAAAACAAAAGACAATATTTTCTTATCTGCTCAGATTCACTATCCGCCCTTGACGCCATCTCAAACATCAACAACCAAGATTTCTACACTACAGAGATAAGAAATGCACTTATAGCAAATCACCCTAAGCTTAAATTGTGCTGGGTACCAGGCCACGTTAATATACCTGGAAATGAATTTGCGGACCGTGCCGCCAACCAAGCACACCAAATGCCAGTCTACAGCACGCAAAACCATAATTTGTCAGATATTAAAAAATACACCAACCAACACTTTTCGAAGATAACGCTTGCAAAATGGAACGATACTAACCACTGGTATCGACAAACAAATCATAAAAAAACCCAAATCAAAGACTATCTACTACCTGACACTAACAAAATCTCCCGACTCGACACAATAAAACTTTTAAGACTGCGACTAGGGCACACCAAAATTACCCATGGACACCACATGAACAACTCCAACCCCGTAACTTTCAACTGTGACTCCGAAACAAATATAACCATACCCCACTTAATTCAACACTGCCCTATTTGTTCTACACAGAAACCAAATCTTTGGGGAATTAGATCCCCTTTCAATCATCTCCTCTCCCTCTAAAGAAAATACGCTCGTAATAATGAAGTTCCTTAAAACCACCAATCTCTACTATCGTATTTAAATAAGAAAAAAAAGGAATACGAAACACACACAAATACCTAATTATAATAAAATGTAAATACATATACACATACACAACACATACATATATCTAACCCTGCACAAAATTAAGCTTAAGGCCTAGTCGCTATAGCTTCAACTCAATTAGCTTATGAGATTATCTATTCAAGCTAATTTGTTATAAATAAATAAAATAGACAAATTGAAATTAGTTGAAAGATACGACAGAATTACCTACATATTTAATTAACGCAACAGTGTATAAACAACAAGTTGACAATTTAGAAGCATTAATACTTAAATAAATGGAACCTAATTCATTCATGATGGCTAAAATAAAGCACATTCGAACTCAGATAGATACACTTACCCCACATCATAGAAATCAAAAAAGAGGATTGTTTAATTTCTTTGGAACAGGGATGAAATATATTTATGGCACAATGGATGATGAAGATCGGCAAGAAACAGAAGAGAAATTGAAAGTAAACACAGTGAACGCCCATAATGCAATTGAAAAAATCAATCTTTAGAAGAATATTTATGAGAAATTTTACCATGAAATGGAAGGTACCACTGCAAATCTAAACCAGCATTACAAAGAATTGTTTCAAAATATTAATGAAGTTAACACAGAATTAAATAACTTATCAAAGGAAAAGTGGACAAACAAATTGTTTGAAAATCTAATGTATGTATATTGAAACTAACATTATTAGAATCAAGGAAATCGTAATGACAAGCCAAAATAACCGTCTAAGTAGAGACATTATAACAGATGACGACACTGTAAACTTTAATATAACTTTTGAGAAATTAAGTAAGATCAAAATTGTAATTGTCACTCATAACGGAAATATTGTAATATTAGTTAAAATACCCTTTTTTTTCTAACGAAACTTATGAATCAATCTATGTTCAACCAATACCCAATATTAATCAAGCAGAAATTTATATGAAAATGAAATTTTATCTCTAAATGATGTTACTTATAAAAAGACTTCGTTCAGGGAGGAATTGGAAGAATATAAAGACGGATGTATTGAAAATTTATTTAAAAGTAAAATGCACTGTAAATATATGACTAATAACCAATCGAAAGTATTTGATATGGATACAAACCATGTTTATGTAATCAATGCAAAAAATCAAACAATATATCACAACTGTAGCTCTAACAATTTTACTATTAGCGGAAATTATTTCATACAATTTGAAAATTGTAACGTCGAAATTGATAATGTAACCTGTAAACATCGTAGACCTCTCCCAGTGCAATTATTGCCAAACCCAGTCAGATTAATTAATGCAACAATCATGAAGAACCTAAGTATGGAAGACATTCATTTTAGAAGTATTGAAAATATTTAGCAAATTACAGAACTCAGATATGAAGCAAAAAAAAGCCAAATAATAAATTACAGTCTAATGGCGATTATAAGTTTAATAATAGCAATAATAATAACTTGTAAATGTAGATGTAAGAAAACCAAAGTTAAAGTTAACGTCGAAAAAATTCCGATACAAAAACCAGCAATGTCCATTGAACAAATGATAGAAAGAATCAATTACTACTCGTCTTTGAATCGGGACGATTCATCTAACAAAGGGGGGAGTTAAGGAATGCAACCGCTTTCCCACCAAAACTGCTGACAACAATAAAGTCAACTATTCAAATTATAAACAACTAAAGCACCCACACAGAATTAAGGAATGCAATTGTTTGCTACTAAAACTGCTGACGACCATAATATCAACCGTTTAGATAATGTGACATCGGATGCATCAGCATAAATGTCTCACACTTACAATCAACACTCCAAATACATTTTGCAAATAAAGTAAAACAGCTTCCTGGAATTGCAGCAGCAGCGACAACAACCGACAGCAGCTTAGGTTAGAATAGGAATTGAATTATTAAATAAAGACAGACTCAATTGGAGGTGGAACTCACAAGTACACACCGCGAGTTTAATTAGCTATATTTTGTTAAGTTAAAATCTCCTAGCCCACATAAATGGTTTTAGGTTAGGTTTAGGTTAAGTGATAGCCTAAAGATGGGGCTTACTTAGACTTGATTTATACCCTTTTTTCCTTAACAGAGACCGGGCACTCCCGATCAAAGCCGAGAGCAGTGCAACTTTGCAAGTCGGTGTTTCCGGCCAACGTTTGCTGAGCCGACTGAATTCCCATTTTTCCAGGAGCAGACCACATGGGGAAAGGGGATTCCCAATACCCTCCCTCTCGGGAGCGATATCCTCTGTTGTGCCCTGTCGGACCAGTTCATCAGCATGGTGGTTTTCGGCGATGTCACTTTGTCCTGGGACCCAGATTAGCCGGATGTGGAAGTCCTCTGACGTGGCCGATAAGGAGGTCAAGCATTCGCCTACCAATTTCGACCGCACCGTCAGCGATCCCAGGCCTCTGATTGCGGCCTGGCTGTCGGAGTAGGTGTTCACCGCCTTCTGCGTTATGGTGCTACAACGCAGGCGATCCACCACTTAATTGAATGCAGCTATTTCTGCTTGAAAAACGCTACAAAAATCTGATTACCTGAACTTCACATAAATGGTAATCACCCAAATTATTCAAAACTAGTGACGAAATATTAACCGCATGCACTTTGTATAACTCAAGGGAGCTACCCGGTGGTATATAAGAGGTTAATACATACAGGTAATCCTTTGAAAATGTCCACTTATGCAGACGCAAAGTTGATCTTGCAGGGAATCATCATTTGCCAGAGTAATCAAATTCGTTCCCCTACAAGAACATGCTGACAGAATTAGCGATACACTCTCATTCATAAAATCAGCACAGACCGTCAGCTTACCGGCAAAATGACTGCGATGGTGCTTGCCAAAAAGAGACACTCGCGACTCGCTACGCTTACTATGGTTGCATATATGCGAAAATGACACAACGAGGTTTCCATGTTTACCATTACTGACCGTCGGATAACCGGTAAATTTATTGTTTCTTGTATATGTTATATGCACATAAGATTCAATAACCATTTCGCATATGCGAGAAAGAACACACAATAAATTCATTGGAGTTTTGCAAATGGCACGCAGTATTCGGAAAACTCTGAAGTGTAAACTTGAGGAAACATTTAAATCGTCGTGTTTTCATAAAAGATAAGTTTTAAATAAAAAAAAAGCTTTTCAAATGCAAATAAAAATAAAAGAGGATTTCTGAATTAAAAATAATGCGGAGCTCTGCTCAAAAGTACTGATCATATAAACGGAGTTTGTCCATTTATTTACCATGATTATGGTATTAACTTTTAGTTTATCAATAAAAATTAATTAAAAACAAGTAAGAAAAGCTTAATTCGGGCGAAACCGAATTTTATATACCCTTGCGATGTATTTTTGTATGGGCGGTGCCCATAATTTCTTAAAAACCCCGTTTCTTTGTTTCAAATCACAGCTAGTATTAAACTTTACTTAATTTCTTCCAATAAATACTGAAAAACGAAATTTTTTGCAAGTTTCTTAATTAACTATCTCTCTAAATATCAAATTTTAATTAATACATACATAAGTACCAAAAGATAAACAAAAAGCGAAGTTTTTGCATTTTTCAAAATTTCCGTTATATGGGAGGTGGGCGAGGTTATGGTCCGATTTCAAAAATTTTTAATGACGATAACAGCGATATTGAGGAAAATTTGTTCACCAAATTTTAAGACTTATCTTACACCGTTATAGAGATACGGCACTTTTTTCATAAGTGAGAGTGGCAACGCCTATTTTTCAAAATTCTATAAATACCTAATTTAATAGTTCAAAATCGCTCCAAATACCAAATTTCACTCAATTTGCTGTATTAGATACCGAAAAAACGGAGTTTTTGCCTTTTCCAAAACTTCCGTTATATGGGAGGTGGGCGTGGTTATCATTCGATTTCAAACCTTATCTACGATAATAATAGCAATATCAAGGAAAATATGTCTACCAAATTTTGTGACGATACCTAACATTATTATTGAGATACGGAAACTTTTTCATAAATTTCACAAATACCTAATTTCTTATTTCAAAATCGCTCCAAATGCCAAATGGGCGTGGTTATTAACTGATCTTGACCATTTTCAATACCAACCTACCCTGTCCAAAGAGAAATCTATGTACCAAATTTCATTGAGATATCTCAAGTTATTGTAACCACGGACAGACAGTCTGGGCTAAATCGATTCCTCTTCTCATTCTGATCATTTTAGTTTATATATGTATGCCTATATCTATCTCGACTATTTTTTGCTGGTACAAACAACCGTTATGCGAACAAAGTTATAATACCCTTGTGTACAAGTACGCTCGGGTATAAAAAAAAACTTGTTTAGCAAATCAAACAAAAAAAGGAAATATCATTTAATGTAGGTATAACTGAATATTTTCCGTAGTGATGGTTTTATAGGGAGTATTGACCCAGTAAAAATATATCACACGTACACCTTTGTTGACACATTTGCTTTTACATAGTGGTCCTAAAAAACTGATAGCAACTTTGTTCTAAGTGCCGACATATTTTTATCAGCTCCTGACCGTGAGATATGCGGCCAATTCACTGGCACTGTTCTTGTAGGGTCGTAGTTCACGCTTCATCTGCTTCTAATGCTCGCCTGCTTTCTGCTTCTTGTCGTCGCAAGCGAGATAGAGATTTGTTCATTGGGCATTTTAAAAGCATACTTTTTCATTTGCAACATGTCGTCGAGTTAGAAGGTTCGTGCCGTGCGTGCTATTCAAACTCGGGTCGGGTTCGGTATAGCGCCGCAGGAATTTGGTTTACTGTGGCTGTACGCGTAAACCAAATTGAATGAATTCAATGCACATAGATGAACAACAAAATAAACTTTTGTTTAACTATCGTTTTGCAAAAATTTGTCCACAACTTTTGTCAGAATTTAACTTTGAAAATGCTCTTTTTTTTGCATTTTTCACATATGTGGTGTTTTATTTTCATTTACTGCACTTTATATCGAGCCACTTATGCATTCATTTCGGCACACATATTATTAACACATTGTGCTATCAATTTTCACTGTCAACAACAAATATGTAAATGCTTCGCAATTATTAAATAAAAAGTTCCATATTTAAGCCCTGCACGAAAAACTAAAATTCCTGCCAATCTGTCAAACTACTGAAAACAAAGAGCGAAAGAGAAACCAAAGGGAAAATGATATAACCCAGTAAGCTAAAAGTACGTGGAAAAGAGTTATGCACGAAAATACTGCTGTTGGCGTAGTCGGAGTTTGTCCGGTCAGGGTTATTTTTTTGAAGCGCGGTCGAAGGAAAAGAGCTCTTCGCGGATATCAAAACCACACATACATAATTTATAACATACATATATTATGAAACCATATTTTGTTCCCAGTTAACAAGAACTGTTTGCTGGGTAACTTTGTCTCGATTTTGTATGGAAAAAGTTAATTTTTGCTCATTTTCCTAGGGCCTCACCGAGGATCTTATTAAAAAGTTTATTCTTTCCCCTTTCTAACGGTGTACTTGGAGGGGTGTCGCGCTCCCTCCTTCACCGCCCACCACCTCCTTTTTATGCGGCGCTATACTAAACATTTCCCTCAAACTCTAAACGCACTCATATTGTCGGTATAAATAAATTAATTTAAAAACATCAGTAACGCGACACTCGATTTTATTATTATAACTTATCAAAATGCTTTTTTTGTGCTAGAAGAGCCTGTGTTAAACGAAATGCGAAAATGGCTGTCAAACTACAAAGATGACAGTTGATAGCAAGTGAGCGCTCGCTTACCGATCGGTTTGCGAGACGAAGTATACTTTCTACTTTTTGTGGTCTTTACGTGTGACATCTCACTGGCTTCCAGAAGTAAGCGAGAATTGAAAGCAGGTTAAGACAGTCAAGAATGGTAGATATCAGACATTGCGACAATCGTGAAGCCGACAATCCTCTCCTGGTTGTTTTTGGCTTTCGCTGACATTACACATCCACAATCGAAGAAAGTGAAGGAATAGCGCTGGGAAACAATAAGAAATTCAAAATAAACTTTCTTCTTTACAAATTTCTGAAATCAGTTTGAAGCTCTGACGAAAAAAATACTACTTTTTTAATTTACAGCAACGGCAAGGTACGTTTCTAAGCAACAGAAATAATGGAAAATATTTCTTGTGATTCTTCTTGAGAGCTGCATTTAAAGCTTTATTTGGAAATATGTATCGCTAAACATAACTAAATATGTGCTTTAGAAATAACATAAGTTGAATAGAAATAAATAACAAACATTTATTTAATGAAAGAAATTGCGTAACACTGCACTATAAAAAACAAAAAGTCCAAAAATCAACGGTATTTTGTCGGCACTTGAACCCTGCTCTTTGGGCCTAAAATTAAATGGACTATACAATTGTTTTTCATACCATTCACGAATGTAAAAATTGTATGGGAGCTGTATGTTATATTTCTCTGATCTTTATGATTTCCACTGCTAATCACCCCTATCACCGTTGTCGATGTCGACGTTAATCGAGTCGACATCGACTATTTCGAATCACTATTGTCGAGCTCGACTAAATCATCGACACTGTCACATCTCAGTTGTCGATTTAAAATTTGAATGTCGAAAATAACGGAAAATATTTGTCGAGCATTTTTACTTGATCGCCAAGATGGAGAAAATTATTAAAATTACCAATTGTAATCAATTTGAGGCAATCGTGGAATACATGGAAGACAACCCAAGCTTCGCAAGAGGATTTAATAAAGGAGTAACAAAAATTGACATGAAGCAAAAATGGAATGAGCTCGCTTCGCTTTTAAATAGCATTGGACCACCTACACGGGACGGCGCTGGCTGGCAAAAGGTAACCATTGAACAACTTTAAAGGGATTCCAGCTGATACGTAATATAAAATTGTAGGTTTGGATTGACTTAAAGGGTAAAGTCAAAAAGAAATTAACGCATAACAAACGCGAGGTTAACGCTACTGGAGGAGGAGTTTTTAACCAACAATCCCTTTCGCAGTTGGAAACACGCGTGGCCAACATAATGTGCTTCAAAGAAATGCTGAACCCAGTTGGCGTAGTTTTAGGAGCAACAAATGCGGCTACATCGACTGCATCAACACAGCTACTTGCTTCAAATCATCCTCCAATTGGAACATCGGAAGACACATTATTGGAACTATTGTCGGAAGAGGAAATAGCAGAAAACGCAACTGGTACTCTACAAAGTGCCCAAAGAAAACCAAAAATGGGCCAAAAAGAACTTCTTTCGGAGCAAATAAAATTACAAAGGAATTTGTACCACGAAGTGCAAAGTAGTTTGAAAAATATTGAAAAGTATTTGAAAGAATCGAATGAACTTCAAAATAAATTGATACAGCTTAAGGAGGAAAATCTGAAACTAGCGAGAGAAAGGTTCGAGTGGGAGAAAGAAAAAGCTGAAAAAAGAGCCAAAAAAAAATCTTGAAAATTTTAATTGTATTTCTATTTACTTATGTACATATGTAAGTTAACGCGGCCGGCTACTGCCCACTTGCACTGTTCCCACGGCTGGCAGCTACACGTGTCGCAGCGTCAGCATAATTGCATTTCACACGGTTGCGAAATATGTGTGCTGCGCATTCTACCGAAATATGCTACCGCTGGGAAGTCAAGGCCAATGCCGCTCGCACCCAGACAGTGAGCGCACCCTTACGTAAGGTGGGCAGCGCGCGACATTATAAGAGGGAGCAGAACCTGGAGTTGGGGCAGTTGCTGTTGGGGCGTGAACTTAACTTAGCGTAATTATTTACTTGTGTGAATTAATATTGAGACAATAAACTTGTAACGTTTTGTAAAACTAGTGTTTCCTTTTTGGGCAAGTTGGCCCTCCATTTTTGTTAGTGTACAGGACCTTCAGTCCTTTAACTGGCGCCCGAGCAGGGACCAGGAGTGAAAGTGTGAAACAAAAAATTGAAATTGAAATTAAATTAAAAAGCCGATTAAAGGCTAGAGAAAAAGTTTAACAAAAAAAGCCAAGAGCTATAATTGAAGTGAAAAAGGATAAAAGTTAAGGACTTTATTAAAGTGAAAAAGGATAAAATCTAAGGATTTTTATTAGAGTGAAAAAGGATAAAAACTAAGGAATATAACTACAGGAATACAATTTCCTTGTGATTGCGAAAATCAAAAAAGGCTACGAGGCCATTGCAGTGAAACCATATTACAAGCTCCTGAGAGGCCATACTATTATACGAAGCGCTGAAAGCCCGCATATGCAAATATTGGTATTGTGAGTATAGAATTGTAAACGATTTCCTTTTCAGAAAAACTATAAGATGGAGGAATTAAAATCGACCGTCACCAGCCTCACAGGCGCTGTGAATGCAATCCTGGAGAAAATGAACTCGCTCGAAAGACGAGTTACTCACTTAGACACTGTAAGCGCATCAGCCGCGTCCGCTGCTAGATCAGGGGGAATAGATAGGGTAGAAGAGGTGCCTCTTCAGGCTCCAGCCACTGAGCTAGAACTTAAAGAGATTAGTCGCCTTCCAGACTGTGTGAAGGAGCTTAGGGTTTTCGATGGCAATCCCGTCGAGTATGTATCCTGGATACATGCTGTAGAGGCCATTTTGTCGGACTTCAAGGTTGTCAAAGGTAAACCAATATTCAGGGCCATAATGCAACATATTCGGCAAAAGGTACGCGGCACTGCCGATGCGGCACTGGTTTCCTACAATATTTTCGACAATAACTGGACAAAAATAAAGGAGTGCCTTTCGCTGCACTACGCCGACAAGCGTGATATTCGTACATTGGAACACCAGTTGCATCAGTTGCAACAAAAGGGGTCCAGGATTGACGAATTTTACGCTGTCGTCAACCACCAATTTTCTTTGATTATTAATAAAATCAAAACAGAATCCTACACGGAGGAGACGGTGAGAGTGCTCATAGACACCTATCGAAACAGGGCACTCGACGTATTTATACGTGGATTAAATGGCGAACTATCAAAAATGCTTTTAATCCAAAGGCCAAAAACCCTACCAGAAGCTTATTCAGCATGTCTGGAAATTCAAAACGTAAATTTCCGCAACTTCTCTATTCACAGTTCTCAGGCAACCAATCAAGTGGTTGTCCCAATCAATAATGTTCCAAGGCCGAATGTAACTTACGGTGGTAGGCCACCAATACCTCCAAGACCAACCTGGCGGCAACAGGATCGCCGTCCACAGTTCCAACCGCGGGAACGATTCTCCGCAAACGTGCGTGCCCAGCCATCTCTTCAATCTTCTGTACAATCCAAAAACCCGCCTGTGGAAAAAATGGACGTGGATGGATCTGTGCAGACACGCGCTGTTAACTATATGAATAGGCCGAATCCTTACAAAAGAGGAGCAAGGTCGGACAATCTCCCACGGAAGCACCAGAAACTATTCTACTCATCCACGGGCACAAATGAGGAAGAGTTAAAAGGCAATGAAGAGGGGGATTTTCTCTCCGGGGGCCATCTAGCGTACCATACCTAGGATATACACTCCCGAACGGCCGCACTCTCAAATTCCTTGTAGATACGGGGGCAAATAAGAACTTTATAAGCGAAGCGGTCGCAACAGAGAGTGTTCCTGTAGAGGAAGTATTTAAAGTGCACTCAGCGGGGGGAACAGTGCCGGTAGAAAAGAAAGTGTCCCTAAACTTTTTTAAGGATGTTGGCCACAGCTCTAAAACAACCTTCTTTGTGCTTCCTGGACTAAAATCCTTTGACGGTATCATTGGGGATGATACCCTTAGGATGCTAGGAGCTGTTGTAGATAGGAAAAACAATTATTTAAAAATTAACGAATTTAAACTACCTTTAAAGGCCAGAATTTCAAATCAGGTCAACTATTCCGTAGGAAGTGGTGTATCCACAGAAATGGAACAACGCGTAGGGAATATACTGCAAAAATATGCAGATCTCTTCGTGCCACTTAATGGTAGTGAATTAATAGATACCAGCGTTCGAGCTGAAATACGAACTAATACTTCCGATCCTATCTACAGCAAAAGATACCCTTACCCAGGCTGCATGAGAGATGAAGTCGATAGACAAATTCAGGAACTCCTCGACGAGGGTATAATTAGGACATCTAAGAGTCCTTATAACTCTCCGATATGGGTGGTCCCGAAAAAACCGAAACCAAACGGAGAAAAGCAGTACCGTATGGTTATTGATTACAAAAGGCTAAACGCTGTAACAATAGCCGATACCTACCCGATACCAGACATTAACGCAACTCTTAGTAGTTTGGGAAAAGCCAAATACTACACGACAATTGACTTAACGTCAGGATTCCACCAAATCCCTATGAAGCCCTCGGACATAACTAAGACGGCTTTTTCGACCATGAACGGCAAATACGAGTTTTTGAGGCTACCATTTGGTCTTAAGAATGCGCCCGCAATCTTCCAGCGAATGATAGACGACGTGCTAAGACAATATATTGGTAAGATTTGCTACGTCTATATCGACGACATTATTGTTTTCGGTAAAGACGAAGAGGACCATCTACAGAATGTCGAAAAGATTTTCGCTAGATTACTTGAAGCAAATCTAAAAGTCAATTTGGAAAAAACGTGCTTCCTAGAAACGGAGGTAGAATTTCTCGGGTACATCATTACGCCGGAGGGAGTGCGGGCGGATCCTAAGAAGGTAGAGGCTATAAAACGTATTTCTTCGCCTGAAAATTTAAAAGACTTAAAGAGCTTTCTAGGTATGACCTCTTATTACAGGAAATTTATTCGCGATTATGCCAAGGTAGCAAAGCCTCTTACAAATTTGACGCGGGGGGAAAACGCCCAAGTCAAAGCAAATGTTTCAAAGAAAGTCAGTATTCGATTAGATGCTGAGGCTTCACAGGCGTTTGGTGAACTTAAACAATTACTTATTTCTGCAGACGTCCTTGCATTCCCAGACTTTGATAAAACATTCAATTTAACAACTGATGCCTCAAATTTTGCAATCGGTGCAGTTCTGTCTCAAGGTGAAATAGGGAAAGATAAACCTATTGCATATATCTCTCGTTCCTTGAACAAAGCAGAGGAAAACTATGCCACGAACGAAAAGGAGATGTTGGCGATAGTGTGGGCATTGGACAACCTCAGGTCATATCTGTATGGAGCAAAAAAGATAAAAATATATACTGACCATCAGCCATTGACATTTTCCTTAAGTTGCCGAAATTACAACGCTAAACTGAAGCGCTGGAAGGCCCGAATCGAAGAATACAATTGTGAAATTATCTATAAACCAGGTAAAACAAATGTAGTCGCCGACGCACTTTCCCGCTTGAAAACAGAAGTTAACGCACTCACCGACTCCATTGTAGCTCACCCACCATCGGTATTGGAGGATAATCCTACAGGAACCACTGCGGATGAAGTGGGGTCGGAAACTGACACTGCCACTGAATGCACTATGCATTCGGCCCAGCAGGATAATTCCGACCTCATACCACATGTGGAAGCCCCTATCAATGTCTTTAGGAACCAATTGATATTCAGAGAGGGGGATAACCCTCGATGCCTTGAAGAACCACATCAAGGCTACCGCAGGTTTTATATCTCATTCCCAGAGCAGGATGGCGCCGCATTGACCACAATTCTAAAAGAATGCCTTAATCCAAATGTCATTAATGGCATAAAAATTCCAGAAAGATTTCTTACTCTGCTACAGGAAGTTTATATAGGAAACTTCCAAAGATATCGGGTAAGGATAGCGCAAAGAATTGTGGAGGATGTAACGACCATGGATAGAGTGTTTAATATTATCGAGAATGAACACAAAAGGGCTCATAGGAACCCTCGTGAAAACAGGCTGCAAATACTCGAGAAATATTATTTCCCTGCAATGGCTAGGCAAATAAGAGACTACGCTAAAAATTGTGACATCTGCAAATCGAACAAGTATGATAGGCATCCATCTAAACCCTTCATCCAGCCCACCCCAATACCAAGCTATCCTTGCGAAATCTTGCACATCGACATTTTCGAGATTGATAAACAAAAATACCTCAGTGCACTCGACAAATTCTCGAAATTCGCGAAACTATTTTCAATCAAAAATAAATCATCGATTCATTTACGCAAGAAATTAACAAGTCTCTTGCACTACTTTTCCGTTCCTAGGATACTGGTCATGGACAATGAAAGAGGTTTTTTGACACCACTAGTCTTGAATTATATCCGTTCATTGGGCATAGAAATTTACCAGACTCCTACTCAGCATAGTGAGGCCAATGGTCAAGTCGAGCGTGTGCACTCTACGTTAATAGAAATATATCGTTGCATCGCAGACGAATTCAGTAGGCTCACACCAAAGGAGCGAGTTTCAATCGCAGTAGATCGCTACAACAATACTGTTCATTCCGTCACAAAGACGAAACCGGCAGATTTGTTTTTCAATAGATCAAGCAGGATTAACTACCAGGGGTTGGTTAACTTTAGGGAAGATACTTACGAAAACGTAAAAGCACTATTGCAGAAAGAGCAGGACGTTAGAAATGCAAGAATTAATGCTCGTCGTACAGCACCACGCAATTTTAATTCCGGCAATAATCTGTTCATTGCAAACAAACAAATAAAAGGCAAACATAAGCCTCTTTACAAACAAGAAACTGTTGGCGAAAACAGAAATGTAACTATTGTTACTGAAAGTGGAAAAAAATTCCATAAAACTGACATAAAAAATGTCTAAGATAACATTGGTCAGAAGGTAAACTCATGCATAGATCCTTAAGCCCCAGCGGTCTGGGTACAAGTTTTTGTATTTGATCAAGTCATGTTGGTTCAATTCCAACTTACTCGATGGTTCGAGTGACGACAGTCAAAGTGGTTCAACCCCACCAAAGGACTATGGCTTTAATTGACGTGAAGTATCTCGTGCCATGAGTAGGCCATTTGCAACTATTAACGCTTATGACTAAAAGGGAATAACGCGAGCCTTCCAATGTCATCTGAGATAATGCCTATATTCCGATGCAAAGAAAACTGCATAATGCAAATGCAAGAAGAATGCACAGCAAATAATTTTTAAATAAATAATTCTAAATGATTGATTTCAAACGAATATTTTAAATAATTAATTTCAAATAGTAATTTGAAATAATTAATTACAAATAAATTGAAATAAATAATTTCGAATAAATAATTCATTTTAAATAATTAATTGCAAATAAATAACTTCAAATAAATAATTTCAAATAAATAATTCTAAATAATTGATTTCAAACGAATATTTTAAATAATTAATTTCAAATTCAAATAAATAATTTGAAATAAATAATTTCGAATAAATAATTCATTTTAAATAATAAATTGCAAATAAATAACTTCAAATAAAAAATTTGAAATAAATACTCTGAAAACAACAATCATTTTATAAAAAAAAAAAAAAAAAAAGGGATATCATTCCCAAGGAAAAAGAAAAATTACTAACAGCAATTAACATTACTAATACTAACCAATAAACAAATTACTAACAAGGAAAAAAACATATAAAAAGAACAATTACTAACATTATGCTAATAAACACTTCCACTTCTGGGTCCCAATGAATCCTTCTCATTTTTCTTTTATTCCTTGTAACGCCCCAACCAACTCAACTAGAATAATAATATAGATTAATTTAGAGTAATAAGAATTGTATATCCTGTAAGCAAGCCACTACTCACATCACTGGAAAATAATAATTGTGTAATTGTAAAATAAGGCAATTTAGCATGTCAATAGATAAAACAGCGTCCTTTGGACCAATTGCAAAATATGCCTACATAGAAAGATCAAAAATTGTAATATCAAAATATGCTTAGGTTAATTAATTTAAGTATACACAATATATAATTAGTATTAATTTATTTCATATATGGGGGTAAGACATAACATTAAGCAAATCAAAAATGAATTTAACACCCACAGCATCAGCCTTTGCGCAGCCGCGCAAACCTATGACCTATTCAAAATCGACTCGCCTCTTGTGACCATCCGGGACGGATATGGCTGGGTCATCGATGGACATTTTAAGCTGATACATACCATTGACTTAGCGAGCTTCGACAAAATCGTTGACAGACTAGAGGAGGCCATCATCAACCTCGACTCCAGCAGATCCGACACAACCATTGACGTCCTGAACTACCAGATAGAGAAAATAAGATCCTATTTGCGCGAATTAAAAGGCCCCGAAGTAATAAGGATGAAGCGTTCGATTAATTGGATTGGCTCTGCCTGGAAATGGATTGCTGGCACTCCCGATGCAACAGACTGGGATGACCTTCTTCAAAAACAAGATATTCTTATGAGCAATAACGAACAACAGTATCAGGTAAATTCAGAAATCTTCAAAACAACTCATGAACTGTTGCAGGTGATCAACGGAATTGTTGCCATCACAAACGACGTCCAAGATCGCAGCCGACTAGAGCAAATTTCGCAGGAAATCCAGAATAAAATCACCATCCTCAAAGAAGACGTCTATGAGCTAGTTCGTGCGTGTCAAATGGCTAAAGCTGGCGTCGTGAACAGTAATCTCCTGAGCAAGGAGGAAATCAATCGACTTATCAGCGAGATAGAGGTACTACCATACAGCAACGTCATCGAAGCTATAGAATATAGTAGGCCATCGATCTACACCAATGGATCTCTTCTTCTGTATGTGCTGTCCATGCCCAAGGTTATGCACACCAGATATAACCACCTGATTGCTCGAGCTGTTCAACAGGATGGACATCAAGTGGAACTAAACTACACAACTATGTTGGCGAACAAAGATCAGACCTATGGCATTAAGGGTAATTGCCTACACCTTACGGCAGCGATGGTTTGCGGACAAGAATCCCTCGACCTACTAGCGGAAGATGGCTGTTTGCCTCGTCTTATCAAAGGAGGAGAAACAAGCTGTCGATACCTTACATTTAACGAGTCAGCTATTGAAGTGATCAAGGAGGATACCATCTACCTAAATAACTTCAACGGGAGCATTGGCTCAGGTAACACCGCTAATCAATTCTTAGGCTCTTTTATCCTTCAGATGAACAACGAGTCGGTAAACATCAACAACCACACTTACTGGAGTACTAGTAGCTCAGAGGTGCAGTTGCTACCACCCGTTCTTACCAATGTGAGGAATAAATCCTTGGCAGTGAATCTCGACCTTGTCCACGGAATGACGTCAAGCAACATCAAACTCTTAACCTACCTTAAGAAAAAAACCGACTGGTCCATTGTTTCTGAACTCATGGGATTTGTCCTTTTGGCGATGGTTGTGTGGATCATATGGAAGAAGATGACAGCAGGAATGAAAATCCCCGAGCTTAAGATATCATTGCTGAACAGAAGCCTCCGTGGCCAACAACACGGGGACACTCCTCGAGCACCTAATCTGCGGGACGCAGATCTTTGAAGGGGGAGGAGTTAACGCGGCCGGCTACTGCCCACTTGCACTGTTCCCACGGCTGGCAGCTACACGTGTCGCAGCGTCAGCATAATTGCATTTCACACGGTTGCGAAATATGTGTGCTGCGCATTCTACCGAAATATGCTACCGCTGGGAAGTCAAGGCCAATGCCGCTCGCACCCAGACAGTGAGCGCACCCTTACGTAAGGTGGGCAGCGCGCGACATTATAAGAGGGAGCAGAACCTGGAGTTGGGGCAGTTGCTGTTGGGGCGTGAACTTAACTTAGCGTAATTATTTACTTGTGTGAATTAATATTGAGACAATAAACTTGTAACGTTTTGTAAAACTAGTGTTTCCTTTTTGGGCAAGTTGGCCCTCCATTTTTTTTAGTGTACAGGACCTTCAGTCCTTTAACTTGTATATACAAGCATTAATTTATGTTTTTAATGATTAATAATAAAGATTGAATATTTAATTTCATTTCTTATGCGAACTGCTACATTATTATCATCCGAAACTGTTGAAACATCTGGGGTTAAAAGTGTTTCATCACTCTCTTGGTTGTCTATTTGGTCGGTGCAAGGAGCATTGTAAAACAAACATATGTTGTGCAAAGCAGCACAAACGTTTACAATTTTTGTTGACTTCGCTGGACTATAATGTAGCTGACGAGCAGAAAGTATACAACGGAATCTATTTTTTAAGACCCCAATGCTTCTTTCCACTATATTCCGTGCTTTGGCGTGTGCAGTATTGTATATGTTCTCCGAGCTATGTTATGTGGCTCAGCTGCCCGATAAGGTGTCATTAAAAAAGGCTCTAACGGGTATCCTGCGTCTCCTATAATGTACATATAAACTGGTTATAAAGCATAAATTAATTACGAAGCTTAGAAAAAATTACCTAAAATCCATGAGTTTTTTTCCCCATTATCATAGTTTTGCTTCATAATTCGCCTTAGTTAACTGGTTTTCCAAATCAATGCATCATGACTGGCTCCAGGGTGTCTTGCGTCAATATACCGAATCCACATTTTATGATCACATACATGTATGTAAAATAATTTATCATTCTTTGAATACATACATACATATGTAAACGTACTTACAATCATTGCGTTCAGACTGGAAAACCCTTTTCTGTTGAAATACATATGTTGCTGATCCTTACACGGAGTAATAATTCTAATATGGGTACCGTCCACACAAGCAATAACCCCGGGAAAATGGGTTTTTTCATAAAAATACAATTTTGCCTGTGCCTTTTCCTCAGCCGACATTTCCATTTTGATCCATTTTGGACAAATATTTTCCTCTAGGCAATCCAGCACCTCCTTAATAATTCCTGACACAGTCGACTGGGAAAGCCCAAGATTTAAATCATTTCCGGCTCCACGTTGATAGCTGCCCTCTGCTAGAAATCTTAATGTTGCAGCTAATTTTATTTCAGCCGAAACTGCAGATGTACGTGAGCGTTTCTTTAATTTGTCTTTGATTTCAGCTAGCACGTACTTAAAGGCATCTTTTGTTAACCGAAAATAATCCACGAACCTATAAATAATCAAAAATTAAATATTTTAAATTAAATACAAAAATTCAACACACTCTTTATCACGCATATTTAACACATTCGAGGAGTTTCTTATATTTTTCCGAGACTGTGACAAGTATTCCTCAGGACTTTCCTCACATCCGAAAAACAAGGCGACACTGTCCATTTTTTGTATGGTTTTACTCTATTTTATTGCAGAAATTAGAATTTTTGGGCGCTTTGAAAAACTTTTATTTGTTTATATTCTTCTTCTTTTTCGTTTGCAGTTCACAATTGAAATGACATACGGCATTTTGTCGAGTCGACGTCGACTTTATTATATGATTGGAATTTTCAGTCGACTCGACAGTGAGGTCGACAGCCACAGAAGTCGACACTCGACAACGTTGATAGGGGCGAATATGTTGCGTACAATAAGTGATATCTGTTCAGGCATTTAGCTAATTAAATGAAGCACTTAAGGTGTAGAATGCAATATCTGAACAATCGGTTGTATGGGAGCCATATGTTATATTCCTTTGATCTTTATGATTTGCTTGTATAAGGCTAGTAATAGTGGACCTGTTGGCAGAAAGCTTTAGATATGTTAATGGCGGAGTTATAGAGCAAAACATAATATCTGAACAATTAGCCCCCATATAAGTTATAATGTCCAACAAATTATAAAATGCGTGTACTAGTTTGCGGTCAAACAGGCGGACAGAGGACAGACGGACATGGCTAACTCGACTCAGCTCATATTCCCGATCATTTCTGTATACTTCTTAATGGGTCTTACTTTTATCCATTCAGGTACTTACAAACATCGGACCAAACTTAAAATAAAATAAAAAAAAAAGTGAAATTAAACAAAGTATGCATGTGCAAAAGAATATGTGTGTTTGCACCAGAGATCTGAATGAGGTTGCCGTAATTTCTGTGGAGTCAATCGATACTACTTTATTTTGTGACAGAATACCACATTGGCTCGATACAACTCAAAAAATATAATGCTGCATTACCGATGCGAAGAGTTAACTCTACGTAGCGGTTCATTTGTCAGTGTGGTATCGCCGCATCTTTAGCATCTTAGTAGCGCCAATTACTCTGTTGCTAAGGTTTTACCAAGAAGGTCACCCAATCCGCGATTCGAAAATTGCCTCTCTCTGCGCATGTCGTCATAAAGCACACAATTTTTGCTTCTGCCACGATTTTATTGTTGGTAGGTTTTATCACTAAAATATGATGTTCGTTGCACTATTTATGGTTACAGATTTGGTAAATAATAATCATGTGGGGTTCACTTATTATTTGTAATTAATTGTTTATCTTAAAAATTTTTAAAAATATTTATGCAGTTTCGAACTTAATAACTTAGTTCACTCTATTTTTTAGTCCAAGTGTTAAAAACTTAAAGCATCTTGTAGTGTAGTCTTGTTTCTGGCGGCTACTTACCGCCCCTTAAGTATAGTTGAAAAAACTGAGTTTCTAAATCTCTTTAAGGGGTGTCCATCAAAACTTAAAACCAGACGTGCAAGTGCCAAAATACTTAATTAAGAACAGCTGTTGTACAACTGCAAATATAAGGTCAAAAGTTTTTCTTTGGGTATACATTAGAGGGCTGCATGAGCACATTCATTTCTTCTGTTAGCCGGATTACACGAATGTGAATGCGATGCTCATTCAACTCAGGCACTCATGCGATCATAAATATGTGTACCTACAGAGAAAAAAGAGACCAATATGGGTACTCTCTGCTTATGATTTAAGGGATGTACAAATTTTTCTCTTCGCTACGCTCATTTATAGTCATCGATCATTCATGCATTCACGGCCTGTCCGGATTTTGCACGAATGTGACGAATGTGGCGGACGTTGCGCAGGGAGACGCCACCAAAGGCACATACATACATATGCAAGGCGCAGCTAGCGATGGCTGTTATTATGTGTGTACGTAACAGCGCTTAGCATATGCATATCCAAATATCAAAATTTCTAATGTTTTAATGAGAAATTGAAAATTTCTAACATTTTAATGAGAGTCTTAAGAAATTCTGTATATAAAAACATTGTGAAATTTTTTTCTAAATATGTTTTCTTTCCATTTACATTTGCGCCTACATATGAACATATTTTCATGCAAATGTGCATTGACTTTATTATAAGTGTATGCATTAATTTAATAGTTACTTATTAATTTCAGTAAAATTCAATGTAGATTATGCATGTATGTATGTACGTAAATATGAAGAGACATGCAATTATTGAATTTTTTCTATTTAATTGCTTATATAATGTAGCCGCTATCATTTGCAAAAATTGGCGCCGTCATAAAATCTTTCAGTCGAATGTGGTCTCATACAGCCGGATGTGGTCTCATACATCCGAATGCGCATGACTAGTTGTACAACATATTTGGCACTCTTTGTACAACGAATGCCTCTTTTTCTGAATGCGACTGAGGGCAGTATTCTCAGCTATCTGCACACTCATTCAGTCATCTCGCTTGCTGTGAGCAGAATGCGTAGAATGATGCGCTTACGTGTGAATGTGTTAAACGGCCAATGAGTAAATTCATGCAGACGTCTAGTATACATAACGGGTGTTTTTATTAGACATGTGGTTTTTAATTAAAAATAAAACGCATATAATTTATTGTTATGGCCAAGAATTTAACTTTATTATAAAGATAAGAATTTGCATTATTCCAGCCGAGAGGCCCAATTTTCGACCACTTTTTGCAGCAATTGGGGCCGTATGTCGGTAATAACTCGCCGAATATTCTATTCCAAGGCGTCAATCATCTCGGGCTTATCTGAGTAGACAAGCGACTTCACATAACCCCACATAAAAGAGTCCAGCGGTGTTAAATCGCACGTTCTTGGAGGCCACGTCACAGACCCACGATGCGAGATAATGCGCTAACCAAAAGTTTCCTTCAATATAATTGATTGTTTCGTTGGTTGTATGGCAAGTTGGAACCAAAGGTCGTCCACATCAACATACTCCAATTCAGGCACGAAAAAGTCATAATCATGCGTCTATAGCGTTCCCCATTGACTGTTATATTATGGCCGTCTTCATTTTTGAAGAAATATGGACCAATGATTCCCTCTACCCATAGAGCACACCAAACAGTGACTTTTTGAGTACGTAACAGCGTCTCAACAATGGCTTGTGGATTATCATCACTCCAAATGGGAAAAATTTGTTGATTAACGTATCTTTTCAACCAAAAGCGTGCTTCATCGCTGAACAACATTTTTTTGTGAAAATCGGGATCGGTGGCCATCTCGTTTTGGACCCATACACCGAAAGTGCGACGCGCTTGATGGTCGTTCGGCTTCAACGCTTGCACGAGTTGGATTTTGTAAGTCCGCAAACCAAGATCCTTCCGCAAAATCTTCAATAAAGTGGATGGGCAGAGCTCCAAATGTTGCGCGCAATGGCGAATGGACTTATTCGGGTTTTCCTAGATACTCTGCTCCACAGCAGCAATAGCGTCTTCGGTGCGCAATGCACGGTGTATCTGAGGATGCGCATTATCTACTAGAGTAAACGTTGTGCGAAACCATTCCATGGTTGCTTGAATTACCGACTCTGCTGGGCGGTTATGTCGACTGAATATTGGACGAACAGAATCATTTTTTTGTAATAAATTTGCACAATTTGCAAACGTTTTTCCGGAGTAAGTCTGTTGATTATGAAATGGTAAACCAAACTGAGTAAATCAAGTAACAACTGTCAAAAAGGCCAACTCCGAAAAAAGTATTGCCTCATTGAGCACCACACGTCTAAAAAAACACCCGTTGCATGTCATTGGACATGTCCACTTAGTTACCAGAGGAAAGAAGCATAGATAATATGATACGAAACTCTTTGCTTCGAGAGAGCGCTGTCAAAATGCGCATTTTTTATAACATTTTTCAAAAGAGCCAATCTGTAAGAAATGTATCTGGGTGTTTTTATTGTATTTTTTGGCGATTTTGTAGTTTCTTCGCCACAGTTGAGGTTTGCTAAAAGAATAAATGAAAATGCAATTAAAATAAGAATAAATAAGAGATATTATTTACATTTATGCCAAAAGATGCAATCAACATGAAAACAAATAAAATATCGCAGAAATTCATATTTTGCAAAAACAAATAATTTAAGATATAGCGCGTTTTCGTAAAATATACATGTATATGTTAAAAGGCAATTCATACCGAGTTTGCTTTAAAATAATTGTTTTTGGGATATCTTTTTAATATAAAATACAATATTAATATTTTATAATTTTATTGAGCTCAAGGCCAGTTTATGGAAGATTTGTTAGTGAAAAAACAACAACAGTTTTTAATGGTTGAAGTTATAGTACTATTTCGGAAATCACCACATTTCCTCATCAGACTTCTTTTTGATTATTAAAGTATTATAAGTACATATTATAGTACCATAACTTCAACCATTAAAAACTGTTGTTGTTTTTTCACTAACAAATCTTCCATAAACTGGCCTTGAGCTCAATAAAATTATAAGATATTAACATTTACTAGGCCAACAGAAAAATGAACAAACATTTATAGACAAGGATGAGCACGCCTTAGAAATGCATATAATGTAAAATAAAAAAACAGAATTAGCAAAATAAAAACACAAACAACAACCACACAAACAAGTTAAATAGCGGCAGATCAGTTGCTCTTGTTTGAAGTTGGTTTGTTTAAGGAAGATGAAATAAACACAACAGCCAACTCGGCTAGCGTAGCACAATAGGTAGCGTATTGGCTCTGCAATTTCGAGCTCCCGGGTTCAAAGCCTGAGAGAAGTGGTTATGAAAATTAAATTAAAAATAATTTAATTTAATAATCAAAAAGAAGTCTGATGAGGAAATGTGGTGATTTCCGAAATAGTACTATAACTTCAACCATTAAAAACTGTTGTTGTTTTTTCACAAACAAATCTTCCATAAACTGGCCTTGAGCTCAATAAAATTATAAAATATTAACATTTACTAGGCCAACAGAAAAATGAACAAACATTTATAAAATACAGTATTTGTGTGTAAATCAAAACCTTAATGCTCTGTAAAAACTTATATATTAAATTTAACTCTTAACTTAGAGATTCCAGACGATTTTTATTTATACATTTTCCAATAGTGGCAATACGGAAGAAATGAGGTTTGGGAGTTTTTTGCTTTCTTTTTTTTTGGGTATTTTGCAGTTTCCACACCACCATCGAGGTATGCAAAAGGCGCGTTACCGAAGTTATTTTTGGGTACTCGGTTCCCCAGTAGGCCTATAATAATAATAATAATAATAATCCCAACGGTTTTATCCCTCCATACCCGCCCGACCGACGCGAGGGGCGCATCCGCATGACGCACGGATATATAAAAAAAAAAATTTTTGTTTTTTTTCATATATGTTGCGCCGAGTTATGAAAGGCAGAGGTTTGTTAAGTGTCGATATCTAAAACTGTTCAGCTACAGAACAAATACTCATCAGCTGATCGAATAGTAATATATGTATATGTATGTATGTATTAATTATTGAGAGGATTGAGTATAGTTTTCTTTATGTAAAAAAGTGAGTCTGAAATATTAAAAGAACCGGAGTGAGTGTTTAAATCCTGACACAAGCTACGGAGTGGGTCATTTAACTTAAAATTACTTTTACATGGCTTCAGAAAGAGAGGCCGGAAATGTCTTGAAATTCTGGAGGGAACGTTTAGTTTTATTTCGCTAAGAAGAGATGGGCTAGAGATCAAGCCTGTCAGTAACTTGACGAAAAATACAATGCCTAGCATTTCTCTGCGACTAGCAAGTGTAGGAAGATTAATGAGTTTTAAACGACTTTTATATGGCGGCAGGTTGTACTGAGAATCCCAACGAAAATTCCTTAAAGCAAAAAGTAGAAATTGTTTTTGAATTGACTCTATTCTGTCGGAATGAACTTGATAGCGCGGGTTCCAAACAACAGATCCATATTCCAGTATGGGCCTCACTAACGTTGTGAACAGAGCCTTCGTGATGTAAGGGTCATTGAATTCTTTTGACCACCGTTTTACAAATGCAAAAACACCCTTGGCTTTGTTAACTGTAACATTTATGTGAAGATTAAAATTAAATTTCGGGTCCATTGTAATTCCAAGATCAACAAAGTTAAACACTTGTTCGAGGTTATGGTTACATATTTCATAAGAAGCTGGTTGAACTGCCCTGCGAGAAAAGCACATTACTTTACATTTTTTAAGGTTTAGTGGCATGTAATTTATTTCACAGGACCTTTCCTCAACAGAATGATACGATCTAAAAAGCTTTGCATCATCAGCATACAATAAAATTTTTGAATAATTTATTACAGAAAGTAAGTCATTTATAAAAAGTAAAAACAGAATCGGACCAAGGTGACTTCCTTGCGGGACCCCTAAAGAAACATGAATACTGTTTGAGGAACTATTTTTAAAAAGAACTCGTTGTGTTCTGTCAATGAGGTAAGAAGACATCCAACGAAGGAGATTAGGTTGAAAACCAAGGAGATCGAGTATGGATCAGTAAATAGTGACTTACTCTGTCGAATGCTTTACTAAAATCAGTGTATATAACATCTGTGTGCATAAATTCTCTGAATCCATTTGAAACATGAGTTGTGAACTCACGCAAGTTTGTAACGGTAGATTTAGCCTTAGAGAACCCATGTTGTGTGCTAGAAATTGTAGAGGATATGGAATACGTTAAATGGTCAACAACAATAGTTTCGAATAATTTAGGAATAGCAGAAAGCTTAGCTATACCGCGGTAATTTTCTATAGAGGACCTACTCCCGGTCTTATAAAGGGGTATAATGAATGATTCTTTCCAAGCTGAAGGGATAATCCCAAGCTTAAGAGAAAGATTAAATAAATTAGTTAAGGGCACATAAATATGTTTAGCACAGTTTATGAGGAAACACGTCGGGATCGAATCGGGGCCAGCCTTAAATGATTCTTTTAAGTTGCTCAAATAATAAAATACTTCCTCGGAAGATATCTGCGGGATAATAGCAGAGGTGAGGGAACAGAGTTTATATGGATAAGGTTTGCTCAGAGGCGAGTTAATGGAGTAATTTGACCTGAAGAATTGGGAAAACATGTTGGAAATTTATTGGGAGTCACAAGAAACGGTATTTTGATATTTCATAGCAGACAGAAAACTAGTCACTCTACGCCTAAAGTTTACGAAGTCATAAACTGATTCAGGGTTTTTTATTAGATTCCTTTTAACTTTGCACAAATAAGATCTGTAGCATTTTTTATTTAATTCAAAATAAGCGTGTCGGATACCTGAGTATTTAATATAGTTAGTGTGCACCCATATAAATATATATATATACGAATCACAAAGTATTATAAATTAAAATTAATATAACAAAATATGAAAAATATTCCAATATCATAAATAAAAATTAAAAAAATTCTAACAAAAAGGAAAGCTAAGATTTCTATTGAAAAACTTAAATAAGAAGAAAATTATAATTTTAACAAAAAGGATCAATACAAAGTTACTATGGCAGTTATCACAACATTCATATGGTCTGACATCCTTCATTTTGTCGAATAAAATCTGCCTATCCTATGACAAGTTGAATCACAGAAAAAACTTCTAACTGCTTTAAATATTCTAAAAATCCCTGAAACGGTCTCACTAAATTGCACCTGTCAACTTGTCTTTGCTGAATGAAATAGAATTCGCTGGAGTGATGATAAATAAGGTAAGGGTTGGGAGCAAGCGTGCGTCTTATGGATTTTCAAATAGAGGTAACCGCAAAAATAAGCATACGCATTTTCTTTAAGGAAATCTACTTCTACATCTTCTTGTTCGGATTGCTCTTCTTTTCCAACCCTATTAAAACCATGATCCGGTCGTGGTATGCCCTGAAATTCTTGTCAAGAGAGATCCCGCACTAGATTGTCATTGCACACGCTTGCTATAATTTGGTTAGATTGTTCAGGAGAAAAGCATTCGTTATGCGAGGCGGGTTCGCAGTTTCCGTTAACTAACACTTCCTAAATAAATTGCAGAACATGTAAGGTGTTATCCTAACACTTCTGCCACCCCCCTTCTAATTTGTCCGAAATAATGCTCTAAACTGTCCTGACAAAGTCTTCTCGTCTGTAGGTCACTGAAGTGTGACAAAAATCGCCACAATCGTCGTAAACTATTAATATTTAAGATCCAACCCTTAATGTTATTAAAAGAGGAATTGATGTCAGACCCATTCTCATCTCTAATCCTAATTAGCTTTAAAATTTCCGAATTTGCCGAAAATACTTTCTTTGATGGCAAAATAGCTTTAAAATTGCGACTATTAAAAATATCGACCAATTTATTAAAATATATAATATACTCCGCGGTATTTAAAAAGCGAGCGCTGGGACACGTCAAAAGCCCTGAGCTATATGAAGCCAGCATCCCCGAAGCTTCGGTATCGCTCAATACCTGGGATGCCAGCTTCACGCTCATTTTTTTGAAAATTATTAGGAAACATATGTCGGTAAGCTTTGGAGCACAACGAACAGGATTTTGAGTATCTTTGTTGTAGAAATAAACAATATCACGCCAACTAACCGAACGCGATTTAAAGCTGACTTTGTTTTTAGAATTTTTCAGGCAATTTTTGGTAATTTTAAGGAGGTGGGCTATCAGAAAAAAAGAAAATATCCTTGCCATTCACCTCGAAATACTCGTATGGGCACTCTTCTGAAACTCCTAAAATCCTAGATAAATTAAGAAAATTAGATTCCTGATCACAAACGAAGTGGCAAGGTATGAGACCTATATTTTGTAATTGGGTGATGGCCTCAAAAATATACTTTTTGGCAATATCCCTTTGAAAAGAAAAATGAAAAGTTACCAAGGAGGAATTTGTTAATTACTATGCCACAATAAGCGCTTCAATTGATAATGATGCCTATTTTGATTTAGTGATGCGACGTGCATATAAACTGTAAATGCATTAAAAGCTAAAGGAAGTTACTAACATAGCAGCTGCCATAAAATTCAAACAAAAACTCTGGTATAAAGAACAAAAAAAAAAACGACCGCAAGTGGTCTACAATGTTTGTGCTTTCAAATAACTAATTTAAAAAATAATATTATATATTAAAAAGAAATTAATAAAGTAGATACATATATTATAAACCCTACATATGACAATAAATAATGACAGCTGCCGGTGTGTTTATCGTGGGTGGCTGTCGGCGACGGCCTACCCCCACGTTGCTCAAGAGCACAGCGGATCAGATCAATGCGCTGATCATCGTTCCGGTATGCAAGCATTGCCGGTACCAATTGGTGTTGTGGCATGGTCACACTATCTTCCTTGCTTGGGATTGAGGCCTATCTAAACCTCTGCCGTGCTATGGGTCCGGCACCCGGTGGCAATGCAACTCCACATCGAACTTAGCCCATGGCCAAGCTCTACCCGCATTTGGGTATGAACCACAACCATCACGATACTCCCCGAAGGGCCGTACCCAAGAACGGGTCAGAGCAAGCTCTGAGGGCTCCTGTTCCCCGTGGTAAAAGACTAAAGTCTCCGGTCAGACTTCGTACCTGAAGCTATTTCCAGTTGAGCCACCATACTGCTCTGGACTGGTAACCATCGACGCACTGCTTAGTCCATCCGTCTACGTCGTCGAAACACTTCTCGTGCAAACACCACCAAGTTCGTCACAGTCAGTCGTGTTGAAAGCTCTCTACTATAGTCGTAACGTCCGTCAGTCCAACTAATCCCCATGCTGTCCAGATTTCTTACGTCCGAATACCTCGGGCACTCACAGAGCATGTGCTCGATATTCTCAAGTCCCGCTCCACACTCACATCCCTCAGAGTCATGGCGGTTCCTCTCTAGCAAGAATGCATTGAGAGGACCGTGCCCTGTCAGGAGAAAACCCAGTGTAGTTAACCCAACCACTTCAGCACATGCGCTGCATATTGCTGAGTCGGCGCGTTTGCAATGGTCATCGTGTGTGGCATAATCACAAGCAGTGATGACACATGCAAAGCACATTTGATCGCACACACGACGGTTCATCGTCCGGCACCACATGAAGTACACTTGATGCTTGCTATTAGAAACGCAAGATCTGGTTACCGAGCAGATAAGGGTCAGTGCACATGACACTTATGATATAGTAGAAATGGCAAGTAAGCAATTAGATGTAAGAAATATACAAATAGGGGAAATGGAGAGCAATCAATGATTTGATTGGTTGCCCATAGAAAGAAGCATTTAGATTGTAAGCATATAAAAGACGGCGTTGAGCCATAATAAAGCATTCTTATCCTAAGATTCAATACGCGAGTTTTATTGATCCTGCAAACCGAACTTAGGGACCACTGATAGTTTAGGACGATGGTAGACGAAGAATATATTGTAAAAACTCCGATAAAAGAATATCCAGAGTATATACCAATTCCGAAGTCAGCTGGACCCAAACCAATTACTTTAGAGCAGAACCGGAAAAGGCAACAAATCCAAAGCCTGAAACTGCAAGAATTTAGACAGCCAACAATACTTAAGCCAAAAAAACGTGGTGGAAAGAAAAGGCGACATCAAAATAAGTGTGCCGATCTACAAAGAGTAATCAATATTAGCCAAAGCCAACAAAAACGAAACCTGATTAAGGAACTAGAGAAATTGCGTCAGGATGGGTGGAACTCCATTGAAAGAAGAAATAATTAACAACAAAAATAACGCAGCAGCAACGATAAAAGGCGAAAATGAGGACACAAAAAATTTGTTATACTAAACTGCATAATTTTAATAATTTTATTATTAGCAAAAATTAATTCTTATTATACGCATTCCGATCGAACAAAACAGCTGCGAGACCCAAAAAACTGGTAGAAGCCATTCACATTGCAAGTGAAGTAACTCCGTATCAAGTAAATAGGGGTATGCGCTTCAATAACACTAGCGATAGACAGAATTTCACTAATAAAAGAAATTACAGTAATTTTAACAGATAAAACATTAATAACAATAATCATAGCTACGTTAGAGACAGAGAAAACAACCAACCAAGAACAAACAATTACAGGAACAATCAAAATAGACAATATGTTCAGGGAAACGCATACATCCCGAGCCGACAGGACTCGGGACAACAAAACCAAAGACGATAGGATTCTTAGGAGAAGGTAACTCTACAAATTTCATAAAAGCAAAACTAGAAACGAAAATAGTAACTCTGCTGGTAGATTCTGGAGCCGATATCTCAATAATAAAAGAAAAAGCAGTACCAGTAAATTCCGAAAAAGTAAACACAAATTGCAAAATAAATGGCATTGTGAATCGTACCATAACTGAACTATTCAACTCGAACAATGAGTGTGACAAAGCTTTTCACACATTGAAATACAAATTACTCTCACCATCAATACTTCGTTATCCAGATTTCTCGAAACGATTTATGCTTACAACTGATGCTTCCAATTTTGCGCTAGGAGCGGTACTATCGCAAGGTGAAATTGGAAAAGATAAACCTATTGCATATGCAAGCTAATCCCTAAACAAATATGAATTGAATAAACCAGTAATCGAAAAAGAGTTACTAGCAATTCAATGGGGTATAAACCATTTTAGGACTTATCTGTACGGCAAAGTTCACAGTTCAAAGTTCACCGTATACACAGATCACAGACCTCTGGTAAACTTGTTCAAACATAGTAATCCTTCATCCAAAATGACTAGAATAAGAGTCGATTTGATATAATCTATAAGCAAGGAAAAATGAACACTAGTGCTGATGCATTATCGCGAATTCAGCTTAACATAAAAAAGCTAAAAGAAATGATTCCAAAACAAAGCGTAAACATTGTAACGAGGGTAATGATGAAAAATAATCAAAATTCAAGCAAAGGGCAAAAAGAAAAGAGGAAATCGCAAAACACGGGAACCTTAAAATCAAATATCGAGAATGATCACCTACATATTTGGGAATGTACATCTATTTCCGATATAAGGCGTGTAAAACGACTTGACTTCAAATACAAGAAGGATGAAAGTATGAAGCCCAACAATATTAAAGTCACAGTAGCAAAGAATGAACTAATTGTAGAATATAGTGATAATTCCTTATCAAACATTGAAATGACTCTGAAGAAGCTATTGTTCGAGGCCAGCAATCTAGGCACCAAAAAGCTATCACTTGCAAAGAATAGCAAAGTCTTAGACAACATAAACATAACTGAATTTAAAATTGCATTAAATACGCTACAAAGAGATAGAAACATAAATGAATGTCTTGATATAATTTTATATGAACCTCCCAAAAGAATTGAATCACAAAAGGTAATGCAAGAATGAATAAAAGACTACCACAACTCAATTCATGGTAGCCACAGCGGCATAAGAAGAATGCTAGCAAAACTTAAGCAGAAATGCATTTGGAAATATATGAGACAAATGATAATAAAAAAAACTGACAAGGGCACAGAATCTACCAATGAGCTGCTGAAAAACATATTTAAACAATTACAAATCAACAAAGTAAATTCAACTCCATACGACCATGAGACATTAGGTTCAATTGAACGAAATCATAGGCAGAAGCATTTAGATTGTAATACTATGTTCTGACTGCGCAGTAAACTCGAGTTAGTGGTTTTGAGTTTATGAACAATTGTCAAGCGTTCTCATTGAGGTGTTTAAGAAACTTTGAGTTTAATTGACATTTGTTTATTTACTTTCAAATACAAATTTTGTTTTGCTTATGAAAATACATTTGTACCTTTATTTACAAATGTTTAAAAAAAGTGCATATAATTGGATAATGCTTGCGATGGCATGGAACACTGAGCAATGTTGAATGCGAAGGCAACTCCATAGTAGACGGCGATTTGTGCTGACGGTGGTTTTGCATCATTATTTGAAATTTTTGTTTGTGAAATTTGATTCCTTTTGTTTATATTAACGAAGGCGGTTTGATAAATCTTTGACTTTTGAATAAAATATATTTTTTCGGCAAAAAAGCGTTATATACCTTAACATATTCTCCTTTCAACTCTATACACCATTTTTTATTCCTTTATTATAGCTTTTCTCAAGGCTTTTAAAATAAGCGTTTGTTTTTGTGATATTCTCTTCATTTGACCCAAACCACTTACCACCCAGCCATATCTTCAAGTTTAGAAATAGGAAATAGTCGCATTGGGCTAAATCTGGAGAATATGCTGGATGGGGCAGCAATTCTTAGTCCATGGTTTTGACGAGATCAACCGGTTACGCTTATGGTCGAGTGTAAGCCATCGCGGCACCCATCGCGCGGATAGCTTTTTTATATACATTCAAATATTCGTTTTAGTTGTGAGGTTCCCGCTCAGTTGGTTACCTACAACCTTAGCCACCGCACACACTTTCGTTCTCCGGTCTTCCAAAATCATTCCATGGATTCTAACGACGATTTCTGGTGTAACGACCACTTTTGGGCGACCTGAACTTTCGGTGCCACTTGTGATGCCTCGACAACAACGGAACTTAGTAATTCAATTTTAAACTATTGAAATTGTTTGTGCAAGGTCCTTATAGTATTTATCAAGCCTTTGCTTGATTTAGGTGATGGTTTTTTTTACGCAAAAATATTGCTTTAACAGCATACTTAGTAGTTTATTATAAGATGGCGGTTAAAAGCAGCAATGATGAAATTAAAGTTTCTGTGCGGGAAATTCCAAAAGTCGATGACCTATAAAACCGCCCTCGTATTTGAAATTTTTTCATTTTTTTTACGTTTTTTTTACGCAAAAATATTGCTTTAACAGCATACTTAGTAGTTTATTATAAGATGGCGGTTAAAAGCAGCAATGATGAAATTAAAGTTTCTGTGCGGGAAATTCCAAAAGTCGATGACCTATAAAACCGCCCTCGTATTTGAAATTATGAACTGTCAAACCAGTAAACAGTGCAGCAAAACTTTTAAACAATAATGCCAAAATTTGTCAACAGTGCGGCCTAATATTTGTTCAAATAAGGGTTGCACGTCCATAAACACCAAAAAAAAGTGGTGTTTAAAGCGAGTTAGACAAAAAATTTTTGTATGGTAAACTCCGAGTTTATGAGAAGTGTTTGACGTTAAACTCCAAAATTGCTCATAAACTCGAGCTAACGGCGCAGTCAGAACATAGTATTAGCATATAAAAGACGGCGTTGAGCCAGAATAAAGCATTCTTATCCCAAGATTCAATACGCGAGTTTTATTGATGAGAATCATCGTGCATTTTAATGTTCGGACAAATGCGGCTGAAGAGCTAAGAGAATACTCACACCTGCTTTAAACATTGACTAGGCTTAGGCAGAGCCCGAAGTCCGGGTTCTCCCACACGTACCCTACAATCGGAATAAACCGAACCTGCAGTGCGACCGTCGAAACAGTGCGACACACCGGACGACAACCGAGCAACAATGTCCTTTGGTATGACAGAACCTTCCTGCGACTGACATGGCCGTCTCCCACCACACCGCAGCACCGAACGTGGCACAAGCCACGAAAAGGCCCCGATAAATGGTGCAGACAGCACTCTTTTAGGCGCACCAAGTGGGGAGCAAAGCTCATGCGCTCACCCATGGTCAGCCCCAAGTACATGATTTGCGTCACGTACCTGATGCTGACCCCGTTGAGACGCACCACCGGTGTACGACCTAACGACAGTTTCCCCTTGAGCAGCATTGAAACCGTGTTGTCAAGCGATATGGCCACTCCCAAATTTGACCCCCAGTTACTGACAATAGCCAGTAACTCTTCCAAGTACTGGAAGGAGGCTGATACCCCGATAAGATCGAGGATCACTCCTGACCTTATCTTGTGAATTCGGAAGAGGAACAACTTTAGCAATTTTCCACTGACGTGGGCGACTTCGTTAAGACCAGCGATTTGCTCGTCCGAGGTCATCACCTCAAAGACGCCCAGAGGGGTCTCGACCATTGCTTCCCTGACCAGAAGACCGTACCGCTCCCAATCAGTGCCACCAGTACGCCACCTTTTTCATTCATTCGCTCAGCGCCTCTCACCGCCGCCAGCTTCAATATCCCGACGCACGGGGGACATCTTGCTGAACCATGCGGAAGAGCAGGCGTTAGCATCGAGTCCGATGACTACCGGCGTGCTACCTGCAAGCAGTAGCACCGAGTCAAGGTACTCGAGGTAGGGTTCCAAGGGCTCACTAAATTTGCAATATACGCTAGCGATGCGTAGCCTACCAAATCTCCTCTCTAAGATAATTTCGCGTTGTTCGCGACTTTCTCCCTCTCAGCAACCGAAGGAGTACGAATAATCGCCCCACTATCACGAGGAGGCTTTTCCTCGTGAACGCGAACGCCCAGCGAGGGTCCCACTTCCTTTACCACTTTTACTTCCACCGCCTTAGAGGTCGTCGCTGGAGTCTTGCTCCTTACCACCACCGACCACGTCTCAACCGGTTTGGGCAACACCACCGCCGGCACCACCCGCACTGACGCCTGTGGGGCCGCAACTGGACCCGCACCAACCAGCGAGGACACAGCTGGTGGTAAAGGAACCTCCTCCTGCCTGGCACTCAACCCAGTTAACTGCCACGTAAACGGGAATTCTCAGAAATAGCCGTCAACAGGATTTCTTTGTACTCCGATGAGATGTCCACCAGTTTCCTAGCTATCTCGAGGGAAACTTCCTCCATCCCGAACACAGCGCCGGTAAACCTAGAGGTAATTGCCTTCATTTGAGTAATGAAGCCTCGCCCGACATGGCCATGTCCGCCACGCCACCTTCACTCGTAGTAAGGTCAAGGTTCACCTTAGCTGGTGAACCCAACCTGGCCTTAACCTCCTTAACCTGCTGACTTAACCCTCCTTTTACGCGGTGGCATCCCCGCTACCTCCTTTCCACAAAGACAAAAAAAATTCCGAAAAATCCCGAAAAATTAAATATCTTTAAAATCAACAATGAAAAAACTTACAGCCTTTCTCTCTTCCGGTTAAACCGCTCCCCAATGGTCGTACAGAGCACGTGTCCCGCGGGAATGGACCCAACAGTCCCGAACCCGGCGACCGATCTATGGGTAACGCTTGGCGCAACACACACAACTTTTTACACCACCAATCGAGTGGCAACATCACCTATCGGCCGGAACACTGTTCCCGCCACAGGAATGGGTCGATCGGTGTGAGTTTATGCCAGACACGAGCCGCGAGCAAAACCTCGAAAAACTGGAGCGATTAAATCCCGCAAACGCGCAGTGTTCCAACGCACCATATTCACGAGCAACAACCGAATCCCGAACTAGTTCTGAGAAAATCCCGATCCAGTACCGGCCAAACTCCGCAACCAGTCCAGAACTAATCCCGAACTAACCACTAATTCGTCCCTATGAGGTCGCGGGATTCGCAGCAATTGCAAGTAGCAACAACACTACCGAATCGCACACAAAAGTGAATGAAGCACAAAGCAAAATACCGAGAATTGATTATCCGCACAGAGAAAACACTACCGAACACTTTGAAACCTCAACTGCAAGTGAAAATAAAGTATGACGAAGGGTGGGCCCAAGGCATTGCAGGGATGCCATGATAGTCTTTGCGCTATTACCTAATCTAGACGTACGATTTTCATCGCCGTAATCCTGAACTCCTATAATTTGATCAAACTTTGGGACATATTGCAAATCACTCTTAAGTGCCATTTCGTCACACAAAATCGACACAAACTTTTGGTCTGCGTACAGCCCCGATTTTTTACTCTAAGCACTTCAAAGAACTATTGTTACAGCCTGGTTCTCGAGGCCATCCGAAAACAAACTCGTCAAGTATTCGTTCTTCCGGAAACCTAAGGAGAGGCTTTAGGTGTCTATAAGCTAAAGGCGAAAGAAAGTATACTCCTTAAACCAAAGTTTTAAAATAACTATCGTGTCTACGACCTTTCGGTTGGCGACTTCAATTCTTCAAACTATTTTCCACTATACTGCTAACCTGCGGAGGAAGATTTCTAACAAAATTTCTATTGACACTAGAGCCCTCATCTAAATCGCTAACTTGTTTTTCCAGATTTTTTAACGTTATTGCCATTTCTGCTAACTAAACTCGTAAATAACTCATCTCTTGGCTCTTTTCATATTCGTTTGACATCCTTTATCTAAATAACTATCGCCCATGCAAATACTACCTACATATGTACATCGCTTATTTCCTCCTGGGCTCCTTCTGCAACAGACGCAAGTAATAAAAGATCTCCCGATTCAATTTCAACGAAGGCTTCGGTTCCTAACTCGATTGCTGAGCTAGGAACCTCATAATCTGCATGAAAACTGGGTGTAGGTTGGTTTGATAAATTGGAGTCTGGAACAGCGGTTGGCAACAACTTCTTCTCCAATCTCATCTTTGATGAGAAGTGACGCTCGCAGGCATATAAATATTTTTGCTTCACTTCCCCTACACCCAGACGATCAATCCATATTGAATAACTAAAGAGTATCAAACAAAAGCCCTCTAAACCTTAACACCTTAACCTTACACATAATATTGCCGCTACAACAACAACATCAACAACATAATATTTTAAACCATTTTATCTACATCAAATTCCAAACGTATATCCTAAACGGATCGTTATTAATTATAAGTACTTAAACGCTAATATTAACTTAATATTTATTTCTTACTAGTAATTACATTAGTATTAAAACATTAGAACTTAACACTAATTACTTAACTGTTATATTTGAATTAATATTATATCAATGAAAAAAGTAAAATTGTCGGAAATATTTTATGGTATGCCATCGCACCTAATTACAAAGATTGTTAAATTAGTTAACTACAAAGTTAATTAAAACTAAAAAATTATTCATTTTAAGCACTACAGGTGTAAAGAATTATCTCTTCAAAAGGTAATTCATGTTATACCTGGCGCTGTCCTACTCCTTACTTGGAAAGTTGAAAAATCGGCTTGTTTCCTCATACCCTGCCGCACATCTATTCTTTGTTTTCAGCATTTTCACTTAATTTAATTAAAAAAACACTAATTTGTTAGATTCACGTAACTCATACACTTTAAACAATATACTTACCAACTTTTCTCTTTAAAAAATCGAATAAAATTTGGTAATTCGTCAAAAAAGGCCTTATTCAAACCCTTGCTTCTTAGAAATTTATAAACGAACAATTTTTTCTATAGCTTTTGGTTGATTTCTTTCTGGCAGCCCACCAATTTGCTATCAGTTGTTCAGCAGCCCATGATTCGGCTTTGTTGCCAGCCCAAAGTGTGAGATCATGGGCTCTCGCAGCAAGCAAAAGAAAGAAGTTTCGTATCATATTATCTTTGGAAACAAGTATGTTTAGCTTGCCGTAGATTTAATGGGAGCCACACATATGATAAAATTGCTTAGATAAGTAATTATATACTGACTTTTTTAACGAAAATTTTATATCTGATACTGACACTGTTGATGCTGTTATCAGAGATCTTACAGAAAATTGTAAGTCCTTTAGTTGTCTATCACTAACCGAAGATGATGTTTTAAAGGGCATCTTAAATCTTAAGGCATCAGCGCAAACAGATGCCGATGGGTTCTCGCCTATCCTTTAAAAAAAATGTATTGCGCATACTAAACCTTTATTGCTTATTTTTAACTCATCCCTATCCCAGGGTACCTTTATTAAAGACTAGAAAATAACTCTTATTACTCCGATTTTTAAAAGTGGAAACAAAAATGATACATCTAATTATAGACCAATTGCAAAATTAACTACGGTTGTCAAACCCTTTGAATGCATTATTAAGGAAAAAATGTGGCATGCTGTACAGAATATGATTATTCCAAACCAGCATGGATTTGTTAAAGGTAGATCTACTGTCTCAAATCTGACTATTTTCTCCGAAGATTGCCTTGCGAGTTTTGAATCGGGGTTTCAAGTCGATACAGTATATACCGACTTCTCTTAGGCCTTCGATAAGGTATCACATCAAATTTTTATCGCTAAATTGGCTTATGTTGGTTTTCATTCAACGTTCCTCGCTTGGATAAGCTCCTATCTCTGCGATAGGTATTGTGCGGTTGCACTAGAAAATATAGTTTCCCGTTCTTTTCATGTTAGCTCTGATGTCTCCCAAAGTAGTATCCTCGGCCCCCTTCTGTTTATTGTTTTAATAAATGACATAAGTTCCTGTTTTTTGTTCTCGAAATTTCTTCAGTACGCTGATGATCTCAAAGTTTACTCCGCTATAAAAAATACCGATGACTCCTATTTCCTTCAATCAGTTCTAACCAGGGTAACCTCTTGGTGTGAGCGAAACCGGATACCTCTAAATACAAGTAAATCTTTTCACATTATCTATTCCAGAAAGCAAAATATAATCAATACTACATCTACTATTCTCGGTAATACTCTCAAATCTGTAGTTCAGGTCAAGGATTTGGGCATTTATTTCGACTCGAAGATTATGTAGACTACATTGTATCTAACTCCTATTCGATGTTTGTTTTTGTTCGTCGAAATAGCTTAGACTTTTCAGATCCGTATACACTAAAAACCCTATACAGTGCTTTTGTGAGGTTACGCTTGGAATACGCGGCCAATATCAAGCGACCTTCTTACTTTGGTCCCATAAAAAGAATTGAGCGTATGCAAAAGACTTTTATTAGGTTTGCGTTACGATCCCTCAATTTTACTGAGCCGTTACCTTCATACCCCGCACGCTAAATTTACTTGAGGATAGGAGAAAGTTATTATCTTGCTCGTTCATATTTAGTTTTATTTCTGGAGTTGTTGATTGCCATTATATTCTGCAGAGAATATCTGTTAATATTCCGAGGCGAAATTTACGACGTTCTGACCTTTTTTATTTGCCTTATTCGAAGTCACTGTACTCTATGAATGCTCCAGTTTGTCGTGCCCTTAGAGAGATAAATGATCTTAATCATATCGTGGACATTGAAATATCACTCCCAGCGTTGGTGTTGAAAAATTTTATCTTAGGGTTACTTTAATATACAAGTTACCTACTTTTGTATTAGTCATAAGTTTTATGTTACTCATTTAATTATCATAGTCAGTAAGAATTTTGTTTTCATTGACTGAATTAATAATAAATAAGTATATATACATATATATATACGTAGATACATATGTATGTTCATATATATGCGTATAAACCTTTTTCCATCCACACAATGGCGTTTATCTCAGTGGCTAATTGCACCCACTTGGCTTCGGCTGCAACACGATCGCCATTTATGTAACCTCTCGCTAAGTCTATATTTCTTCTCATGAAGACGACAATCATTTCTTCTTGTTGCTGGATTTTGTGCTTACCCCTAAAAATATCAACTATTAGTGCAGTTAATACAAATTATCATGAAGTTCAGTACTGTTAGTCCAAGTGTTAAAAACTTGAAGCATCGTATTGCTCGAGTTGTTAAAATGAAGAGAGTTGTCATTAAATCGTCTCCGCAAAAACCATCAAGAAATATGTGAAAAAGAATCTGAGTAAGTGATAAATAAAACAAATAAAAAAAGCAGTCTTCGGCTATGCTGAAGGCTTCATACTAGAGATGAAACGGATAGCAGTTTGGCCGGATACCGGATATTCGGCCGACCAAGTGGCCGGATAGCCGAATATCCGGCCGCCGACTATCCGGCGAAACTTAGCCGTTTGCGTAGGCATCGCGCGAACGATCGGGTGGACTCGGTAGGATTCGGGTATTTTCGTTGATGAGTGAAGTTAACAATTGTATCATTCATTTTATTATTGTGTCGATTGCATGCAGTGCAGACAC
Source organism: Philophylla caesio (assembly GCA_963971545.1). NCBI lineage: Eukaryota > Metazoa > Arthropoda > Insecta > Diptera > Tephritidae > Philophylla > Philophylla caesio. Next base: position 50,643,330 of record OZ020605.1, read on the forward strand.
GTGCGTGATTGTTTTTAGGTTATAAATTATAACGCATAATTTTATTTGTGCTCTTATTATTGGAAGTACATACAACATATACACATAGGTCTAAAAGATTTAGCAACGAGAAATGGCATCGGTGAAGAAAAGATCGCCTTTATGGGAATACTTTGACCCTTATTTTTGGTGGGCAGCTAATGGCAAACAATACCCAAATTTAACAAAGTTTGTCAAAATCTACCTTTCTGCTCCTTGCACCAGTGTGTATAGCGAAAGACTTTTTTCTGAAGCTGGACTTATTTATGAAGAGAAACTCAACCGCCTGCTACCTCTCAATGCAGAAAAATTAGTGTTATTCACAATAATTCATTTATTTTCCTTGTATTACATTAACTTACTATTGTGTAATTAAAAATTTAATACTTAATCTAATTATATTTAAGTAATGTGATTCTTACTAAATAAAGCAAATAATTACTCAAAAATTTGTTTCTTTTATCTAGCTTTTTTTTTAATCGCCCGGATGTCTATCCGGCCGAATGATAGCTATCCGGTATTCGGTCGGATAGTATTATGGGGGCCGGATAGGCCGGATACCGGATAGTTACCGGATATCCGTTTCATCTCTACTTCATACCTTTCATGAATGGAAGAAGAGTATGAGAGCCATATGTTTTATTTATTTGATATTATTGATTTTGATTGCTATATATTAGTCCCAATAATGGTTAATATTTGTGGAAAATTTCAAGTCTTTAGCTGATGAAATGACGGAGTTTTGGCCGAAAATGCAATATCTGAACAATCGGTTGTATGGCAGCTTTATGTTTTATTTATCCGCTTTTAATGATTTTCACTACTACGTTAGTTCTCACTATAGCTATTCTTTGTGCAGAATTTCAAAACTTTAGCTGCTTAAATGGAGGGGTTTTCGTACTAATTGCAATATCTAAACAATCGGTTGTATGGCAGCTATATGTTATATTTATCCGATTTTAATGATTTCACTACTACAATAGTTCTCACTATACATATTATTTGCGCAAAATTTCAAGACTTAAGCTGCTTAAATGGAGGGGATTTCGTTATATTGAAGCTCTATGTTATGTATCTTTGATCTATAAGAATTTCCCTGGTCTTATAGAACTTAGTATAGCGGACCTTCTTGCAAAATTTCAGACCTCTAGCCTTTTGAATGAAGAAGTTATGAAGCAAAATAGTCGTCCGATCTGGCCGGTTCCGACAAATGTCTAATAAAATTTAAAAAGACATCCGACTGGCAAGTTTCATTAAAATATCTCAAAAACCGAGGGACTAGTTTGCGTTCAAACAGACGGACAGACACACAGACAGACGGACATGGCTAAATCGATTCAGCTCGTCCCTGTGATCGTATCGGTATACTTTTTGATGGGCCTAACCATTCTCGTTCTGGTGCTTACAAACATCGGAGCAAAGTTAATATACCATTTCCATGAAAAGTATAGAAATATATTTATATCAACGTCTGCGCCCATATTTTACAGAAAATACTCAAAACTTTGTTTCCTAGAAATAACCAGCTTCATGACGAAACGTAGGCCAGTTAAATGATATTACATTTAAGAAACTAACATTATTCTGTTTTTTGGGTGTATTTTAAAAATGTTTACGGTATTTGAGAATATATTCGATTTGACTCAGAAGGAAATGAGTTTGTTGAGAGCAGCTACTTATCGCCCCTTAAGTATAGTTGAAAAAACTGAGTTTCTAAATCTCTTTAAGGGGTGTCAATCAAAACTTAAAACCAGACGAGCAATTGCCAAAATACTCAATTAAGAACAGCTGTTGTACAACTGCAAATATAAGGTCAAAGGTCTTTCTTTGGGTATACATAACGGGTGTTTTTATTAGACATATGGTTTTTAAGAAGAAATAAATCGCATATAATTTATTGCTATGGCCAAGAATTTAGCCTTATTATAAAGATAAGAATTTGCCATTATTCCAGCCGAGAGGCCCAATTTTCGACCACTTTTTGCAGCAATTGGTGCCGAATGTCGGTAATAACGCGCCGAATATTCTCTTCCAAGGCGTTAATCATCTCGAGCTTATCTGCGTAGACAAGCGACTTCACATAACCCCACAAAAAATAGTCCAGCGGTGTTAAATCGCACGTTCTTGGAGGCCACGCCACAGGCCTACGACGCTAGATAGTGCGTTTACCAAAAGTTTCCATCAATAAATTGGTTGTTTCGTTGGCTGTATGGCATGTTGGAACCAAAGGTCGTCCACATCAACATGCTCCAATTCAGGCACGAAAGTCATTAATCATGGCTCTATACCGTTCCCCATTGACTGTAACGTTATGGCCGGCTTCATTTTTGAAGAAATATGGACCAATGATTCCCTCTGCCCATAGAGCACACCAAACAGAGACTTTTTGAGTATATAACGGCGTCTCAACAATGGCTTGTGGATTATCATCACTCCAAATGCGAAAAATTTGTTGATTAACGTATCTTTTCAACCAAAAGTGAGCTTCATCGCAGAACAACATTTTTTTGTGAAAATCGGGATCGGTGGGCGGTTATGTCGACTGAATATTGGACGAACAGAATCATTATTTTTTGCTTTTCGCTTTTCGACATAACTGTACGTTACGTGTCAGCTGACACGATCAAACTTATGAGGGCGCCATGTAAATGATAACTCACCATCGTGTACGTGTGACGTATACGCGCGACGTGTGCGTGTGTACTCTGAAAAATTTTGATTTTTGCTGTGAAGCCGTGTCAGCTGAGTGCTCTCTCACCACACAGCGTTACCAACAGTGCATTTAAAAATCATTAACAAAATAAACTTACAAATATGTAAATTTTGATTAAAATAATGAAAAAGCGATGTTTAATAATGTTTATTATTGATAAATGAACTATTTTTATTTGCTGGTTTTTGGTTTTCAGGGCCGTAAGTTTTGGTCAATTTTGTGTATCTCACGTCAAACACGAACATGTCGGTGTAACACTAACAAGATAAAAATGATGTAAATTCCCGAGCATATGAGAATAAAAGGAAATGAATAATAAAACCCATTAGTTATGCATACTTAGCACAACTTTCGCATAACTTTTGAAATGTCAAAAAAAAACTTTTCAATGCATTTCAACTATACATTTTTAATAATGGAAGGGAATGTAGAGGAAGAGTTCGCAAAATGAGTATATAATAACTTTTTAAGTTATTGTAAGAAGCTTCTGCTTGAGTGGAAATGAAGTTTTATTTATTTGGTTCTATGCAGCCGGTTGTCGTTCGTTTTCAAATTTATGTACATAAATATTTAACACACAATTTTCTTTTACGTCCCATAACGTTGACGAATTCTAAATCACCACTTCCTTATTCGGATTTGAAAATACATGTTAAATTGGGTTTAAGCAAGGCAGATTTAACAGCTTACCTCTGTAAAGTTTATAATTTGATATTTTTCATTTATCTTAATTGTCAAACTTTGTTTTCATTTGATACAAACTAAAAAATATTTCTTTAAATTTGATTTGTGCTTATTAGTGAAAAAATATTTTGTGCAGTTTACTCATGAAATGAATGAATATGTTGTAGTTATATTTGTGTTATGTATTTTGTGCCCAATTAGAACAGAGTTGGGAAAGTGCGTTATCCGCATAGGACGGCTCGTAAAAGGCGGGGTTTCTTTCTGAAAAGTGGCGCAAGAGCCACACCGAAGGATTGTTAGCAATAGAGCTTCTGGCATCACGTACACAGAAACAATGTGCTGTTCATGGACTATTTCGCCTTGGGCATGAGGGAATATTTTATTTGCTAATTCCTTGTAAAATATAATTAAGCCTGCTTTAAATTTTATATCAAAATGAGTTTACATATACTTCACAAAGATCAGCTGTTTTTGTACACATATCGTGAATGACCCTACTACGCTAATAGCCATTTATTGTTGTTTGGCGGTTGGCAGGGCTCATAAGTTTGGTTGTGTGAAGCATAATCAGCATTTAGTACGTAGGGTTATGCGAAGCTCTCAAACGTTATGCGATGTTGTGCGAAGTATGCATAATCAGCTCTTAAGGCAGTGCCCGCCAAATACTTTCCTAGGAAACGAACTATGTGTGGCTTTTCACATGTACACAATCGGCTACTTACACGTATACGATCCGAACGTCAACAGAAATAATAGAAGAGCAAACAATTTTATTATTTTTATTTTAGTTGCTTGCAAACATTAGATGAAGTCGTACACTGAGCATATGCACATTTTATTTATATTTGACGAAATGTGGAATATATAGCCATGTTCCTGTTTTCGCTTACTTTTGCGTTATCATTAAATACGTACGTTTTCAATTTAGTTGCTCTGGTCAAAGCGACTTTATGTTATCGATATGTTCGACCTTTCACATGTTTCATGTCTACATAAAACATCTGTTTTGATTATTTTTACAAATTTCTTTACGGCTTCCACTTGTACGGCGCAAAGGTTCTGCAAATCGGAAGTCATAGCATTTTTTTTAATAACTTCTATGGTCAATTGCGGATTTTCAGAAATATTCTCAGTATTCGATGAAGGAGGCTTTTCAGAAGCAAGTACATCAAAAGTTGAGGCTTTTATCCCGTCTACCATTTCAAGAAGACCACGTATGGTTGGGTGTGGGGGTCGTCGCCGGTAGCGCGAATCTCTTGTTTATTCTTCAAGAGTTTTTTACGGATATTAATTTTCCAGTCTGACCAAACCTTGAAATCAGACAAGCATAAAATTTATTGCCTATTTCGCCTGTTTCCCAATATCATCCTCCATTAGAGTTAGACTTAGAATTCTATGAATTTTTGAATGCCTCTTCTGGGAGCGTTATAAACAACTAATATTTCAACAAAGGTAACTTTGAACCTTTAAATAATTAAATAATTGATTGTGTGAGTTTGGTTGGGATTGCTTTTTCTCTAACGAGGTGCTTTAAACTTTTTAAAGCGACGGTGCGTAATCTGTGTCTTCAACATGTTTCATTTTATTCGAATGGGAAGTATAAGTTTCCGTGGTACACCGCAGAGCTTAAACGACTAAAAAACGTTGCAATAGGTTGCATAAAAAGTTTAATCTATTTAAAACTTCTTTTAATTACCAAGTGTACAAATCTTGCTTGTTTTATTTTAAGTCTCTTGACCAATCTTTGCGGAAAAAATACATTGGTTGTTTCGAGTGCAATATTACGTCCTATCCTAAGGCCTTTTGGTCTTACATTAAATCGAAAAGAACGAAGACTAATATTCCTTCCACTATGTTTAATAAAAATAAAACTGCTTATTCTGTAAAAGATTCCTCTAATCTTTTTGCTGACTTTTTTAACGAAAACTTTATATCTGATACTGACACTGTTAATGCTGTTATCAGAGATGTTACAGAAAATTCAAAGTCCTTTGGTTGTCTATCACTAACCGAAGATGATGTTTTAAAGGGCATCTTAAATCTTAAGGCATCAGCGCAAACAGATGCCGATGGGTTCTCGCCTATGCTTTTAAAAAAATGTATGGCTCTTACTAAACATTTATTGCTAATTTTTAACTCATCCCTTTATTAAAGACTAGAAAATAACTCTTATTACTCCGATTTTTAAAAGTGGAAACAAAAATGATACATCTAATTATAGACCAATTGCAAAATTAACTACGGTTGTCAAACTCTTTGAATGCATTATTAAGAAAAAAATGTGGCATGCTGTACAGAATATGATTAGTCCAAACCAGCATGGATTTGTCTCGAATGTGACTATTTTCTCCGAAGACTGCCTTGAGAATTTTGAATCGGGGTTTCAGGTCGATACAGTATATACCGACTTCTCTAAGGCCTTCGATAAGGTATCACATCAAATTTTGATCGCTAAATTGGTTTTCATTCAACTTTCCTCGCTTGGTTAAGGTCCTTACTCTGCGATAGGTATTGTGCGGTTGCACTAGAAAATATAGTTTCCCGTTCTTTTCATGTTAGCTCTGGTGTCCCTCAAGGTAGTATCCTCGGCCCCCTACTGTTTATTGTTTATATAAATGGCATGAGTTCCTGATGAGTTCAGATCCATATACACTAAAAACCCAATACAGTGCTTTTGTGAGGTCTCGCCTTGAATACGCGGCCTATATCTGGCGACCTTCTCACTTTGGTCCCATAAAAAGAATTGAGCTTATGCAAAAGACTTTTATTAGGTTTGCGTTACGATCCCTCAATTTTACTGAGCCGTTACCTTCATACCCCGCACGCTGTCAGCTCATTAAGTTAAATTTACTTGAGGATAGGAGAAAGTTATTATCTTGCTCGTTCATATTTAATTTTATTTCTGGAGTTGTTGATTGCGAGGCGAAATTTACGACGTTCTGACCTTTTTTATTTGCCTTATTCCAAGTCACTGTACTCTATGAATGCTCCAGTTTGTCGTGCCCTTAGAGAAATAAATGATCTTAATCATATCGTCGACATTGAAATATCGCTCCCAGCGTTGGTGTTGAAAATTTTAATCTTAGAGTTACTTTAATACACAAGTTACCTACTTTTGTATTAGTCATACGTTTTATGTTACTCATTTTATTATCATAGTCAGTAAGATTTTTGTATTCATTGACTGAATTAATAATAAATAAATGAATAAATAAATATATATGTATAAATAAATATAAATATATACGTAGATACATATGTATGTTCATATATATGCCTATAAACATTTTTCCATCCACACATTGGCGTTTATCTCAGTGGCTAATTGCACCCACTTGGCTTCGGCTGCAACACGATCGCCATTTATGTAACCTATCGCTAAGTCCATATTTCTTCTCATGAAGACGACAATCATTTCTTCTTGTTGCTGGATTTTGTGCTTACCCCTAAAAATATCAATTATTAGTGCAGTTAATACAAATTATCATGAAGTTCAGTACTGTTAGTCCAAGTGTTAAAAACTTGAAGCATCGTGTTGCTCGAGTCGTTAAAATGAAGAGAGTTGTCATTAAATCGTCTCCGCAAAAAACATCAAGAAAAATGTGAAAAAGAATCTGAGTAAGTGATAAATAAAACAAATAAAAAAAGCAGTCTTCGGCTATGCTAAAGGCTTCATACCTTTCATGAATGGAAGAAGAGTATGAGAGCCATATGTTTTATTTATTTCATATTATTGATTTTGATTGCTATATATTAGTCCCAATAATGGTTAAAATTTGTGGAAAATTTTAAGTCTTTAGCTGATGAAATAAAGGAGTTTTGGCCGAAAATGCAATATCTGAACAATCGGTTGTATGGCAGCTATATGTTTTATTTATCCGATTTTAATGATTTTCACTGATGAAATGAAGGAGTTTTGGCCGAAAATGCAATATTTGAACAATCGGTTGTATGGCAGCTATATGTTTTATTTATCCGATTTAATGATTTTCACTACTACATTAGTTGTCACTATACCTATTCTTTGTGCAAAATTTCAAAACTGTAGCTGCTTAAATGGACCGGTTTTCGTACTAATTGCAATATCTGAACAATCGGTTGTATGACAGCTATATGTATATTTATCCGATTTTAATGATTTTCACAGCTAAATTAGTTCTCACTATAGCTATTCTTTGTGCAGAATTTCAAAACTTTAGCTGCTTAAATGGAGGGATTTTCGTACTAATTGCAATATCTGAACAATCGGTTGTATGGCAGCTATATGTTATATTTATCCGATGTTAATGATTTCACTACTACAATAGTTTTCACTATACAGATTATTTGTGCAAAATATAGCTGCTTAATTGGAGGGGGTTTCGTTATATTGAAGCTCTATGTTATGTATCTTTGATCTATAAGAATTTCCCTGGTCTTATAGAACTTAGTATAGCGGACCTTCTTGCAAAATTTCAGACCTCTAGCCTTTTGAATGAAGAAGTTATGAAGCAAAATAGTCGTCCGATCTGGCCGGTTCCGACAAATGTCTAATAAAATGTAAAAAGACATCCAAGACTGGCAAGTTTCATTAAAATATCTCAAAAACCGAGGGACTAGTTTGCGTTCAAACAGACGGACAGACACACAGACAGACGGACATGGCTAAATCGATTCAGCTCGTCCCTGTGATCATATCGGTATACTTTTTGATGGGCCTAACCATTCTCGTTCTGGTGCTTACAAACATCGGAGCAAAGTTAATATACCATTTCCATGAAAAGTATAGAAATATATTTATATCAACGTCTGCGCCCATATTTTACAGCTTCATGACGAAACGTAGGCCAGTTAAATGATATTACATTTAAGAAACTAACATTATTCTGTTTTTTGAGTGTACGGTATTTGAGAATATATCATGAAATCGAGTATTATCGATTTGACTCAGAAGGAAATGAGTTTGTTGAGAGCAGCTACTTATCGCCCCTTAAGTATAGTTGAAAAAACTGAGTTTCTAAATCTCTTTAAGGGGTGTCAATCAAAACTTAAAACCAGACGAGCAATTGCCAAAATACTCAATTAAGAACAGCTGTTGTACAACTGCAAATATAAGGTCAAAGGTCTTTCTTTGGGTATACATAACGGGTGTTTTTATTACACATATGGTTTTTAAGAAGAAATAAATCGCATATAATTTATTGCTATGGCCAATAATTTAGCCTTATTATAAAGATAAGAATTTGCCATTATTCCAGCCGAGTGGCCCAATTTTCTACCACTTTTTGCAGCAATTGGTGCCGAATGTCGGTAATAACGCGCCGAATATTCTCTTCCAAGGCGTTAAACATCTCGAGCTTATCTGCGTAGACAAGCGACTTCACATAACCCCACAAAAAATAGTCCAGCGGTGTTAAATCGCACGTTCTTGGAGGCCACGCCACAGGCCTACGACGCTAGATAGTGCGTTCACCAAAAGTTTCCATCAATAAATTGATTGTTTCGTTGGCTGTATGGCATGTTGGAACCAAAGGTCGTCCACATCAACATGCTCCAATTCAGGCACGAAAGTCATTAATCATGGCTCTATACCGTTCCCCATTGACTGTAACGTTATGGCCGGCTTCATTTTTGAAGAAATATGGACCAATGATTCCCTCTGCCCATAGAGCACACCAAACAGTGACTTTTTGAGTATGTAACGGCGTCTCAACAATGGCTTGTGGATTATCATCACTCCAAATGCGAAAAATTTGTTGATTAACGTATCTTTTTAACCAAAAGTGAGCTTCATCGCAGAACAACATTGTTTTGTGAAAATCGGGATCGGTGGGCGGTTATGTCGACACACAGCGTCACCAACAGTGCATTTAAAAATCATTAACAAAAGAAACTTACAAAAATGTAAATATTGATTAAAATAATGTAAAAGCGATGTTTAATAATGTTTATTATTGATAAATGAACTATTTTTATTTGCTGGTTTTTGGCTTTGGTTTATAATACGATGAAAAATTGTAATTGATAATGCGGATGTGTGTAAACGCATGTATGCAAACAAATGAATGGCAACATTGTGTTGATGCAAGCAGACGTACATACATACATATGTACACGGCCATAAGTTTTGTTCAATTTTGTGTATCTCACGTCAAACAGACACGGCGCACGATCATGTCGGTGTAACACTAACAAGATAAAAATGATGTAGATTCCCGAGTATATGAGAATAAAAGGAAATGAATACGCAGATAAAAGAGCCAAACAAGCTACAAAAGAACCATTAGTTATGATCAAGCCTAGGCGACGCCAACTGCAGTACCCGTTGGGTAACGAAAAGTGTTCGTACACATAAAGTTTGCAGCGAAAATTACGAGTCAACAAAATTTTGTACACGGAAAATAATTAACTTGCGCACAATGTTTAAAGCGCTGATTATGCGTACTTCGCACAACTTTCGCATGACTTTTGAAATGTCAAGTAAAATCTGTTCAATACATTTCAACGGTATCCGATTACCCCGAAATTAGCACAACTTAATAAGAATTTGAAGTCTGTTGAATTTTGATTTGGTAGCGTTTTTCTTAAGTGACATTTAAATTGCCGTGGTACCATTAGCAATTCTTTTACAGAGTTGTATGTAAAGGCTTTTAGGGGTATTCACAACTTTCTTAATGTTAACATGTGAATTCTTATATTGTTAGTTTTAACTTCTCCAAAAAACCAAATAAATGTAGCTGAAATACATATACTAATAATATAAGATCGACCACTTGTATTTTCGTTGAAAATACAAAAAATTTTTAATAATGGAAGGGAATGTAGAGGAAGAGTTCACAAAATGAGTATAAAATAACTTTTTAAGTTATTGTAAGAAGCTTCTGCTGGAGTGGAAATGAAGTTTTATTTATTTGGTTCTATGCAGCCGGTTGTCCTCGTTTTCAAATTTATGTACATAAATATTTAACACACAATTTTCTTTTACGTCCCATTAAGTTAACGAATTCTAAATCACCACTTTTTATTCGGATTTGAAAATACATGTTTAATTTGGGTTTAAGCAAGGCAGATTTAACAGGTAACCTCAGTAAAGTTTATAATTTGATATTTTTCATTTATCTTAATTGTCAATCTTTGTTTTCATTTGATACAAACTAAAAAATATTTCTTTACATTTGATTTGTGCTTATTAGTGACCAAATATTTTGTGCAGTTTGCTCATGAAATGAATGCATATGTTGTATATTTGTGTTAAGTAATTTGTGCCCAATTAGAACAGAGTTGGGAAAGTGCGTTATCCGCATTGGACGGCTCGTAAAAGGCGGAGTTTCTTTCTTAAAAGTGGCGCAAGAGCCACACCGAAGGATTGTTAGCAATAGAGCTTCTGGCATCACGTTCACAGAAACAATGTGGTGTTCATGGACCTTTTCGCCTTGAGCTTGAGGGAATATTTTATTTGCTAATTCCTTGTAAAATATAATTAACCCTGCTTTAAATTTTATATCAAAATAAGTTTACATATACTTCACAAAGATCAGCTGTTTTTATACACATATCGTGAATGACCCTACTACGTTAATAGCCATTTATTGTTGTTTGGCGGTTGGCAGGGCTCATAAGTTTGGTTGTGTGAAGCATAATCAGCATTTAGTACGTAGGGTTATGCGAAGCTCTCAAACGTTATGCGATGTTGTGCGAAGTATGCATAATCAGCTCTTAAGGCAGTGCCCGCCAAATACTTTATTAGGAAACGAACTATGTGTGGCTTTTCACATGTACACAATCGGCTACTTACACGTATACGATCCGAACGTCAACAGAAATAATAGAAGAGCAAACAACTTTATTATTTTTATTTTAGTTGCTTGCAAACATAAGACGAAGTAGTACACTGAGCATATGCACATTTTATTTATATTTGACGAAATGTGGAAAATATAGCCATGCTCCTGTTTTCGCTTACTTTTGCGTTATCATGAAATACGTACGTTTTCAATTTACTTGCTCTGTTCAACGCTACTTTATGTTATCGATATTTTCCACCTTACACCATGTTTCATGTCAACATAAACCATCTGTTTTGATTATTTTTACAAATTTGTTTACGGCTTCCACTTGTACGGCGCAAAGGTTCTGCAAATCTGAAGTCATAGCATTTTTTTTAATAACTTCTATGGTCAATTGCGGATCTCCAGAAATATTCTCAGTATTCGATGAAGGAGGCTTTTTAGAAGCAAGAACACCAAAAGTAGAGGCTTTTATCCCGTCTACCCTTTCAAGAAGACCACGTATGGTTGGGTGTGGGGACCGTCGATTGTAACGCGAATCTCTTGTTTATTCTGGGAGAGGTTTTTACGGATATTAATTTTCCAGTCTGACCAAACCTTGAAATCGGACAAGCATAAAATATATTGCCTATTTCGCCTGTTTGCCAATATCATCTTCCATTAGAGTTAGACTTAGAATTCTATGAATTTTTGAATGCCTCTTCTGGGAGCGTTTTAAACAACTTAAATTTCAACAAAGGTAACTTTGAGCCTTTAAATAATTGATTGTGTGAGTTTGGTTGGGATCGCTTGTTCTCTAACGATGTGCTTTAAACTTTTTAAAGCGACGGTGCGTAATCTGTGTCTTCAACATGTTCCATTTCATTCGAATCGGAAGTATAAGTTTCCGTGGTACACCGCAGAGCTTAAACGACTAAAAAACGTTGCAATAGGTTGCATAAAAAATTTAATCTATTTAAAACTTCTTTTAATTACCATGCGTACAAATCTTGCTTGTTTGATTTTAAGTCTCTTGACCAGTCTTTGCGGAAAAAATACATTGGTTGTTTCGAGTGCAATATTACGTCCTATCCTAAGGCCTTTTGGTCTTACATTAAATCGAAAGAACGAAGACTAATATTCCTTCCACTATGTTTAATAAAAATAAAACTGCTTATTCTGTCCAAGACTCCTCTAATCTTTTTGCTGGTTTTTTTAACAAAAATTGTATATCTGATACTGACACTGTTGATGCTGTTATCAGAGATGTTACAGAAAATTGTAAGTCCTTTGGTTGTCTTTCACTAACCGAAGATGATGTTTTAAAGGGCATCTTAAACCTTAAGGAATCAGCGCAAACAGATGCCGATGGGTTCTCGCCTATCCTTTTGAAAAAATGTATGGCTCTTACTAAACCTTTATTGCTTATTTTTAACTCATCCCTATCCCAGGGTACTTTTATTAAAGACTAGAAAATAACTCTTATTACTCCGATTTTTAAAAGTGGAAACAAAAATGATACATCTAATTATAGACCAATTGCAAAATTAACTACGGTTGTCAAACTCTTTGAATGCATTATTAAGAAAAAAATGTGGCATGCTGTACAGAATATGATTAGTCCAAACCAGCATGGATTTGTCTCGAATGTGACTATTTTCTCCGAAGACTGCCTTGAGAATTTTGAATCGGGGTTTCAGGTCGATACAGTATATACCGACTTCTCTAAGGCCTTCGATAAGGTATCACATCAAATTTTGATCGCTAAATTGGCTTATTTTGGTTTTCATTTAACGGTCCTTGCTTGGATAAGCTCCTATCTCTGTGATAGGTATTGTGCGGTTGCACTAGAAAATATAGTTTCCCGTTCTTTTCATGTTAGCTCTGGTGTCCGCCAAGGTAGTATCCTCGGCCCCTTCTGTTTATTGTTTTTATAAATTACATAAGTTTCTGATAAGTTCAGATCCATATACACTAAAAACCCAATACATTGGTTTTGTGAGGTCACGCCTTGAATACGCGGCCTATATCTGGCGACTTTCTCACTTTGGTCCCATAAAAAGAATTGAGCGTATGCAAAAGACTTTTATTAGGTTTGCGTTACGATCCCTCAATTTTACTGAGCCGTTACCTTCATACCCCGCACGCTGTCAGCTCATTAAGTTAAATTTACTTGAGGATAGGAGAAAGTTATTATCTTGCTCGTTCATATTTAATTTTATTTCTGGAGTTGTTGATTGCCCTTATATTCTGCAGAGAATATCTCTTAATATTCCGAGGCGAAATTCATTTCGACAATCATTTCTTCTTGTTGCTGGATTTTGTGCTTACTCCTAAAAATATCAATTATTAGTGCAGTTAATACAAATTATCATGAAGTTCAGTACTGTTAGTCCAAGTGTTAAAAACTTGAAGCTTCGTGTTGCTCGAGTCGTTAAAATGAAGAGAGTTGTCATTAAATCGTCTCCGCAAAAAACATCAAGAAAAATGTGAAAAAGAATCTGAGTAAGTGATAAATAAAACAAATAAAAAAGCAGTCTTCGGCTATGCTGAAGGCTTCATACCTTTCATGAATGGAAGAAGAGTATGAGAGCCATATGTTTTTTTATTTGATATTATTGATTTTGAGTGGCCGCTGTGGTCGAGTTGGTAGCGGTGCGTGCTATAACTTGATATGCCGGTGAGTTCGAGGTTCGAATCTTAGTCAGGGCAAGCAAAATCTTAATAATAGAAAAAGTTTTTTCTAATAGCGGTCACCCCTCGGCAGGCAATGGCAAACCTCCGAGGGCATTTCTGCCATGAAAAAGCTTCTCATTTAATACATCTGCCGTTCGGAGTCGGCACAAAACAGTAGGTCCCTCCTTTATTGGTATAATATAAAGACGCACACCACAAATGGTAGGAGAAGCTCGGCCAAACACTGAGCTATATAGTGTACGCGCCAAAATTATTATTATTATATTATTATTGATTTTGATTGCTATATATTAGTCCCAATAATGGTTAATATTTGTGGAAAATTTCAAGTCTTTAGCTGATGAAATGAAGGAGGATTGGCCGAAAATGCAATATCTGAACAATCGGTTGTATGGCAGCTTTATGTTTTATTTATCCGCTTTTAATGGTTTTCACTACTACATTAGTTGTCACAATACCTACTCTTTGTGCAAAATTTCAAAACTGTAGCTGCTTAAATGGAGCGGTTATCGTACTAATTGCAATATCTGAACAATCGGTTGTAGGGCAGCTATATGTATATTTATCCGATTTTAATGATTTTCACAGCTAAGTTAGTTCTCGCTATAGCTATTCTTTGTGCAGAATTTCAAAACTTTAGCTGCTTAAATGGAGGGGCTTTCGTACTAATTGCCATATCTGAACAATCGGTTGTATGGCAGCTATATGTTACATTAATCCGATTTTAATGATTTTGACTACTACAATAGCTCTCACTATACATATTATTTGTGCAAAAGTTCAAGACTTTAGCTGTTTAAATGGAGGGGTTTCGTTATATTGGAGCTCTATGTTTTGTATCTTTGATCTATAAGAATTTCCCTGGTCTTATAGCACTTAGCATAGCGGACCTTCTTGCAAAATTTCAGGCCTCTAGTCTTTTAAATTAAAAAGTTATGAAGCAAATTTATTTTCAAAATGTTTAAGGTGTTTGAGAATATATCATGAAATCTATGTAGTATTATCGATTTGACTCAGAAGGAAATGAGTTTGATGAGAGCAGCTACTTATCGCTCCTTAAAACCAGACGTGCAATTGCCAAAATACTCAATTAAGAACAGCTGTTGTACAACTGCAAATATAAGGTCAAAGGTCTTTCTTTGGGTATACATAACGGGTGTTTTTATTAGACATGTGGTTTTTAAGAAGAAATAAAACGCATATAATTTATTGCTATGACCACGAATTTAGCGTTATTATAAAGATAAGAATTTGCCATTATTCCAGCCGAGAGGCCCAATTTTCGACCACTTTTTGC
This sequence comes from Philophylla caesio, assembly GCA_963971545.1. Classification (NCBI taxonomy): domain Eukaryota; kingdom Metazoa; phylum Arthropoda; class Insecta; order Diptera; family Tephritidae; genus Philophylla; species Philophylla caesio. The sequence goes on from OZ020605.1 coordinate 50,658,484, forward strand.
AGCAATTGGTGCCGAATGTCGGTAATAACGCGCCGAATATTCCCTTCCAAGGCGTCAATCATCTCGGGCTTATCTGCGTAGACAAGCGACTTCACATAACCCCACAAATAATAGTCCAGCGGTGTTAAATCGCACGTTCTTGGAGGCCACGCCACAGGCCTACGACGCTAGATAGTGCGTTCACCAAATTTTCCTTCAAAAAATTGATTGTTTCGTTGGCTGTATGACATGTTGGAACCAAAGGTCGTCCACATCAACATGCTCCAATTCAGGCACGAAAAAGTCATTAATCATGGCTCTATACCGTTCCCCATTGACTGTAACGTTATGGCCGGCTTCATTTTTGAAGAAATATGGACCAATGATTCCCTCTGCCCATAGAGCACACCAAACAGTGACTTTTTGAGTATGTAACGGCGTCTCAACAATGGCTTGTGGATTATCATCACTCCAAATGCGAAAACTTTTTTGATTAACGTATCTTTTCAACCAAAAGTGAGCTTCATCGCAGAACAACATTTTTTTGTGAAAATCGGGATCGGTGGGCGGTTATGTCGACTGAATATTGGACGAACAGGATGATTATTTTGTTGATAAATTTGCACGATTTGTAAACGTTTTTCCGGAGTAAGTCTGTTCATTACGAAATGCTTAACCAAACTTAGTATAAATCAAGTAGCAACTGTCAAAAACGTCAACTCCGAAAAAAGTATTGCCTCATTGAAAACCACACGTCTAAAAAAATACCCGTTCCATGTTATTGGATATATCCACTTAGTTACCAGAAGAAACAAGTATGTTTAGCTTGCCGTCGATTTATTAGGAGCCACACGCATGATAAAATTGCTTAGATAATTCATGGTATTCACCGCTTATACGGCAGAAACAGTTGCAATTCTAAGCGCTATTGAGTATGCTTCAATAACCAAAAGAAAATTTATTATTCTAAATGATAGTATCTCCGCCATTCATGCAATAACAACTCTCTGATAAACGCAATAAGAAACAAGCTCTTTCATAAAGGTGCAAACTCTTTTCGACGTAACTGTACGTTACGTGTCAGCTGACACGATCAAACTTATGAGGGCGCCATGTAAATGATAACTCACCATCGTGTACGTGTGACGTATACGCGCGACGTGTGCGTGTGTACTCTGAAAAATTTAGTTTTTGCTGTGAAGCCGTGTTAGCTGAGTGCTCTCTCACCACACAGCGTTACCAACAGTGCATTTAAAAATTATTAACAAAAGAAACTTACAAAAATGTAAATTTTGATTAAAATAATGTAAAAGCGATGTTTACTAATGTTTATTATTGATAAATGAACTATTTTTATTTGCTGGTTTTTCGCTTTGGTTTATAATACGATGAAAAATTGTAATTGATAATGCGGATGTGTGTAAACGCATGTATGCAAACAAATGAATGGCAACATTGTGTTGATGCAAGCAGACGTACATACATATGTACATATGTACGCGGCCATAAGTTTTGGTCAATTTTGTGTATCTCACGTCAAACAGACACGGCGCACGATCATGTCGGTGTAACACTAACAAGATAAAAATGATGTAGATTCCCGAGCATATGAGAATAAAAGGAAATGAATACGCAGATAAAAGAGCCAAACAAGCTACAAAAGAACCATTAGTTATGATCAAGCCTAGGCGACGCCAACTGCAGTACCCGTTGGGTAACGAAACGTGTTCGTACACTGACGTTGGCAGCGAAAATTACGAGTCGACAAGATTTTGTACACGGAAAATAATTAACTTGCGCACAATGTTTAAAGCGCTGATTATGCATACTTCGCACAACTTTCGCATAACTTTTGAAATGTCAGATAAAATCTGTTCTATGCATTTCAACGATATCCGATTACCCCGAAATTAGCACAACTTAATAAGAATTTGAAGTCTGTTGAATTTTAATTTGGTAGCGTTTTTCTTAAGTGACATTTCAATTGCCGTGGTACCATTAGCAATACTTTTACAGAGTTGTATGTAAAGGCTTTTAGGGGTATTCACAACTTTCTTAATGTTAACATGGAATTCTTATATTGTTAGTTTTAACTTCTCCAAAAAACCAAATAAATGTAGCTGAAATACATATACTAATAATATAAGATCGACTACTTGTATTTTCGTTGAAAATACAAAACATTTTTAATAATGGAAGGGAATGTAGAGGAAGAGTTCACAAAATGAGTATAAAATAACTTTTTAAGTTATTGTAAGAAGCTTCTGCTGGAGTGGAAATGAAGGTCGTACACTGAGCATATGCACATTTTATTTATATTTGACGAAATGTGGAATATATAGCCATGTTCCTGTTTTCGCTTACTTTTGCGTTATCATTAAATACGTACGTTTTCAATTTAGTTGCTCTGGTCAACGCGACTTTATGTTATCGATATGTTGGACCTTTCACCATGTTTCATGTCTACATAAAACATCTGTTTTGATTATTTTTACAAATTTCTTTACGGCTTCCACTTGTACGGCGCAAAGGTTCTGCAAATCGGAAGTCATAGCATTTTTTTAATAACTTCTGTGGTCAATTGCGGATTTTCAGAAATATTCTCAGTATTCGATGAAGGAGGCTTTTCAGAAGCAAGAACACCAAAAGTTGAGGCTTTTATCCCGTCTACTCTTTCAAGAAGACCACGTATGGTTGGGTGTGGGGACCGTCGCCTGTAACGCGAATCTCTTGTTTATTCTGGGAGAGTTTTTTACGGATATTAATTTTCCAGTCTGGCCAAACCTTGAAATCGGACAAGCATAAAATATATTGCCTATTTCACCTGTTTGCCAATATCATCTTCTATTAGAGTTAGACATAGAATTCTATGAATTTTTGAATGCCTCTTGTGGGAGCGTTATAAACAACTAATATTTCAACAAAGGTAACTTTGAACCTTTAAATAATTGATTGTGTGAGTTTGGTTGGGATCGCTTGTTCTCTAACGATGTGCTTTAAACTTTTTAAAGCGACGGTGCGTAATCTGTGTCTTCAACATGTTCCATTTTATTCGAATCAGAAGTATAAGTTTCCGTGGTACACCGCAGAGCTTAAACGACTAAAAAATCGTTGCAATAGGTTGCATAAAAAGTTTAATCTATTTAAAACATCTTTTAATTACCATGCGTACAAATCTTGCTTGTTTGATTTTAAGTCTCTTGACCAGTCTTTGCGGAAAAATACATTGGTTGTTTCGAGTGCAATATTACGTCCAATCCTAAGGCCTTATGGTCTTACATTAAATCGAAAAGAACGAAGACTAATATTCCTTCCACTATGTTTAATAAAAATAAAACTGCTTATTCTGTCCAAGATTCCTCTAATCTTTTTGCTGGTTTTTTTAACAAAAATTGTATATCTGATACTGACACTGTTGATGCTGTTATCAGAGATGTTACAGAAAATTGTAAGTCCTTTGGTTGTCTTTCACTAACCGAAGATGATGTTTTAAAGGGCATCTTAAACCTTAAGGCATCAGCACAAACAGATGCCGATGGGTTCTCGCCTATCCTTTTGAAAAAATGTATGGCTCTTACTAAACCTTTATTGCTTATTTTTAACTCATCCCTATCCCAGGGTACTTTTATTAAAGACTAGAAAATAACTCTTATTACTCCGATTTTTAAAAGTGGAAACAAAAATGATATATCTAACTATAGACCAATTGCAAAATTAACTACGGTTGTCAAACTCTTTGAATGCATTATTAAGGAAAAATGTGGCATGCTGTACAGAATATGATTAGTCAAAACCAGCATGGATTTGTTAAAGGTAGATCTACTGTCTCAAATGTGACTATTTTCTCCGAAAACTGCCTTGAGAATTTTGAATCGGGGTTTCAGGTCGATACAGTATATACCGACTTCTCTAAGGCCTTCGATAAGGTATCACATCAAATTTTGATCGCTAAATTGGCTAATTTTGGTTTTCATTTAACGTTCCTCGCTTGGATAAGCTCCTATCTCTGTGATAGGTATTGTGCGGTTGCACTAGAAAATATAGTTTCCCGTTCTTTTCATGTTAGCTCTGGTGTCCGCCAAGGTAGTATCCTCGGCCCCTTCTGTTTATTGTTTTTATAAATTACATAAGTTTCTGATAAGTTCAGATCCATATACACTAAAAACCCAATACATTGGTTTTGTGAGGTCACGCCTTGAATACGCGGCCTATATCTGGCGACTTTCTCACTTTGGTCCCATAAAAATAATTGAGCGTATGCAAAAGACTTTTATTAGGTTTGCGTTACGATCCCTCAATTTTACTGAGCCGTTACCTTCATACCGCGCACGCTGTCATTTCATTAAGTTAAATTTACTTGAGGATAGGAGAAAGTTATTATCTTGCTCGTTCATATTTAATTTTATTTCTGGAGTTGTTGATTGCCCTTATATTCTGCAGAGAATATCTCTTAATATTCCGAGGCGAAATTTACGACGTTCTGACCTTTTTTATTTGCCTTATTCGAAGTCACTGTACTCTATGAATGCTCCAGTTTGTCGTACCCTTAGAGAGATAAATGATCTTAATCATATCGTGGACATTGAAATATCGCTCCCAGCGTTGGTGTTGAAAAATTTTATCTTAGGGTTACTTTAATATACAAGTTACCTACTTTTGTATTAGTCATAAGTTTTATGTTACTCATTTAATTATCATAGTCAGTAAGAATTTTGTTTTCATTGACTGAATTAATAATAAATAAATAAATTTATATATATGCGTAGATACATATGTATGTTCATATATATGCGTATAAACCTTTTTCCATCCACACAATGGCGTTTATCTCAGTGGCTAATTGCACCCACTTGGCTTCGGCTGCAACACGATCGCCATTTATGTAACCTCTCGCTAAGTCCATATTTCTTCTCATGAAGACGACAATCATTTCTTCTTGTTGCTGGATTTTGTGCTTACCCCTAAAAATATCAAATATTAGTGCAGTTAATACAAATTATCATGAAGTTCAGTACTGTTAGTCCAAGTGTTAAAAACTTGAAGCATCGTGTTGCTCGAGTTGTTAAAATAAAGAGAGTTGTCATTAAATCGTCTCCGCAAAAAACATCAAGAAAAATGTGAAAAAGAATCTGAGTAAGTGATAAATAAAACAAATAAAAAAAGCAGTCTTCGGCTATGCTGAAGGCGTCATACCTTTCATGAATGGAAGAAGAGTATGAGAGCCATATGTTTTTTTATTTGATATTATTGATTTTGATTGCTATATATTAGTCCCAATAATGGGTAATATTTGTGGAAAATTTCAAGACTATAGCTGATGAAATGAAGGAGGATTGGCCGAAAATGCAATATCTGAACAATCGGTTGTATGGCAGCTTTATGTTTTATTTATCCGCTTTTAATGATTTTCACTACTACATTAGTTGTCACTATACCTACTCTTTGTGCTAAATTTCAAAACTGTAGCTGCTTAAATGGAGCGGTTATCGTACTAATTGCAATATCTGAACAATCGGTTGTAGGGCAGCTATATGTATATTTATCCGATTTTAATGATTTTCACAGCTAAGTTAGTTCTCGCTATAGCTATTCTTTGTGCAGAATTTCAAAACTTTAGCTGCTTAAATGGAGGGGCTTTCGTACTAATTGCCATATCTGAACAATCGGTTGTATGGCAGCTATATGTTACATTAATCCGATTTTAATGATTTTGACTACTACAATAGCTCTCACTATACATATTATTTGTGCAAAAGTTCAAGACTTTAGCTGCTTAAATGGAGGGGGTTTCGTTATATTGGAGCTCTATGTTATGTATCTTTGATCTATAAGAATTTCCCTGGTCTTATAGCACTTAGCATAGCGGACCTTCTTGCAAAATTTCAGGCCTCTAGTCTTTTAAATTAAAAAGTTATGAAGCAAATTTATTTTCAAAATGTTTAAGGTATGTAGTATTATCGATTTGACTCAGAAGGAAATGAGTTTGATGAGAGCAGCTACTTATCGCTCCTTAAAACCAGACGTGCAATTGCCAAAATACTCAATTAAGAACAGCTGTTGTACAACTGCAAATATAAGGTCAAAGGTCTTTCTTTGGGTATACATAACGGGTGTTTTTATTAGACATGTGGTTTTTAAGAAGAAATAAAACGCATATAATTTATTGCTATGACCACGAATTTAGCGTTAATATAAAGATAAGAATTTGCCATTATTCCAGCCGAGAGGCCCAATTTTCGACCTCTTTTTGCAGCAATTGGTGCCGAATGTCGGTAATAACGCGCCGAATATTCCCTTCCAAGGCGTCAATCATCTCGGGCTTATCTGCGTAGACAAGCGACTTCACATAACCCCACAAAAAATAGTCCAGCGGTGTTAAATCGCACGTTCTTGGAGGCCACGCCACAGGCCTACGACGCTAGATAGTGCGTTCACCAAATTTTCCTTCAATAAATTGATTGTTTCGTTGGCTGTATGACATGTTGGAACCAAAGGTCGTCCACATCAACATGCTCCAATTCAGGCACGAAAAAGTCATTAATCATGGCTCTATACCGTTCCCCATTGACTGTAACGTTATGGCCGGCTTCATTTTTGAAGAAATATGGACCAATGATTCCCTCTGCCCATAGAGCACACCAAACAGTGACTTTTTGAGTATGTAACGGCGTCTCAACAATGGCTTGTGGATTATCATCACTCCAAATGCGAAAACTTTTTTGATTAACGTATCTTTTCAACCAAAAGTGAGCTTCATCGCAGAACAACATTTTTTTGTGAAAATCGGGATCGGTGGGCGGTTATGTCGACTGAATATTGGACGAACAGGATCATTATTTTGTTGATAAATTTGAACGATTTGTAAACGTTTTTCCGGAGTAAGTCTGTTCATTACGAAATGCTAAACCAAACTTAGTATAAATCAAGTAGCAACTGTCAAAAACGTCAACTCCGAAAAAAGTATTGCCTCATTGAAAACCACACGTCTAAAAAAATACCCGTTCCATGTTATTGGATATATCCACTTAGTTACCAGAAGAAACAAGTATGTTTAGCTTGCCGTCGATTTATTAGGAGCCACACGCATGATAAAATTGCTTAGATAATTCATGGTATTCACCGCTTATACGGCAGAAACAGTTGCAATTCTAAGCGCTATTGAGTATGCTTCAATAACCAAAAGAAAATTTATTATTCTAAATGATAGTATCTCCGCCATTAATGCAATAACAACTCTCTGATAAACGCAATAAGAAACAAGCTTTTTCATAAAGGTGCGAACTCTTTTCGACGTAACTGTACGTTACGTGTCTGCTGACACGATCAAACTTATGAGGGCGCCATGTAAATGATAACTCACCATCGTGTACGTGTGACGTATACGCGCGACGTGTGCGTGTGTACTCTGAAAAATTTAGTTTTTGCTACCAACAGTGCATTTAAAAATTATTAACAAAAGAAACTTACAAAAATGTAAATTTTGATTAAAATAATGTAAAAGCGATGTTTAATAATGTTTATTATTGATAAATGAACTATTTTTATTTGCTGGTTTTTCGCTTTGGTTTATAATACGATGAAAAATTGTAATTGATAATGCGGATGTGTGTAAACGCATGTATGCAAACAAATGAATGGCAACATTGTGTTGATGCAAGCAGACGTACATACATATGTACATATGTACGCGGCCATAAGTTTTGGTCAATTTTGTGTATCTCACGTCAAACAGACACGGCGCACGATCATGTCGGTGTAACACTAACAAGATAAAAATGATGTAGATTCCCGAGCATATGAGAATAAAAGGAAATGAATACGCAGATAAAAGAGCCAAACAAGCTACAAAAGAACCATTAGTTATGATCAAGCCTAGGCGACGCCAACTGCAGTACCCGTTGGGTAACGAAACGTGTTCGTACACTGACGTTGGCAGCGAAAATTACGAGTCGACAAGATTTTGTACACGGAAAATAATTAACTTGCGCACAATGTTTAAAGCGCTGATTATGCATACTTCGCACAACTTTCGCATAACTTTTGAAATGTCAGATAAAATCTGTTCTATGCATTTCAACGATATCCGATTACCCCGAAATTAGCACAACTTAATAAGAATTTGAAGTCTGTTGAATTTTGATTTGGTAGCGTTTTTCTTAAGTGACATTTCAATTGCCGTGGTACCATTAGCAATACTTTTACAGAGTTGTATGTAAAGGCTTTTAGGGGTATTCACAACTTTCTTAATGTTAACATGGAATTCTTATATTGTTAGTTTTAACTTCTCCAAAAAACCAAATAAATGTAGCTGAAATACATATACTAATAATATAAGATCGACTACTTGTATTTTCGTTGAAAATACAAAACATTTTTAATAATGGAAGGGAATGTAGAGGAAGAGTTCACAAAATGAGTATAAAATAACTTTTTAAGTTATTGTAAGAAGCTTCTGCTGGAGTGGAAATGAAGGTCGTACACTGAGCATATGCACATTTTATTTATATTTGACGAAATGTGGAATATATAGCCATGTTCCTGTTTTCGCTTACTTTTGCGTTATCATTAAATACGTACGTTTTCAATTTAGTTGCTCTGGTCAACGCGACTTTATGTTATCGATATGTTGGACCTTTCACCATGTTTCATGTCTACATAAAACATCTGTTTTGATTATTTTTACAAATTTCTTTACGGCTTCCACTTGTACGGCGCAAAGGTTCTGCAAATCGGAAGTCATAGCATTTTTTTAATAACTTCTGTGGTCAATTGCGGATTTTCAGAAATATTCTCAGTATTCGATGAAGGAGGCTTTTCAGAAGCAAGAACACCAAAAGTTGAGGCTTTTATTCCGTCTACCCTTTCAAGAAGACCACGTATGGTTGGGTGTGGGGACCGTCGCCTGTAACGCGAATCTCTTGTTTATTCTGGGAGAGTTTTTTACGGATATTAATTTTCCAGTCTGGCCAAACCTTGAAATCGGACAAGCATAAAATATATTGCCTATTTCACCTGTTTGCCAATATCATCTTCTATTAGAGTTAGACATAGAATTCTATGAATTTTTGAATGCCTCTTCTGGGAGCGTTATAAACAACTAATATTTCAACAAAGGTAACTTTGAACCTTTAAATAATTGATTGTGTGAGTTTGGTTGGGATCGCTTGTTCTCTAACGATGTGCTTTAAACTTTTTAAAGCGACGGTGCGTAATCTGTGTCTTCAACATGTTCCATTTTATTCGAATCAGAAGTATAAGTTTCCGTGGTACACCGCAGAGCTTAAACGACTAAAAAATCGTTGCAATAGGTTGCATAAAAAGTTTAATCTATTTAAAACATCTTTTAATTACCATGCGTACAAATCTGGCTTGTTTGATTTTAAGTCTCTTGACCAGTCTTTGCGGAAAAAATACATTGGTTGTTTCGAGTGCAATATTACGCCCAATCCTAAGGCCTTATGGTCTTACATTAAATCGAAAAGAACGAAGACTAATATTCCTTCCACTATGTTTAATAAAAATAAAACTGCTTATTCTGTCCAAGATTCCTCTTATCTTTTTGCTGGTTTTTTTAACAAAAATTGTATATCTGATACTGACACTGTTGATGCTGTTATCAGAGATGTTACAGAAAATTGTAAGTCCTTTGGTTGTCTTTCACTAACCGAAGATGATGTTTTAAAGGGCATCTTAAACCTTAAGGAATCAGCGCAAACAGATGCCGATGGGTTCTCGCCTATCCTTTTGAAAAAATGTATGGCTCTTACTAAACCTTTATTGCTTATTTTTAACTCATCCCTATCCCAGGGTACTTTTATTAAAGACTAGAAAATAACTCTTATTACTCCGATTTTTAAAAGTGGAAACAAAAATGATATATCTAATTATAGACCAATTGCAAAATTAACTACGGTTGTCAAACTCTTTGAATGCATTATTAAGGAAAAATGTGGCATGCTGTACAGAATATGATTAGTCCAAACCAGCATGGATTTGTTAAAGGTAGATCTACTGTCTCAAATGTGACTATTTTCTCCGAAGACTGCCTTGAGAATTTTGAATCGGGGTTTCAGGTCGATACAGTTTATACCGACTTCTCTAAGGCCTTCGATAAGGTAAATTGGCTAATTTTGGTTTTCATTTAACGTTCCTCGCTTGGATAAGCTCCTATCTCTGTGATAGGTATTGTGCGGTTGCACTTGAAAATATAGTTTCCCGTTCTTTTCATGTTAGCTCTGGTGTCCGCCAAGGTAGTATCCTCGGCCCCCTTCTGTTTATTGTTTTTATAAATTACATAAGTTTCTGATAAGTTCAGATCCATATACACTAAAAACCCAATACATTGGTTTGTGAGGTCACGCCTTGAATACGCGGCCTATATCTGGCGACTTTCTCACTTTGGTCCCATAAAAAGAATTGAGCGCACGCTGTCAGCTCATTAAGTTAAATTTACTTGAGGATAGGAGAACGTTATTATCTTGCTCGTTCATATTTAATTTTATTTCTGGAGTTGTTGATTGCCTTTATATTCTGCAGAGAATATCTCTTCTTTACTTCTTTACATGGAGGCCCAATGGCGCTTATCTCAGTAGCTAATTGCACCCACTTGGCTTCGGCTGCAACACGATCGCCATTTATGTAACCTCTAGTTAAGTCCATATTACTTCTCATTAAGATGTTAGTTGCTTTAAACAGCTGACTTCTTGGAACAGAGTTGCCAGTATTAATAATCGTTTTGCTTCGAACACAAGTTTAAATATTACTTATTCATATCAAATATAACGTTAAAAAGCTATTAGTTCTTTGTTAATATATTTATTTATTATCAACCCATTGATAAATTCAATTTATCCAAGTTGGTTTGAAAAGCATTTCATGTCATAATTTTTTGTGTAGTACAAAGCAACACTCTCCTACATCTCGATTACTGCGCAGAAGATCACACATATCAACCGAACCAACTGGCAAGTTTTTACAGTTTTACCAAATTTTGGCACTGACAAGTTGAAGATGTGTTCAATAAATATTTATTTTGATTTGGTTGCGTTTTTCTTAAGTGACATTTCAATTGCCGTGGTACCATTAGCAATTCTTTTACAGAGTTGTACATATGTAAAAGCTTTTAGGGGTATTCACAACTTTCTTAATGTTAACATGTGAATTCTTATATTGTTAGTTTTAACTTCTCCAAAAAACCAAATAAATGTAGCTGAAATACATATACTAATAATATAAGATCGACCACTTGTATTTTCGTTGAAAATACAAAACATTTTTAATAATGGAAGGGAATGTAGAGGAAGAGTTCACAAAATGAGTATAAAATAACTTTTTAAGTTATTGTAAGAAGCTTCTGCTGGAGTGGAAATGAAGTTTTATTTATTTGGTTCTATGCAGCAGGTTGTCCTCATTTTCAAATTTATGTACATAAATATTTAACACACAATTTTCTTTTACGTCCCATAACGTTGACGAATTCTAAATCACCACTTCCTTATTCGGATTTGAAAATACATGTTAAATTGGGTTTAAGCAAGGCATATTTAACAGGTAACGTCAGTAAAGTTTATAATTTGATATTTTTCATTTATCTTAATTGTCAAACTTTGTTTTCATTTGATACAAACTAAAAAATATTTCTTAACATTTGATTTGTGCTTTTAAGTGAAAAAAATTGTTGTGCAGTTTGCTCATGAAATGAATGAATATGTTGTATATTTGTGTTAGTATTTTGTGCCAAATTAGAACAGAGTTGGGAAAGTGCGTTATCCGCATTGGACGGCTCGTAAAAGGCGGGGTTTCTTTCTTAAAAGTGGCGCAAGAGCCACACCGAAGGATTGTTAGCAATAGAGCTTCTGGCATCACGTTCACAGAAACAATGTGGTGTTCATGGACCTTTTCGCCTTGGGCTTGAGGGAATATTTTATTTGCTAATTCTTTGTAAAATATAATTAAGCCTGCTTTAAATTTTATATCAAAATGAGTTTACATGTACTTCACAAAGATCAGCTGTTTTTGTACACATATCGAGAATGAACCTACTACGTTAATAGCCATTTATTGTTGTTTTGCGGTTGGCAGGGCTCATAAGTTTGGTTGTAAGTAGCATAATCAGCATTTAGTACGTAGGGTTATGCGAAGCTCTCAAACGTTATGCGATGTTGTGCGAAGTATGCATAATCAGCTCTTAAGGCAGTGCCCGCCAAATACTTTCCTAGGAAACGAACTATGTGTGGCTTTTCACATGTACACAGTCGGCTACTTACACGTATACGATCCGAACCTCAACAGAAATAATAGAAGAGCAAACAATTTTATTATTTCTATTTTAGTTGCTTGCAAGCATTAGACGAAGTAGTACACTGAGCATATGCATATTTTATTTATATTTGACGAAATGTGGAATATATAGCCATGCTCCTGTTTTCGCTTACTTTGCGTTATCATTAAATAGGTACGTTTTCAATTTACTTGCTCTGGTCAACGCGACTTTATATTATCGATATGTTCCACCTTTCACCATGTTTCATGTCAACATAAAACATCTGTTTTGATTATTTTTACAAATTTGTTTACGGCTTCCTCTTGTACGGCGCAAAGGTTCTGCAAATGGGAAGTCATAACATTTTTTTTTAATAACTACTATGGTCAATTGCGGATTTTCAGAAATATTCCCAGTATTCGATGAAGGAGGCTTTTCAGAAGCAAGAACACCAAAAGTTGAGGCTTTTATTCCGTCTACCCTTTCAAGAAGACCACGTATGGTTGGGCGTGGGGACCGTCGCCGGTAGCGCGAATCTCTTGTTTATTCTTCAAGAGTTTTTTACGGACAATAATTTTCCAGTCTGACCAAACCTTGAAATCAGACAAGCATAAAATATATTGCCTATTTCGCCTGTTTGCCAATAACATCTTCCATTAGAGTTAGACTTAGAATTCTATGAATTTTTGAATGCCTCTTCTGGGAGCGTTTTAAACAACTTAAATTTCAACAAAGGTAACTTTGAGCCTTTAAATAAGTGATTGTGTGAGTTTGGTTGGGATCGCTTGTTCTCTAGCGATGTGCTTTAAACTTTTTAAAGCGACGGTGCGTAATCTGTGTCTTCAACATGTTCCATTTCATTCGAATCGGAAGAATATGTTTCCGTGGTACACCGCAGAGCTTAAACGACTAAAAAATCGTTGCAATAGGTTGGATAAAAAGTTTAATCTATTTAAAACATCTTTTAATTAACATGTGTACAAATCTTGCTTGTTTGATTTTAAGTCTCTTGACCAGTCTTTGCGGAAAAAATACATTGGTTGTTTCGAGTGCAATCCTAAGGCCTCCTGGTCTTACATTAAATCGAAAAGAACGAAATCTAGTATTCCTTCCACCGTATTTTATAAAAATAAAACTGCTTATTTTGTCCAAGATTCCTCTAATCTTTTTGCCGATATCTTAAAGAAAATTTTATATCTGATACTGACACTGTTGATGCTGTTATCAGAGATGTTACAGAAAATTGTAAAAAATGTATGGCTGTTACTAAACCTTTATTGCTTATTTTTAACTCATCCCTATCCCAGGGTACTTTTTATTAAAGACTAGAAAATAACTCTTATTACTCCGATTTTTAAAAGTGGAAAAAAATGATATATCCATATATGATGCCTTATTAAGGAAAAAATGTGGCATGCTGTACAGGATATGATTAGTCCAAGCCAGCATGGATTTGTTAAATGTAGATCTACTGTCTCAAATGTGACTATTTTCTCCGAAGACTGCCTTGCTAGTTTTGAATCAGGATTTCGATACAGTATATACCGACTTCTCTAAGGCCTTCGATAAGGTATCACATCAAAGTTTGATCGCTAAATTGGCTTATTTTGGTTTTCATTCAACGTTCCTCGCTTGGATAAGCTCCTATCTCTGCGACAGGTATTGTGCGGTTGCACTAGAAAATATAGTTTCCCGTTCTTTTCATGTTAGCTCTGGTGTCCCTCAAGGTAGTATCATCGGCCCCCTTCTGTTTATTGTTTATATAAATGACATAAGTTCCTGATAAGTTCAGATCCATACTTACTAAAAACCCAATACAGTGCTTTTGTGAGGTCACGCCTTGAATACGCGGCCTTTATCTGGCGACCTTCTCACTTTGGTCCCATAAAAAGAATTGAGCGTATGCAAAATACTTTTATTAGGTTTGCGTTACGATCCCTCAATTTTACTGAGCCGTTAATGTGTTAATACAAATTATCATGAAGTTCAGTACTGTTAGTTCAAGTGTTAAAAACTTGAAGCATCGTATTGCTCGAGTTGTTAAAATGAAGAGAGTTGTCATTAAATCGTCTCCGCAAAAAACATCAAGAAATATGTGAAAAAAAATCTGAGTAAGTGATAAATAAAACAAATAAAAAAAGCAGTCTTCGGCTATGCGAAGGCTTGATACCTTTCATGAATGGAAGAAGAGTATGGGAGCCATATGTTTTATTTATTTGATATTATTGATTTTGAATGCTATATATTAGTCCCAATAATGGTTAATATTTGTGGAAAATTTCAAGTCTTTAGCTGATGAAATGAAGGAGTTTTGGCCGAAAATGCAATATCTGAACAATCGGTTGTATGGCAGCTATATGTTTTATTTATCCGATTTTAATGATTTTCACTACTACATTAGTTGTCACTATACCTATTCTTTGTGCAGAATTTCAAAACTTTAGCTGCTTAAATGGAGGGGTTTTCGTACTAATTGCAATATCTGAACAATCGGTTGTATGGCAGCTATATGTTATTTGCGTTCAAACAGACGGACAGACGGACATGGCTAAATCGATTCAGCTCGTCCCTGTGATCATATCGGTATACTTTTTGATGGGCCTAACTATTCTCGTTCTGGTACTTACAAACATCGGAGCAAAGTTAATATACCATTTCCATTTGATAGATAGAATTGAACGTGTGCAAAAGGTTTTTTTAAAATTTGCTCTACGTTCTTTGAAATTTTCGGATCCCTTACCTTCTTACAATTCGCGTTTGCTTCTTATAAGCCTTAAATCGCTCGAGAAGAGAAGGACAGTTCTTTCACTTTCTATTGTGTATGGTATAATTAATGGCACTGTTGACTGTCCGTTTTTGCTCCAAAGTATTATTTTCCTTGTGCCATTTAGGACTTTACGTAATTTCAATCCATTCTATCCGGATAAACTCAAAACCAATTATGCAAGAAACGCCCCTTTGTCACGTGCACTCTGCGAATTCAACGAGATCTCGAATTCTGTCTTCCTCGATTTTTCTTTATGTAAAGTTGAGTTTCTCTCATTATTATATTCTGCCTTGTGAAATTTGTTATTGTTAATTTATTTTCTGTTATCGTTAAGTTGTAGCTCTAAGTAGTCAGTAAGAACTTTGTTCATTGATTTATGAAATAAAAAAATAAAAAGTATACAAATATATTTATATCAACGTCTGCGCCCATATTTTATAGAAAATACTCAAAACTTTGTTTCATAGAAATAACCAGCTTCATGACGAAACGTAGGCCAGTTAAATGATATTACATTTAAGAAACTAACAGTATTCTGTTTTTTGAGTGTATTTTAAAAATGTATAAGGTATTTGAGAATATATCATGAAATCGAGTATTATCGATTTGACTCAGAAGGAAATGAGTTTGATGAGAGCAGCTACTTATCGCCCCTTAAGTATAGTTGAAAAAACAGAGTTTCTAAATTTCTTAAAGGGGTGTCAATCAAAACTTAAAACCAGACGAGCAATTACCAAAACACTCAATTACAAAAACATCTGTTGTACAACTGCAAATATAAGGTCAAAGGTCTTTCTTTGGGTATACATAACGGGTGTTTTTATTAGACATATGCTTTTTAAGAAGAAATGAAACGCATATAATTTATTGCTATGGCCAATAATTTAGCCTTATTATAAAGATACGAATTTGCCATTATTCCAGCCGAAGGGCCCAATTTTCGACCACTTTTTGCAGCAATTGGTGCCGAATATTCTCTTCCAAGGCGTTAATCATCTCGGGCTTTTCTGCGTAGACAAGCGACTTCCCATAACCCCACAAATAATAGTCCAGCGGTGTTAAATCGCACGTTCTTGGAGGCCACGCCACAGGCCTACGACGCTAGATAGTGCGCTCAATAAATTGATTGTTTCGTTGGCTGTATGGCATGTTGGAACCAAAGGTCGTCCACATCAACATGCTCCAATTCAGGCACGAAAAAGTCATTAATCATGGCTCTATAGCGTCCCCCATTGACTGTAACATTATGGCCGGCTTCATTTTTGAAGAAATATGGACCAATAATTGCCTCTGCCCATAGAGCACACCAAACAGTGACTTTTTGAGTATGTAACGGCGTCTCAACAATGGCTTGTGGATTATCATCACTCCAAATGCGAAAACTTTTTTGATTAACGTATCTTTTCAACCAAAAGTGAGCTTCATCGCAGAACAACATTTTTTTGTGAAAATCGGGATCGGTGGGCGGTTATGTCGACTGAATATTGGACGAACAGGATCATTATTTTGTTGATAAATTTGCACGATTTGTAAACGTTTTTCCGGAGTAAGTCTGTTCACTACGAAATGCTAAACCAAACTTAGTATAAATCAAGTAGCAACTGTCAAAAACGTCAACTCCGAAAAAAGTATTGCCTCATTGAAAACCACACGTCTAAAAAAATACCCGTTCCATGTTATTGGATATATCCACTTAGTTACCAGAAGAAACAAGTATGTTTAGCTTGCCGTCGATTTATTAGGAGCCACACGCATGATAAAATTGCTTAGATAACTCATGGTATTCACCGCTTATACGGCAGAAACAGTTGCAATTCTAAGCGCTATTGAGTATGCTTCAATAACCAAAAGAAAATTTATTATTCTAAATGATAGTATCTCCGCCATTAATGCAATAACAACTCTCTGATAAACGCAATAAGAAACAAGCTTTTTCATAAAGGTGCAAACTCTTTTCGACGTAACTGTACGTTACGTGTCAGCTGACACGATCAAACTTATGAGGGCGCCATGTAAATGATAACTCACCATCGTGTACGTGTGACGTATACGCGCGACGTGTGCGTGTGTACTCTGAAAAATTTAGTTTTTGCTGTGAAGCCGTGTTAGCTGAGTGCTCTCTCACCACACAGCGTGGAAAATTTCAAGTCTTTAGCTGATGAAATGAAGGAGTTTTGGCCGAAAATGCAATATCTGAACAATCGGTTGTATGGCAGCTATATGTTTTATTTATCCGATTTTAATGATTTTCACTACTACATTAGTTGTCACTATACCTATTCTTTGTGCAGAATTTCAAAACTTTAGCTGCTTAAATGGAGGGGTTTTCGTACTAATTGCAATATCTGAACAATCGGTTGTATGGCAGCTATATGTTATTTGCGTTCAAACAGACGGACAGACGGACATGGCTAAATCGATTCAGCTCGTCCCTGTGATCATATCGGTATACTTTTTGATGGGCCTAACTATTCTCGTTCTGGTACTTACAAACATCGGAGCAAAGTTAATATACCATTTCCATTTGATAGATAGAATTGAACGTGTGCAAAAGGTTTTTTTAAAATTTGCTCTACGTTCTTTGAAATTTTCGGATCCCTTACCTTCTTACAATTCGCGTTTGCTTCTTATAAGCCTTAAATCGCTCGAGAAGAGAAGGACAGTTCTTTCACTTTCTATTGTGTATGGTATAATTAATGGCACTGTTGACTGTCCGTTTTTGCTCCAAAGTATTATTTTCCTTGTGCCATTTAGGACTTTACGTAATTTCAATCCATTCTATCCGGATAAACTCAAAACCAATTATGCAAGAAACGCCCCTTTGTCACGTGCACTCTGCGAATTCAACGAGATCTCGAATTCTGTCTTCCTCGATTTTTCTTTATGTAAAGTTGAGTTTCTCTCATTATTATATTCTGCCTTGTGAAATTTGTTATTGTTAATTTATTTTCTGTTATCGTTAAGTTGTAGCTCTAAGTAGTCAGTAAGAACTTTGTTCATTGATTTATGAAATAAAAAAATAAAAAGTATACAAATATATTTATATCAACGTCTGCGCCCATATTTTATAGAAAATACTCAAAACTTTGTTTCATAGAAATAACCAGCTTCATGACGAAACGTAGGCCAGTTAAATGATATTACATTTAAGAAACTAACAGTATTCTGTTTTTTGAGTGTATTTTAAAAATGTATAAGGTATTTGAGAATATATCATGAAATCGAGTATTATCGATTTGACTCAGAAGGAAATGAGTTTGATGAGAGCAGCTACTTATCGCCCCTTAAGTATAGTTGAAAAAACAGAGTTTCTAAATTTCTTAAAGGGGTGTCAATCAAAACTTAAAACCAGACGAGCAATTACCAAAATACTCAATTACAAAAACATCTGTTGTACAACTGCAAATATAAGGCCAAAGGTCTTTCTTTGGGTATACATAACGGGTGTTTTTATTAGACATATGCTTTTTAAGAAGAAATGAAACGCATATAATTTATTGCTATGGCCAATAATTTAGCCTTATTATAAAGATACGAATTTGCCATTATTCCAGCCGAAGGGCCCAATTTTCGACCACTTTTTGCAGCAATTGGTGCCGAATATTCTCTTCCAAGGCGTTAATCATCTCGGGCTTTTCTGCGTAGACAAGCGACTTCCCATAACCCCACAAATAATAGTCCAGCGGTGTTAAATCGCACGTTCTTGGAGGCCACGCCACAGGCCTACGACGCTAGATAGTGCGCTCAATAAATTGATTGTTTCGTTGGCTGTATGGCATGTTGGAACCAAAGGTCGTCCACATCAACATGCTCCAATTCAGGCACGAAAAAGTCATTAATCATGGCTCTATAGCGTCCCCCATTGACTGTAACATTATGGCCGGCTTCATTTTTGAAGAAATATGGACCAATAATTGCCTCTGCCCATAGAGCACACCAAACAGTGACTTTTTGAGTATGTAACGGCGTCTCAACAATGGCTTGTGGATTATCATCACTCCAAATGCGAAAACTTTTTTGATTAACGTATCTTTTCAACCAAAAGTGAGCTTCATCGCAGAACAACATTTTTTTGTGAAAATCGGGATCGGTGGGCGGTTATGTCGACTGAATATTGGACGAACAGGATCATTATTTTGTTGATAAATTTGCACGATTTGTAAACGTTTTTCCGGAGTAAGTCTGTTCACTACGAAATGCTAAACCAAACTTAGTATAAATCAAGTAGCAACTGTCAAAAACGTCAACTCCGAAAAAAGTATTGCCTCATTGAAAACCACACGTCTAAAAAAATACCCGTTCCATGTTATTGGATATATCCACTTAGTTACCAGAAGAAACAAGTATGTTTAGCTTGCCGTCGATTTATTAGGAGCCACACGCATGATAAAATTGCTTAGATAACTCATGGTATTCACCGCTTATACGGCAGAAACAGTTGCAATTCTAAGCGCTATTGAGTATGCTTCAATAACCAAAAGAAAATTTATTATTCTAAATGATAGTATCTCCGCCATTAATGCAATAACAACTCTCTGATAAACGCAATAAGAAACAAGCTTTTTCATAAAGGTGCAAACTCTTTTCGACGTAACTGTACGTTACGTGTCAGCTGACACGATCAAACTTATGAGGGCGCCATGTAAATGATAACTCACCATCGTGTACGTGTGACGTATACGCGCGACGTGTGCGTGTGTACTCTGAAAAATTTAGTTTTTGCTGTGAAGCCGTGTTAGCTGAGTGCTCTCTCACCACACAGCGTTACCAACAGTGCATTTTAAATCATTACCAAAAGAAACTTACAAAAATGTAAATTTTGATTAAAATAATGTAAAAGCGATGTTTAATAATGTTTATTATTGATAAATGAACTATTTTTATTTGCTGGTTTTTGGCTTTGGTTTATAATACGATGCAAAATTGTAATTGATAATGCGGATGTGTGTAAACGCACGTATGCAAACAAATGACGTACATGCATATGTACACGGCCATAAGTTTTGGTCAATTTTGTGTATCTCACGTCAAACAGACACGGCGCACGAACAAGTCGGTGTAACACTAAGGGCCAGTTTTTCAGTGCAAGTTGAACTCTGTTTGTCGTTTAAACTAAGTTTAAACTCAGTATGCAGTTTTTCAGTCAACTTTAAACGGAGTTTAAACTGAGTTTAAACGGCCGATTGCGCACAGTTAAACTTAGTTTAACTTATCAGCTGCGTGCTGACTATTTCGTTTTGGTTGCAACAAATTTAATTGAGCGCAAGAAAACTAAGTTTAAATTTAAACTGAGTTTAACTAAACTTAGTTTAAACTGAGTTTAAACCAGCACTGAAAAACTGGCCCTAACAAGATAAAAATGATGTGGATTCCCAAGCATATGAGAATAAAAAGGAAAGAATACGCAGATAAAAGAGCCAAACAAGCTACAAAAGAACCATTAGTTATGATCAAGCCTGGGCGACGCCAACTGCAGTACCCGTTGGGTAACGAAACGTGTTCGTACACATAACGTTGGCAGCGAAAATTACGAGACGACAAAATTGTATACACGGAAAATAATTAACTTGCGCATAATGTTTAAAGCGCTGATTATGCGTACTTCGCACAACTTTCGCATAACTTTTGAAATGTCAGATAAAATCTGTTCTATGCATTTCAACGATATCCGATTACCCCGAAATTAGCACAACTTAATAAGAATTTGAAGTCTGTTGAATTTTGATTTGGTAGCGTTTTTCTTAAGTGACATTTCAATTGCCGTGGTACCATTAGCAATACTTTTACAGAGTTGTATGTAAAGGCTTTTAGGGGTATTCACAACTTTCTTAATGTTAACATGTGAATTCTTATATTGTTAGTTTTAACTTCTCCAAAAAACCAAATAAATGTAGCTGAAATACATATACTAATAATATAAAAAATACGAAACATTTTTAATAAGGGAAGGAAATGTAGAGGAAGAGTTTACAAAATGAGTATAAAAACACTTTTTAAGTTATTGTAAGAAGCTTCTGCTGGAGTGGAAATGAAATTTTATTTATTTGGTTCTATGCAGCCGGTTGTCGTTCGTTTTCAAATTTATGTACATAAATATTTAACACACAATTTTCTTTTATTTATTTTATTTATTTTATTTGATTATTAAGGTACATGCACAACAACCAGAGGTTTTAAATTACAGTGCATGTACTCGTAGATACCTAATTATAACATAAAATTTGTCTTAAATTTAGACTTAGATTTAGACTTAACAAAAAATACAAGTATATGAATTTAAATAGATATTAAGATAGAAGATATAATAAGATTAGTAAGAAGGTTTAGTAGAAGAAAAAAGGGACAGAAGAGATCAATAGATTCAAAAAGAAGAGTTAATGGTATCCATATCAATTATTTAGTAAAGTGACACATGAGTTCACCTTTGAATCGCAGCGTGGTTTTATTATTCCTAATCGCTGGTGGTAAACAATTCCAAAGACGGACCGAGTACACAAGGAATTGACGTTCAGAGGTCAGGCAACTCGATTTCAAAGACGAAATAGTCGGAAACCGGGAAGATCTGGTCCATGACAGTCGTTCCTTCAGATAACTCGGCTCCTTAGTTGTCATGACTTTATGCAATAACGTTAAGCACCTGACTTTGAGTATGTCATCAAAAGTTATAGAAAAGATTTTTAACGCGAATTCAGAAATGTGCTCATAACGTTTAATACCAAAAATATATCGTATAATCAGCTCTTAAGGCAGTGCCCGCCAAATACTTTCCTAGGAAACGAACTATGTGTGGCTTTTCACATGTACACAATCGGCTACTTACACGTATACGATCCGAACGTCAACAGAAATAATAGAAGAGCAAACAATTTTATTATTTTTATTTTAGTTGCTTGCAAACATTAGATGAAGTCGTACACTGAGCATATGCACATTTTATTTATATTTGACGAAATGTGGAATATATAGCCATGTTCCTGTTTTCGCTTACTTTTGCGTTATCATTAAATACGTACGTTTTCAATTTAGTTGCTCTGGTCAATGCGACTTTATCTTATCGATATGTTCGACCTTTCACATGTTTCATGTCTACATAAAACATCTGTTTTGATTATTTTTAAAAAATTTCGTTACGGCTTCCACTTGTACGGCGCAAAGGTTCTGCAAATCGGAAGTCATAGCATTATTTTAATAACTTCTGTGGTCAATTGCGGATTTTCAGAAATATTCTCAGTATTCGATGATGGAGGCTTTTCAGAACCAAGAACACCAAAAGTTGAGGCTTTTATCCCGTCTACCCTTTCAAGAAGACCACGTATGGTTGGGTGTGGGGACCGTCGTCTGTAACGCGAATCTCTTGTTTATTTTTGGAGAGTTTTTTACGGATATTAATTTTCCAGTCTGACCAAACCTTGAAATCGGACAAGCATAAAATATATTGCCTATTTCGCCTGTTTGCCAATATCATCTTCTATTAGAGTTAGACATAGAATTCTATGAATTTTTGAATGCCTCTTCTGGGAGCGTTATAAACAACTAATATTTCAACAAAGGTAACTTTGAACCTTTAAATAATTGATTGTGTGAGTTTGGTTGGGATCGCTTGTTCTCTAACGATGTGCTTTAAACTTTTTAAAGCGACGGTGCGTAATCTGTGTCTTCAACATGTTCCATTTTATTCGAATCAGAAGTATAAGTTTCCGTGGTACACCGCAGAGCTTAAACGACTAAAAAATCGTTGCAATAGGTTGCATAAAAAGTTTAATCTATTTAAAACATCTTTTAATTACCATGCGTACAAATCTTGCTTGTTTGATTTTAAGTCTCTTGACCAGTCTTTGCGGAAAAAATACATTGGTTGTTTCGAGTGCAATATTACGTCCAATCCTAAGGCCTTATGGTCTTACATTAAATCGAAAAGAACGAAGACTAATATTCCTTCCACTATGTTTAATAAAAATAAAACTGCTTATTCTGTCCAAGATTCCTCTAATCTTTTTGCTGGTTTTTTTTAACAAAAATTGTATATCTGATACTGACACTGTTGATGCTGTTATCAGAGATGTTGCAGAAAATTGTAAGTCCTTTGGTTATCTATCACTAACCGAAGATGATGTTTTAAAGGGCATCTTAAACCTTAAGGCATCAGCGCAAACAGATGCCGATCGGTTCTCGCCTATCCTTTTGAAAAAATGTATGGCTCTTACTAAACCTTTATTGCTTATTTTTAACTCATCCCTATCCCAGGGTACTTTTATTAAATACTAGAAAATAACTCTTATAACTCCGATTTTTAAAAGTGGAAACAAAAATGATATATCTAATTATAGACCAATTGCAAAATTAACTACGGTTGTCAAACTCTTTGAATGCATTATTAAGGAAAAATGTGGCATGCTGTACAGAATATGATTAGTCCAAACCAGCATGGATTTGTTAAAGGTAGATCTACTGTCTCAAATGTGACTATTTTCTCCGAAGACTGCCTTGAGAGTTTTGAATCGGGGTTTCAATTCGATACAGTATATACCAACTTCTCTAAGGCCTTCGATAAGGTATCACATCAAATTTTGATAGCTAAATTGGCTTATTTTGGTTTTCATTCAACGTTCCTCGCTTGGATAAGCTCCTATCTCTGTGATAGGTATTGTGCGGTTGCACTAGAAAATATAGTTTCCTGTTCTTTTCATGTTAGCTCTGGTGTCCGCCAAGGTAGTATCCTCGGCCCTCTTCTGTTTATTGTTTTTATAAATTACATAAGTTTCTGATAAGTTCAGATCCATATACACTAAAAACCCAATACATTGGTTTTGTGAGGTCACGCCTTGAATACGCGGCCTATATCTGGCGACTTTCTCACTTTGGTCCCATAAAAAGAATTGAGCGTATGCAAAAGACTTTTATTAGGTTTGCGTTACGATCCCTCAATTTTACTGAGCCGTTACCTTCATACCCCGCACGCTGTCAGCTCATTAAGTTAAATTTACTTGAGGATAGGAGAAAGTTATTATCTTGCTCGTTCATATTTAATTTTATTTCTGGAGTTGTTGATTGCCTTTATATTCTGCAGAGAATATCTCTTCTTTACTTCTTTACATGGAGGCCCAATGGCGCTTATCTCAGTAGCTAATTGCACCCACTTGGCTTCGGCTGCAACACGATCGCCATTTATGTAACCTCTTGTTAAGTCCATATTACTTCTCATTAAGATGTTAGTTGCTTTAAACAGCTGACTTCTTGGAACAGAGTTGCCAGTATTAATAATCGTTTTGCTTCGAACACAAGTTTAAATATTACTTATTAATATCAAATATAACGTTAAAAAGCTATTAGTTCTTTGTTAATATATTTATTTATTATCAACCCATTTATTTGTTTATTTATTTATTTATCAAGTAAAAAGTATATAAAAAACTTAGAGTTATTACATATTTTTAAAGAGATACAGCTACAATGAACTTAACAACTATAACATTGTACTTACAGTTTCATAGAATGAATTTCTGGTGAGAAGAGAATATGGTGATGTTTAAAGGAAAAATTAGTTCACAAAAAACCTTTATTTATGTACTTATATCTATTTATAAATAAGGACACATTAGTGTATGGTAGCTAATGAATTAATAAGAGGGTTTTCTGAGTAATTACACAGTCTAATGAATTTGTCATTGATTTTACAAATTTGATCGTCAACACGTTCAATTTTGTTGTCACTATGAAGGCGGTCTGTAGAGTAATGCCAGGGAAGATTCAGCATCATTTTTAAAATTTTATTTTGACGCACTTGTATTTTGTTTATATGGGTTTTGGCACAGATTCCCCAGACTGGACATCCATATAAAAACATGGATTGAAAAATTACTTTGGCTATTATAATTTTATTAGCATCGCTAAGCTTTGATTTTCTGTTGATAAGTGGGTATAGCATTCTTATGCCAAGTTCAATTTTTCTTATAATGTTTTGAATGTGGCCTTTGAAAGTTAACTTACGATCAAGGATTACGCCTAAATATTGAACATTCTCCGACCAGATGACTGTAGAGCTATTGACTTGGAGAGTGGAAATTGGAAGGTAACAGGGGTTTCTTCTTCTAGTGAAGAAGATTGCTTGTATTTTTCCAGGGTTAATTTTGATTTTCCATTTATAGAAGTATTCATATATAATATCTAAAGCACATTGCAATTCGATCGCCGATTGCTGACCGAATTTGTGTGAGCACCATATTGCCACATCGTCTGCGTAAAAAGAATAATTGCAACTGATGAGTTTTTCTATATCGGAACAGTAAATAATATATAAGAGTGGACCTATAACCGAGCCTTGAGGTACCCCTGCAGGTAGTTGTATCAGATCCGAATAAGAGTCACCGATTTGTACGCAAAAATATCGTTTGGACAGAAAATTTTGTATAATTTTAATTAGGTAATTTGGGAAACCAAAGCTAATTAATTTAAAGATCAAGCCGTTATGCCAGACTGAATCAAACGCTTTTTCAATATCTAGTAAGACGAGAGATGTTGATTCTTTTATATCGAATCTGGATTTTATATCATTGCAAAGTCTTTTGATGGCACGAGTTGTGGCATGAAATTTCCGGAATCCAAACTGTTCGTTAGGAACAATATCGGTAGATTTAAAAAATTCCCATATTTTTTCTTTTAACAACTTCTCGAACACTTTACCAATGCTGCTGAGTAGGATGATTGGGAGGTAGCTGGATGTAATATTATTTGGCTTGCCCTTTTTATGTATAGGAATTACCTTGGCTACTTTCTAAGTATCTGGAAAATACTGCAACTTTAAACAACAATTAATGATGAACGTCAAAAAAGCAACTGCATTCTGAGGAAGACATTTTAATATTGTGTTGTTGACTTCATCAAGGCCGGAGGTTTTTCTGGGTTGCAAAGACGATATAGTGGTTGAAACATCATTTCTTTTGACATAATACGATTCAGGCGTCTCTACTTCTAGCGCATCAAATTGATTAACAGTGGAGTTTACTATGCAAGTGTGAGATTGAATGCCAAGGTTTTCAGATACTTTATTATATTCCAAGAAGTTTTCAGCAAAAGAAACCGCTTTTTCTTCATTGGAATATAAAATAGTATTATTTGAAGAAATTGGGGGAATACCTTGGTGCTTCTTCTTCATTATTTTCGTTATATTCCAAAACGGCTTTGACCTTTCTTCGAGTGAGTTAAGCTTTTCGTTCCACTTTTGGTTTCTACATTTGAAGATTTCATTTTTAATCATGACATTGTGAGGCTTCAGCAAAATATAATCAGACTGCTGTCGAAATCTCATCCACTGTCGGCGATAGAGGTTTCTTTTTTTTTATTATATTTAAAATGAATGCAGGCAGTGTTGAATGATATTTATTATAGCTTACTTTAGGTACAGAAAGCCTGACAGCGTCCAACATTTTGCTGGTAAGAAAATCGATATCTTTATCTACACAATTTTTACTGTGGACTTGACTTAAATCCATAGTCGAAGAATAAAAAGACCGTTTGAGAAAGTGATTGTATTTATACCAATTGGCTTTTCTGTAATCAAAGTATGTAGGTTCAGTATGGGAAACATCAAAGTTCAATTTGAATTCGACTGGTAGATGATCTGAGCTTAGCTCATTTATAGCAATGGGTTGAGAAATCGATTCAGGAGTATTTGACAAAATGAGATCGATGGTGGATGGATTGCTTTTGGTAGCAGCAGGTATGTATGTAGGTAGGAGTTTGGGAATAAGAGATCGTGACAGGGTGTAGAGCAGAGACTAAATGTAACATATTACCCCACGCATTTGCTCGTAGGCATCCCCATATCCTATGCCTGCTGTTAAAATCGCCACATAATAAAAATTTGCAGTTCAAACTAAACAGTTTTCTCAAGTCGGATTTGAATTTATTTTGCAACGCATTATATTGTGAGCCACCGGGAAAATAAATGCTGAATAATTTAATAGCTGTACCATTTTTGGACGTCACTTCGATGCCTATATTCTCAATTACTTCTGTTGCAATATTTGGAACAATACTAAAATGTATAGTTTTACGTATAAGGATGGCAACGCCGCCTCCACTTGCATGGATACGGTCTTTCCGAACGCAGTAGTAATTTGAGTGATATAGCTTAGATTTACTTTTCAGCCAAGTTTCGGAGAGTAGGCATATATCAATTTCATTAGCTACCAGAAAATGAAACAGTTCAGTTACTTTGTTTAGGATACTTCTAGAGTTCCACATAATTATTTTTAGCTTAGAATTATTCATTTTAAACTACTGTGATATAAATACTTAATTGCTAGTTGCGTGATGACATGAAATTGATCTGCTTTGGTTTTGCAGTACTTTAATTTTGTTACGATATCTAATGTTAATTGGGTAATTTCGTTCTCCGTAAATAATTACTTATTCTGCTGTTTTATGTTGTGTGTGTTGTTACACCAGGCGGAGCTGGGAGGTAGAGATGCTGCGGTCTCGTGAGGAACATTGTGTAATGGAGGAAATGACGAAGAGTTATAGTGAAACGATTTTGTTTGCACATTAATCTTGTTAGTGGAGTTACGATTTCTTCGCATGTTGATCGTTTCCTTATGCGTAGAAATGCTTCACGGTTGGGACACCGGGGATCATTTGACTTATGATCGCCTTTGCAATTAGCGCAGCGCATTTTATTTGGAGACATACAGTCAATAGTTTTATGCTTACCAGCACAGTTAGAACAGTTTGCTCTCACATTACAATTTTTTTCACCGTGCCCAAACATTTGGCAATTATGACACTGCACCGGTTTATTTTTGAGTTTTCTTTGATACTCCCAACGAATGATCGTACGAAATAGACATTTCACATTTGCACGCAAATCACGTAACTTTACACTCCCGTTTTCAAAGCCAACGATGTAGAGAGTGTCGGTATAATTGTTGTAAGTTTTTGTCACTATTTTGACCTCAGTGCATTTCAGTCCGCAGGAAATAAGTTCATTTTTCACTTCATCAGCAGATTTGCTTTCAAGGCCATGAAGCACGACTTTGAAAGGTCGATCGTGTTTTAGATCATGATGGAAAAATTGTAGATTATTTTCTTTAAGCACAGCCACTATAGAATCGAATGTTAGCTTATTTTCACAGATTAGTTTAATACCAATTGATATTTTCTCAACAAGAAAGTTATTAACATTTTTTTCGTCCAGATGTTTTATCACTTGATTACTGTTTTGAGTCAATACTTTGATTGGCGATATTAATTCTTTAATTTTTTTTGTTGGCTCTGCAACTTCAATTTCACTTTCATCATCAGACAACATTTGCAAGGGAGCCCAAAAATTATTTGTAGAGTCACCTTTTGATGATGATGCATTAAATTTAATGTTTTTTCTTTTTGAAGAAGACATATTGTCTTCTTGACTAAATTCAATGCCACGTTTAGTTTTTTTTTTTTTCGGTCTGTACGCACGATAGTAAGTATGAGAGCGAGCGAAGGTGAACCCACTCACACCACGGTCGATCGGATACTGATTACCAACCCATTGATAAATTCAATTTATCCAAGTTGGTTTGAAAAGCATTTCATGTCATAATTTTTTTTGTAGTACAAAGCAACACTCTCCTACATCTCGATTACTGCGCAGAAGATCACACATATCAACCGAACCAACTGGCAAGTTTTTACAGTTTTACCAAATTTTGGCACTGACAAGTTGAAGATGTGTTCAATAAATATTTATTTTGATTTGGTTGCGTTTTTCTTAAGTGACATTTCAATTGCCGTGGTACCATTAGTAATTCTTTTACAGAGTTGTATGTAAAGGCTTTTAGGGGTATTCACAACTTTCTTAATGTTAACATGTGAATTCTTATATTGTTAGTTTTAACTTCTCCAAAAAACCAAATAAATGTAGCTGATAATATAATAATATAAGATCGACCACTTGTATTTTCGTTGAAAATACAAAAAAATTTTAATAATGGAAGGGAATGTAGAGAAAGAGTTCACAAAATAAGTATAAAATAACTTTTTAAGTTATTGTAAGAAGCTTCTGCTGGAGTGGAAATGAAGTTTTATTTATTTGGTTCTATGCAGGCTTTTCACATGTACACAATCGGCTACTTACACGTATACGATCCGAACGTCAACAGAAATAATAGAAGAGCAAACAATTTTATTATTTTTATTTTAGTTGCTTGCAAACATTAGACGAAGTCGTACACTGAGCATATGCACATTTTATTTATATTTGACGAAATGGGGAATATATAGCCATGTTCCTGTTTTCGCTTACTTTTGCGTTATCATTAAATACGTACGTTTTCAATTTAGTTGCTCTGGTCAATGCGACTTTATGTTATCGATATGTTCGACCTTTCACATGTTTCATGTCTACATAAAACATCTGTTTTGATTATTTTTACAAATTTCTTTACGGCTTCCACTTGTACGGCGCAAAGGTTCTGCAAATCGGAAGTCATAGCATTATTTTAATAACTTCTGTGGTCAATTGCGGATTTTCAGAAATATTCTCAGTATTCGATGATGGAGGCTTCTCAGAAGCAAGAACACCAAAAGTTGAGGCTTTTATCCCGTCTACCCTTTCAAGAAGACCACGTATGGTTGGGTGTGGGGACCGACGCCTGTAACGCGAATCTCTTGTTTATTTTTGGAGAGTTTTTTACGGATATTAATTTTCCAGTCTGACCAAACCTTGAAATCGGACAAGCATAAAATATATTGCCTATTTCGCCTGTTTGCCAATATCATCTTCTATTAGAGTTAGACATAGAATTCTATGAATTTTTGAATGCCTCTTCTGGGAGCGTTATAAACAACTAATATTTCAACAAAGGTAACTTTGAACCTTTAAATAATTGATTGTGTGAGTTTGGTTGGGATCGCTTGTTCTCTAACGATGTGCTTTAAACTTTTTAAAGCGACGGTGCGTAATCTGTGTCTTCAACATGTTCCATTTTATTCGAATCAGAAGTATAAGTTTCCGTGGTACACCGCAGATCTTAAACGACTAAAAAATCGTTGCAATAGGTTGCATAAAAAGTTTAATCTATTTAAAACATCTTTTAATTACCATGCGTACAAATCTTGCTTGTTTGATTTTAAGTCTCTTGACCAGTCTTTGCGGAAAAAATACATTGGTTGTTTCGAGTGCAATATTACGTCCAATCCTAAGGCCTTATGGTCTTACATTAAATCGAAAAGAACGAAGACTAATATTCCTTCCACTATGTTTAATAACAATAAAATTGCTTATTCTGTCCAAGATTCCTCTTATCTTTTTGCTGGTTTTTTTAACAAAAATTGTATATCTGATACTGACACTGTTGATGCTGTTATCAGAGATGTTACAGAAAATTGTAAGTCCTTTGGTTGTCTATCACTAACCGAAGATGATGTTTTAAAGGGCATCCTAAACCTTAAGGCATCAGCGCAAACAGATGCCGATGGGTTCTCGCCTATCCTTTTGAAAAAATGTATGGCTCTTACTAAACCTTTATTGCTTATTTTTAACTCATCCCTATCCCAGGGTACTTTTATTAAATACTAGAAAATAACTCTTATTACTCCGATTTTTAAAAGTGGAAACAAAAATGATATATCTAATTATAGACCAATTGCAAAATTAACTACGGTTGTCAAACTCTTTGAATGCATTATTAAGGTAGATCTACTGTCTCAAATGTGACTATTTTCTCCGAAGACTGCCTTGAGAGTTTTGAATCGGGGTTTCAATTCGATACAGTATATACCAACTTCTCTAAGGCCTTCGATAAGGTATCACATCAAATTTTGATAGCTAAATTGGCTTATTTTGGTTTTCATTCAACGTTCCTCGCTTGGATAAGCTCCTATCTCTGTGATAGGTATTGTGGCACTAGAAAATATAGTTTCCTGTTCTTTTCATGTTAGCTCTGGTGTCCGCCAAGGTAGTATCCTCGGCCCTCTTCTGTTTATTGTTTTTATAAATTACATAAGTTTCTGATAAGTTCAGATCCATATACACTAAAAACCCAATACATTGGTTTTGTGAGGTCACGCCTTGAATACGCGGCCTATATCTGGCGACTTTCTCACTTTGGTCCCATAAAAAGAATTGAGCGTATGCAAAAGACTTTTATTAGGTTTGCGTTACGATCCCTCAATTTTACTGAGCCGTTACCTTCATACCCCGCACGCTGTCAGCTCATTAAGTTAAATTTACTTGAGGATAGGAGAAAGTTATTATCTTGCTCGTTCATATTTAATTTTATTTCTGGAGTTGTTGATTGCCTTTATATTCTGCAGAGAATATCTCTTCTTTACTTCTTTACATGGAGGCCCAATGGCGCTTATCTCAGTAGCTAATTGCACCCACTTGGCTTCGGCTGCAACACGATCGCCTTTTATGTAACCTCTTGTTAAGTCCATATTACTTCTCATTAAGATGTTAGTTGCTTTAAACAGTTGACTTCTTGGAACAGAGTTGCCAGTATTAATAATCGTTTTGCTTCGAACACAAGTTTAAATATTACATATTTATATCAAATATAACGTTAAAAAGCTATTAGTTCTTTGTTGATATATTTATTTATTATCAACCCATTGATAAATTCAATTTATCCAAGTTGGTTTGAAAAGCATTTCATGTCATAATTTTTTTTGTAGTACAGAGCAACACTCTCCTACATCTCGATTACTGCTTAGAAGATCACACATATCAACCGAACCAACTGGCAAGTTTTTACAGTTTTACCAAATTTTGGCACTGACAAGTTGAAGATGTGTTCAATAAATATTTATTTTGATTTGGTTGCGTTTTTCTTAAGTGACATTTCAATTGCCGTGGTACCATTAGTAATTCTTTTACAGAGTTGTATGTAAAGGCTTTTAGGGGTATTCACAACTTTCTTAATGTTAACATGTGAATTCTTATATTGTTAGTTTTAACTTCTCCAAAAAACCAAATAAATGTAGCTGAAATACATATACTAATAATATAAGATCGACCACTTGTATTTTCGTTGAAAATACAAAAAATTTTTAATAATGGAAGGGAATGTAGAGGAAGAGTTCACAAAATGAGTATAAAATAACTTTTCAAGTTATTGTAAGAAGCTTCTGCTGGAGTGGAAATGAAGTTTTATTTATTTGGTTCTATGCAGCCGGTTGTCCTCGTTTTCAAATTTATGTACATAAATATTTAACACACAATTTTCTTTTACGTCCCATAACGTTGACGAATTCTAAATCACCACTTCCTTATTCGGATTTGAAAATACATGTTAAATTGGGTTTAAGCAAGGCAGATTTAACAGGTAACCTCAGTAAAGTTTATAATTTGATATTTTTCATTTATCTTAATTGTCAAACTTTGTTTTCATTGATACAAACTAAAAAATACTTATTTAGATTTGATTTGTGCTTATTAGTGAAAAAATATTTTGTGCAGTTTACTCATGAAATGAATAAATATGTTGTATATTTGTGTTATGTATTTTGTGCCCAATTAGAACTGAGTTGGGAAAGTGCGTTATCCGCATAGGACGGCTCGTAAAAGGCGGGGTTTCTTTCTTAAAAGTGGCGCAAGAGCCACACCGAAGGATTGTTAGCAATAGAGCTTCTGGCATCACGTTCACAGAAACAATGTGGTGTTCATGGACTATTTCATCTTGGGCTTGAGGGAATATTTTATTTGCTAATTCCTTGTAAAATATAATTAAGCCTGCTTTAAATTTTATATCAAAATGAGTTTACATATACTTCATAAAGATCAGCTGTTTTTGCACACATATCGTGAATGACCCTACTACGCTAATAGCCATTTATTGTTGTTTTGCGGTTGGCAGGGCTCATAAGTTTGGTTGTGGGAAGCATAATCAGCATTTAGTACGTAGGGTTATGCGAAGCTCTCAAACGTTATGCGATGTTGTGCGAAGTATGCATAATCCGCTCTTAAGGCAGTGCCCGCCAAATACTGTCCTAGGAAACGAACTATGTGTGGCTTTTCACATGTACACAGTCGGCTACTTACACGTATACGATCCGAACGTCAACAGAAATAATAGAAGAGCAAACAATTTTATTATTTTTATTTTAGTTGCTTGCAAGCATTAGACGAAGTAGTACACTGAGCATATGCACATTTTTTTTATATTTGACGAAATGTGGAATATATAGCCATGCTCCTGTTTTCGCTTACTTTGCGTTATCATTAAATAGGTACGTTTTCAATTTACTTGCTCTGGTCAACGCGACTTTATGTTATCGATATGTTCCACCTTTCACCATGTTTCATGTCAACATAAAACATCTGTTTTGATTATTTTTACAAATTGGTTTACGGCTTCCTCTTGTACGGCGCAAAGGTTCTGCAAATGGGAAGTCATAGCATTTTTTTTAATAACTTCTATGGTCAATTGCGGATTTTCAGAAATATTCCCAGTATTCGATGAAGGAGGCTTTTCAGAAGCAAGAACACCAAAAGTTGAGGCTTTTATTCCGTCTACCATTTCAAGAAGATCCCGTATGGTTGGGTGTGGGGACCGTCGCCGGTAGCGCGAATCTCTTGTTTATTCTTCAAGAGTTTTTTACGGACCATAATTTTCCAGTCTGACCAAACCTTGAAATCAGACAAGCATAAAATATATTGCCTTTTTCGCCTGTTTGCCAATATCATCTTCCATTAGAGTTAGACTAAGAATTCTATGAATTTTTGAATGCCTCTTCTGGGAGCGTTTTAAACAACTTAAATTTCAACAAAGGTAACTTTGAGCCTTTAAATAATTGATTGTGTGAGTTTGGTTGGGATCGCTTGTTCTCTAACGATGTGCTTTAAACTTTTTAAAGCGACGGTGCGTAATCTGTGTTTTCAACATGTTCCATTTCATTCGAATCGGAAGTATATGTAAGTTTCCGTGGTACACCGCAGAGCTTAAACGACTAAAAAATCGTTGTAATAGGTTGTATAAAAAGTTTAATCTATTTAAAACTTCTTTTAATTACCATGCGTACAAATCTTGCTTGTTTGATTTTAAGTCTCTTGACCAATCTTTGCGAAAAAAATACATTGGTTGTTTCGAGTGCAATCCTAAGGCCTCCTGGTCTTACATTAAATCGAAAAGAACGAAATCTAGTATTCCTTCCACAGTATTTTATAAAAATAAAACTGCTTATTTTGTCCAAGATTCCTCTAATCTTTTTGCCGATATCTTAAAGAAAATTTTATATCTGATACTGACACTGTTGATGCTGTTATCAGAGATGTTACAGAAAATTGTAAAAAATGTATGGCTGTTACTAAACCTTTATTGCTTATTTTTAACTCATCCCTATCCCAGGGTACTTTTTATTAAAGACTAGAAAATAACTCTTATTACTCCGATTTTTAAAAGTGGAAAAAAATGATATATCCATATATGATGCATTATTAAGGAAAAAATGTGGCATGCTGTACAGGATATGATTAGTCCAAGCCAGCATGAATTTGTTAAATGTAGATCTACTGTCTCAAATGTGACCATTTTCTCCGAAGACTGCCTTGCTAGTTTTGAATCAGGATTTCGATACAGTATATACCGACTTCTCTAAGGCCTTCGATAAGGTATCACATCAAAGTTTGATCGCTAAATTGGCTTATTTTGGTTTTCATTCAACGTTCCTCGCTTGGATAAGCTCCTATCTCTGCGACAGGTATTGTGCGGTTGCACTAGAAAATATAGTTTCCCGTTCTTTTCATGTTAGCTCTGGTGTCCCTCGAGGTAGTATCATCGGCCCCCTTCTGTTTATTGTTTATATAAATGACATAAGTTCCTGATAAGTTCAGATCCATACTTACTAAAAACCCAATACAGTGCTTTTGTGAGGTCACGCCTTGAATACGCGGCCTTTATCTGGCGACCTTCTCACTTTGGTCCCATAAAAAGAATTGAGCGTATGCAAAATACTTTTATTAGGTTTGCGTTACGATCCCTCAATTTTACTGAGCCGTTAATGTGTTAATACAAATTATCATGAAGTTCAGTACTGTTAGTTCAAGTGTTAAAAACTTGAAGCATCGTATTGCTCGAGTTGTTAAAATGAAGAGAGTTGTCATTAAATCGTCTCCGCAAAAAACATCAAGAAATATGTGAAAAAAAATCTGAGTAAGTGATAAATAAAACAAATAAAAAAAGCAGTCTTCGGCTATCCGAAGGCTTTATACCTTTCATGAATGGAAGAAGAGTATGGGAGCCATATGTTTTATTTATTTGATATTATTGATTTTGAATGCTATATATTAGTCCCAATAATGGTTAATATTTGTGGAAAATTTCAAGTCTTTAGCTGATGAAATGAAGGAGTTTTGGCCGAAAATGCAATATCTGAACAATCGGTTGTATGGCAGCTATATGTTTTATTTATCCGATTTTAATGATTTTCACTACTACATTAGTTGTCACTATACCTATTCTTTGTGCAGAATTTCAAAACTTTAGCTGCTTAAATGGAGGGGTTTTCGTACTAATTGCAATATCTGAACAATCGGTTGTATGGCAGCTATATGTTATTTGCGTTCAAACAGACGGACAGACGGACATGGCTAAATCGATTCAGCTCGTCCCTGTGATCATATCGGTATACTTTTTGATGGGCCTAACTATTCTCGTTCTGGTACTTACAAACATCGGAGCAAAGTTAATATACCATTTCCATTTGATAGATAGAATTGAACGTGTGCAAAAGGTTTTTTTAAAATTTGCTCTACGTTCTTTGAAATTTTCGGATCCCTTACCTTCTTACAATTCGCGTTTGCTTCTTATAAGCCTTAAATCGCTCGAGAAGAGAAGGACAGTTCTTTCACTTTCTATTGTGTATGGTATAATTAATGGCACTGTTGACTGTCCGTTTTTGCTCCAAAGTATTATTTTCCTTGTGCCATTTAGGACTTTACGTAATTTCAATCCATTCTATCCGGATAAACTCAAAACCAATTATGCAAGAAACGCCCCTTTGTCACGTGCACTCTGCGAATTCAACGAGATATCGAATTCTGTCTTCCTCGATTTTTCTTTATGTAAAGTTGAGTTTCTCTCATTATTATATTCTGCCTTGTGAAATTTGTTATTGTTAATTTATTTTCTGTTATCGTTAAGTTGTAGCTCTAAGTAGTCAGTAAGAACTTTGTTCATTGATTTATGAAATAAAAAAATAAAAAGTATACAAATATATTTATACCAACGTCTGCGCCCATATTTTATAGAAAATACTCAAAACTTTGTTTCATAGAAATAACCAGCTTCATGACGAAACGTAGGCCAGTTAAATGATATTACATTTAAGAAACTAACAGTATTCTGTTTTTTGAGTGTATTTTAAAAATGTATAAGGTATTTGAGAATATATCATGAAATCGAGTATTATCGATTTGACTCAGAAGGAAATGAGTTTGATGAGAGCAGCTACTTATCGCCCCTTAAGTATAGTTGAAAAAACAGAGTTTCTAAATTTCTTAAAGGGGTGTCAATCAAAACTTAAAACCAGACGAGCAATTACCAAAATACTCAATTACAAAAACATCTGTTGTACAACTGCAAATATAAGGTCAAAGGTCTTTCTTTGGGTATACATAACGGGTGTTTTTATTAGACATATGCTTTTTAAGAAGAAATGAAACGCATATAATTTATTGCTATGGCCAATAATTTAGCCTTATTATAAAGATACGAATTTGCCATTATTCCAGCCGAAGGGCCCAATTTTCGACCACTTTTTGCAGCAATTGGTGCCGAATGTCGGTAATAACGCGCCGAATATTCTCTTCCAAGGCGTTAATCATCTCGGGGTTTTCTGCGTAGACAAGCGACTTCACATAACCCCACAAATAATAGTCCAGCGGTGTTAAATCGCACGTTCTTGGAGGCCACGCCACAGGCCTACGACGCTAGATAGTGCGCTCAATAAATTGATTGTTTCGTTGGCTGTATGGCATGTTGGAACCAAAGGTCGTCCACATCAACATG
Organism: Philophylla caesio; assembly: GCA_963971545.1. Taxonomy (NCBI): domain Eukaryota; kingdom Metazoa; phylum Arthropoda; class Insecta; order Diptera; family Tephritidae; genus Philophylla; species Philophylla caesio. The sequence goes on from OZ020605.1 coordinate 50,695,478, forward strand.
CTCCAATTCAGGCACGAAAAAGTCATTAATCATGGCTCTATAGCGTCCCCCATTGACTGTAACATTATGGCCGGCTTCATTTTTGAAAAAATATGGACCAGTGATTCCCTCTGCCCATAGAGCACACCAAACAGTGACTTTTTGAGTATGTAACGGCGTCTCAACAATGGCTTGTGGATTATCATCACTCCAAATGCGAAAACTTTTTTGATTAACGTATCTTTTCAACCAAAAGTGAGCTTCATCGCAGAACAACATTTTTTTGTGAAAATCGGGATCGGTGGGCGGTTATGTCGACTGAATATTGGACGAACAGAATCATTATTTTGTTGATAAATTTGCACGATTTGTAAACGTTTTTCCGGAGTAAGTCTGTTCATTACGAAATGCTAAACCAAACTTAGTATAAATCAAGTAGCAACTGTCAAAAACGTCAACTCCGAAAAATGTATTGCCTCATTGAAAACCACACGTCTAAAAAATACCCGTTCCATGTTATTGGATATATCCACTTAGTTACCAGAAGAAACAAGTATGTTTAGCTTGCCGTCGATTTATTAGGAGCCACACGCATGATAAAATTGCTTAGATAACTCATGGTATTCACCGCTTATACGGCAGAAACAGTTGCAATTCTAAGCGCTATTGAGTATGCTTCAATAACCAAAAGAAAATTTATTATTCTAAATGATAGTGTCTCCGCCATTAATGCAATAACAACTCTCTGATAAACGCAATAAGAAACAAGCTTTTTCATAAAGGTGCAAACGCTTTTCGACGTAACTGTACGTTACGTGTCAGCTGACACGATCAAACTTATGAGGGCGCCATGTAAATGATAACTCACCATCGTGTACGTGTGACGTATACGCGCGACGTGTGCGTGTGTACTCTGAAAAATTTAGTTTTTGCTGTGAAGCCGTGTTAGCTGAGTGCTCTCTCACCACACAGCGTTACCAACAGTGCATTTTAAATCATTAACAAAAGAAACTTACAAAAATGTAAATTTTGATTAAAATAATGTAAAAGCGATGTTTAATAATGTTTATTATTGATAAATGAACTATTTTTATTTGCTGGTTTTTGGCTTTGGTTTATAATACGATGAAAAATTGTAATTGATAATGCGGATGTGTGTAAACGCATGTATGCAAACAAATGAATGGCAACATTGTGTTGATGCAAGCAGATGTACATTAGGGTGGGTCACCAATGTATGGGAGGAAAAAAAATTCTTATTTTTTTATGTAATAGTGATAAAAAGTGCTTCATAATGTACCTATTACACATGTAAAATATAAAAAATATTGGAAGTCATCTTCTGCCTCCGGATCGAATTTGAAATTTCATAAAATAAGAAAAAAAAGTCATTGTTTCCATTTACTATTTAAGAAGTGGGGTTTGTTTAAAATTAATTATTTTTAAATTAAAGCACATGTATAAAGAACATATTTTATTATCATCTTAGAAGAAACTGTTTAAGCAAGAATTCACAAAAACATTTAGCTGTTAATTAACTCTAAAATCCTTCTTACTGTCGAACTTTGGCATATCTTTACGAGATTCGATCTGTGCTTTAATAAAGCCTTCCCTCGCAGATTTGCTACATAAGGTGCTGGCAGCTTTGGTCACAGTCTTGACAGCTCTCTTGACATGGCAGACGTAGAAAGTCTTCCTCTACCTCTTTCTGGGCGATCATTGACCGCAAGTTTGCGTCACTCACATTCTTGAGAATGGGAGGCTGGGTAATATTTAACTGCCAATCAATTAGGTCGACGTACGAAGCTGCATCTAAATTAAGGTCAGGAACTTGGAAAATTCTTAATTTTGATTCAGGAACGGTACGAGCTTTCAGGATATGTCGCGCTCCTAGCTCCCGAATGTGTTTTTGTGTATCTGTCAGCATTGCCAGTAATAAATTCTCCGAGTGAGCAAAGTAGCCATTTCTAATGATTACTGGGTCTATTACAGCTTTTAGATCCGCAGTAAGGTATCTTGAGGCTGCAATTAGCTTCCATAGATGTCGCGCTCCGTCCTTACAGCTGGGGTGAGTCTTGATAGCAAACCAAGTCGGAGCGTAGACCTTAACAACATACGTTGCTAATACCACCAACTCTTGAGACGGGGATTTCGTCGACACGTAAAGGCGGAGAATACGATTAGCCCTAGTGAGCCATCTAGCATGAGACATCTTTCCAGGCGACTTGTTTGCTAAACCTTGAGGAAAAACGCCGCCGGTCGAGATAGCAGATGCAATGCTGTATAAATACGATTGATCAGAACTAAGGTCTTGGGCAGTTAATTCAGGCAACTCCGATGGAATAGGCTGAAACTGAACAACCGGCTTGTTTTCGCATTTCTCTAATTGTTTGCCTATTTTCCCTGAAAATGTATTTGGGCCCGTTGTATCACCATCAATATGCGCGAACAAATGTCGTAATGGCAGTTCATTCATATGTAGCAAGCAAACAATCCATTGCAAAGGCTTATGTAATTGTTTTTCTAGTAGACGTATAATACCTCCATACTTTCCAACGTTCACATTTGTCCCGTCGCATCCAATAGCCAGCAAAACATTCAAAGACTTGTTCTCATTTGTGAAGTAGTTCATAGTTTCCTCCACTATAGCTTTCGAAGTTCCCGATGTTGGTGTTATGTGACCCAAGTAAATAGAGCCTGGTTCTCTTATTAGCGATATATGTTCCTCCAGTACAATCTGTTTATGGTATTTTTCTCCTTTTTTTGTCATCTTAAGTGTCTTGTCTTTGCGCCCATCAAAATACAATGCCGGTATTTGTATAGCGCTGTCTTTAGCCATTATAATTTCTCGTGTTTTTGTTCTCTCTCTCCGAAGCTTACTGTGGTCAATGATGGATAGAGTAGACTTTGTGGCTTGCAAAACTGCTGACGCAATGGCTGCTCCTGCTCTGTTCGATACTCCAAATCTGTCGCATGTCTTCGAAATAACAGAATAATCCATTTCGAGTTCCGACTTTTTTTTGACTAGATGTAGTTGGTGCCTCGACTATGAAGTTATCACAGTCGGACTCATTATTGATAGAAGACGAAGAAGAATTCAGCTGCTGATCAGCTGGCTCATTTTCGCATTCTGTTCGATGGCTCTTCTGTTGAACCTGTTGCTTCGAAAGCTTTCTTTTCAATTTTTTGCGTAATTTCTTCGTAGCAGCGACGTCAACGTCGCCAATTATCATTTTTCTTGTCGTGCGTTGGTCCACAAGAAATTGCTGCTCCTTTATAGGCACTTTTCGTTCTTTGGGACAAGTACAAGAGCCCAAACTAGCGCATTTGCATGAGCTAATGTCGAATAGAGCATTGTTGCAGCGCCGAAACTCAACCACGTTTTTCTCCGGAATTTTTGGATAAGACTTTAGCAGGTTTTTGTATTTGAAGTGGTAAGATCTTAACATTTGGCCTACTCTTGCATGGGATACAGTTGGTAAGGATGCTCTTTTCCAAATCTCTTCAATTTTTGCTGTCACTAAGTCTGCGATATGCAAAAATGAAGGCTCTTTTTGCGTGTCATTTGCTAATTTGTATTGCCGTCTCGACCACTCGTAAAATATAATCACATCCCCGTAAGTCGGTAACACATTGTTCTTAATATCACTTAATTCACCAAGCAAAGGGCACTTAAACAAATTTCGAGTACGTTCCATAGTAATACAGGGCAAAACACGTCTTCCCGCCTCATTAACCGCAATGTCAGTGATGCGTACAAGCCCTAAAATAAAATAAAATGAGCATTTGTTGTAAAATTAATGAAATCGGACACCTTTTGTTATATAAAAATTATTTAAACATTACAGTAATTCTAATAGGTAGTGTTCAGATTGGCTCGTGAAAATGAGTCTTAAAATTAAATATTTTTAAATTTCAAAGGCAATCCGGAGGCAGATAACCTAAATAGAATTTAATTATATTTTGCACAGTCTTTTTTTACCACTTAAGGCACCATTTTAGTGCTATTACGAAAAAAAAACAGAAAAAAAAGTTTTGACCCACTCTAATGTACATGCATATGTACACGGCCATAAGTTTTGGTCAATTTTGTGTATCTCACGTCAAACAGACACGGCGCACGAACAAGTCGGTGTAACACTAACAAGATAAAAATGATGTGGATTCCCAAGCATATGAGAATAAAAAGAAAAGAATACGCAGATAAAAGAGCCAAACTGCAGTACCCGTTGGGTAACGAAACGTGTTCGTACACATAACGTTGGCAGCGAAAATTACGAGACGACAAAATTGTATACACGGAAAATAATTAACTTGCGCATAATGTTTAAAGCGCTGATTATGCGTACTTCGCACAACTTTCGCATAACTTTTGAAATGTCAAGTATAATCTGTTCAATACATTTCAACGGTATCCGATTACCCCGAAATTAGCACAACTTAATAAGAATTTGAAGTCTGCTGAATTTTGATTTGGTAACGTTTTTCTTAAGTTACATTTCAATTGCCGTGGTACCATTAGCAATACTTTTACAGAGTTGTATGTAAAGGCTTTTAGGGGTATTCACAACTTTCTTAATGTTAACATGTGAATTCTTATATTGTTAGTTTTAACTTCTCCGAAAAACAAAATAAATGTAGCTGAAATACATATACTAATAATATAAAAAATACGAAACATTTTTAATAAGGGAAGGAAATGTAGAGGAAGAGTTTACAAAATGAGTATAAAAACACTTTTTAAGTTATTGTAAGAAGCTTCTGCTGGAGTGGAAATGAAATTTTATTTATTTGGTTCTATGCAGCCGGTTGTCGTTCGTTTTAAAATTTATGTACATAATAATTTAACACACAATTTTCTTTTACGTCCCATAACGTTGACGAATTCTAAATCACCACTTCCTTATTCGGATTTGAAAATACATGTTAAATTGGGTTTAAGCAAGGCTGATTTAACAGGTAACCTCAGTAAAGTTTATAATTTGATATTTTTCATTTATCTTAATTGTCAAACTTTATTTTCATTGATACAAACTAAAAAATACTTATTTACATTTGATTTGTGCTTATTAGTGAAAAAATATTTTGTGCAGTTTACTCATGAAATGAATGAATATGTTGTATATTTGTGTTATGTATTTTGTGCCCAATTAGAACAGAGTTGGGAAAGTGCGTTATCCGCATAGGACGGCTCGTAAAAGGCGGGGTTTCTTTCTTAAAAGTGGCGCAAGAGCCACACCGAAGGATTGTTAGCAATAGAGCTTCTGGCATCACGTTCACAGAAACAATGTGGTGTTCATGGACTATTTCGCCTTGGGCTTGAGGGAATTATTTATTTGCTAATTCCTTGTAAAATATAATTAAGCCTGCTTTAAATTTTATATCAAAATGAGTTTACATATACTTCACAAAGATCAGCTGTTTTTGTACACATATCGTGAATGACCCTACTACGCTAATAGCCATTTATTGCTGTTTGGCGGTTGGCAGGGCTCATAAGTTTGGTTGTGTGAAGCATAATCAGCATTTAGTACGTAAGGTTATGCGAAGCTCTCAAACGTTATGCGATGTTGTGCGAAATATGCATAATCAGCTCTTAAGGCAGTGCCCGCCAAATACTTTCCCAGGAAACGAACTATGTGTGGCTTTCCACATGTACACAATCGGCTACTTACACGTATACGATCCGAACGTCAACAAAAATAATAGAAGAGCAAACAATTTTATTATTTTTATTTTAGTTGCTTGCAAACATTAGACGAAGTCGTACACTGAGCATATGCACATTTTATTTATATTTGACGAAATGTGGAATATATAGCCATGTTCCTGTTTTCGCTTACTTTTGCGTTATCATTAAATACGTACGTTTTCAATTTAGTTGCTCTGGTCAACGCGACTTTATGTTATCGATATGTTCGACCTTTCACCATGTTTCATGTCTACATAAAACATCTGTTTTGATTATTTTTACAAATTTCTTTACGGCTTCCACTTGTACGGCGCAAAGGTTCTGCAAATCGGAAGTCATAGCATTTTTTTAATAACTTCTGTGGTCAATTGCGGATTTTCAGAAATATTCTCAGTATTCGATGAAGGAGGCTTTCAGAAGCAAGAACACCAAAAGTTGAGGCTTTTATCCCGTCTTCCCTTTCAAGAAGACCACGTATGGTTGGGTGTGGGGACCGTTGTCTGTAACGCGAATCTCTTGTTTATTTTTGGAGAGTTTTTTACGGATATTAATTTTCCAGTCTGACCAAACCTTGAAATCGGACAAGCATAAAATATATTGCCTATTTCCAATATAATCTTCTATTAGAGTTAGACATAGAATTCTATGAATTTTTGAATGCCTCTTCTGGGAGCGTTATAAACAACCAATATTTCAACAAAGGTAACTTTGAACATTTAAATAATTGATTGTGTGAGTTTGGTTGGGATCGCTTGTTCTCTAACGATGTGCTTTAAACTTTTTAAAGCGACGGTGCGTAATCTGTGTCTTCAACATGTTCCATTTTATTCGAATCAGAAGTATAAGTTTCCGTGGTACACCGCAGAGCTTAAACGACTAAAAAATCGTTGCAATAGGTTGCATAAAAAGTTTAATCTATTTAAAACTTCTTTTAATTACCATGCGTACAAATCTTGCTTGTTTGATTTTAAGTCTCTTGACCAATCTTTGCGGAAAAAATACATTGGTTGTTTCGAGTGCAATATTACGTCCAATCCTAAGGCCTTCTGGCCTTACATTAAATCGAAAAGAACGAAGACTAATATTCCTTCCACTATGTTTAATAAAAATAAAACTGCTTATTCTGTCCAAGATTCCTCTAATCTTTTTGGTGGTTTTTAACAAAAATTTTATATCTGATACTGACACTGTTGATGCTGTTATCAGAGATGTTACAGAAAATTGTAAGTCCTTTGGTTGTCTATCACTAACCGAAGGTGATGTTTTAAAGGGCATCCTAAACCTTAAGGCATCAGCGCAAACAGATGCCGATGGGTTCTCGCCTATTATCTTGAAAAAATGTATGGCTCTTACTAAACCTTTATTGCTTATTTTTAACTCATCCCTATCCCAGGGTACTTTTATTATATACTAGAAAATAACTCTTATTACTCCGATTTTTAAAAGTGGAAACAAAAATGATATATCTAATTATAGACCAATTGCAAAATTAACTACGGTTGTCAAACTCTTTGAATGCATTATAAAAGAAAAATGTGGCATGCTGTACCGAATATGATTAGTCCAAACCAGCATGGATTTGTTAAAGGTAGATCTACTGTCTCAAATGTGACTATTTTCTCCGAAGACTGCCTTGAGAGTTTTGAATCGGGGTTTCAATTCGATACAGTATATACCAACTTCTCTAAGGCCTTCGATAAGGTATCACATCAAATTTTGATCGCTAAATTGGCTTATTTTGGTTTTCATTCAACGTTCCTCGCTTGGATAAGCTCCTATCTCTGCGATAGGTATTGTGCGGTTGCACTAGAAAATATAGTTTCCCGTTCTTTTTATGTTGGTTCTGGTGTCCCTCAAGGTAGTATCCTCGGCCCGTTCTGTTTATTGTTTATATAAATGACATAAGTTCCTGATAAGTTCAGATTCATATACACTAAAAACCCAATACAGTGCTTTTGTGAGGGCCTTGAATACGCGGCCTATATCTGGCGACCTTCTCACTTTGGTCCCATAAAAAGAATTGAGCGTATGCAAAATCCCTCAGTTTTACTGAGCCGTTACCTTCATACCCCGCACGCTGTCAGCGTAGGATAGGAGAAAGTTATTATCTTCCTCGTTCATATTTAATTTTATTTCTGGAGTTGTTAATTGCCCTTATATTCTGCAGAGAATATCTTTTGACATTCCGAGGCGAAATTTAAAACTTTTTACCATATTCTATTTTTGAGAGGTTTTTGCTATATGGCCCTCTTTATTACATTTGTATCAAACGTTATTGGCTCTATTTTGTTTATCTTTAACATCACATGCACTTTTGAAAGTAGTTTGAGGTACCCCCGACCTATTTACCGAATAGTGATGACCTTATACCTTTTCGTACACCAGCAGTTGTTCTTGTAATTCTTTGCCTGATATAACATGGTTTTATTCACCCTAGAATCTGGAATTCCATCCACAAAATAAAAATAATACTTTAATCATCAATTAATACATACAAATATTCGTTTAAACTTTCTTTGAATTGCTTATTTCTTGCCTATTTCTTAATGCACGGTCAATTTCTGCGGCACATATTTTTCCCCAAACTCATCAATAAGTGCATTCTTATAGGAACTCAAATCTCTTGCAGCCCCATTCAAAAATTGTTTCGCATTAACAAACTTTTGCAGCTCATTTCAGCCCACTGTGTCAGTAACGTCTTCAAATTCAACAATCCAATGATGATCGTCAATTGAATTAATAATAATAATAATTTGGCGCTTACACTATAAAGCTCAGTGCTTGGCCGAGCTTCTTCTACCATTTGTGGTGTGCGCCGTTATATTATACCGTAAATGGAGGGACCTACAATTTTGTGCCGACTCCGAACGGCAGATGTATTTTATGAGAATCATGGCAGATATACCCTCGGATGTTTGCCATTGCTTTCCGAGGGGTGACCGCTATTAGAAAAAAACTTTTTTATGATTTAGATTTTGCTTGCCCTGGCTGAGGTTCGAACCTCGAACCCCGCATCATATCGAGTAATAGCACGCACCGCTACCCACTCGACCACAGCGGCCACAACGTCAATTGAATTAGCACCTGTAAAAGCGGATACACTATCTTTAATATCGCGAAATGTGAAAACAACCCTTTCTGCTCATGTGTTCGTGATGCTCTGCCGCTGCATAAGTTACCGTAGTATAGGATGGTTCGTCATCACTGGTATCATGAGATTGTTCACTCGTTTGATTGTTGTTAGAATGTAATATTAGTCTACTTTGAATGTCTTTCTTCAGTCCGTTTGCATTCAAATTGAGCTCTATTAATTTCGCCCTTAACTCGTCGACTGTCATTGATATTATTACTTCAACTTCCATATTGTTCGAAAACTTATTAACACTGAAAAGAGACTTAAAATATTACAAATACATTTTCTAAATAGAATATTTCTTACGACTACTTTACTCGTCTGCTGAAACGCTTGTCTATCTTCTACTTGTACACTTTAGCTATTGCGTTTGCTCTTTGTAGATCCTTCGCTAAGCTTATATTTTCTTTATGATTATATCTGCTTCACTTTCGCTAGCGGTGTTTAATCATATTTCTCGTGTCTGTCTATTTAACATTCCTATTTTAATTGCTTTACTCTTCTCTTTTTGTTACTATTTATCTCATCACACTGTTGTCGCTGTTGAGAACTTTCCATATTACTTGTTACATGTCTTCGATTCATTCTTGTCTATGTGTTTACACATTTGTTGAATTCGCTTCGGAATTATAATTGCACCTGCTTCTTCTGCTTTGATTTTAATGCTTATTTTGCTCGGCACTTTCGTTTTGATGGTTGTCTTCGTTTAACTCTTGCCTTAGTGTTTACGATTTGATGAATTCTCCTCCCACTTGTATTTGCACTTACTGCTTTTATTGTCTCTGCATCATTTTGGTGCCTTTGAGTTTGCGCTTTAGCATGCAGTTCTGCTCTGCGCCTTTTTCGTTCTTGCCGTTTGACTTTGCTGTGCGGTCGCACTTTTAAATTGCCGTCACGACGTTGAATTGGCGTCACTTTCATTTTAAACAGTTTTTCGCGACTCCGCTTTTAGAATGCCGTTGTGACGCTGAGCTGGCGTGAATATTACCAAATGTATGCATAATTTACACACAACTGCACTTAGTTTTTTTCGTACATTCTCAATTTTTGAAGGAAAATTTTATTTCTACTACTTGTATCGCGGTTGAGTCCCCATTTGTGGATACTTACGCACTGTACATTCGTACTATATATCGTTATATATATATTATATCGTTATATATATCCTATATCGTTCTATGTATTTCAAACATCGGACAATTTCGATGTTATTGTTTATTTAACGATTAAATAATTAAAAATGTTTGTTATTATTCTATGACTGGCCTCGAGCTAAATAAATTTGTCAATTATTAAAACATTTATTAGGCCAATAGAAAAATAACAAACATTTATATGCAAGGATGAGCACGCTTTAAATGCATTCTAAATATTCGTAAATAACTAAAATAAAAAACAAAATTGCTAAAACACAAACAACAACCTCACAAGCAAATAGCGTCAGATCAGTTGCTCTTGTGTGAAGTTGGTTTGTTTAAGACAGATGGAATAAACACAACAGTTCACTAGGCTAGCGTAGCACATCATGTAGCGTATTGGCTCTGCAACTCCGAGGTCCCTAGTTCAAAGCCTGGGAAAGTGGTGATCAACAATAAAATATTATTAATTAAATAAAAGAAGTCTGATGGGGAAATGTGGTGATTTCCGAAATAGTACTATAACTTCTACCATTAAAAATCTGCTGGTGTTTTTTTCCAAATAAAAATCTTCCATAAACTGCTCTCGGCTCAATAAAATTATCAATTATTATTTATTTATAAGGCTTAATAAAATTTATATATTTTGTACACAGTTTTTGACTCATAAAATATATATGTATAAGGTAAAGTTTAAGTTTCAAGTAAATTAAATGGCCGTTGATTTATGGATCTTTTTTGCAGCATATGTATATATGTATATATAATTTTGGCGTGTACACTATATAGCTCAGTGTTTGGCCGAGCGATCATTTAAGTATATATATGTCTATATCTATCTCGATTATTTTTTGCTGTTACAAACAACCGTTATGCGAACAAAGTTATAATACCATTGTGTACAAGTACGCTCGGGTATAAAAAAACTTATTCCAAAGAGGCAAACATTAGTTTAACTACCAAAAAGGACCACAATGACCTCAAAATCAACGTAATTTTTATGAAACTAGTAGCTAACTACCTACTTTCTACCTGAAATATACATCAGTACTCTAGTTTAAATACTAAAAAGGTTCGCAGCGACCTAAAAACTAAATGAATTTTTTTGACACTAGTTGCTACTTACCTACTTTCTACCTGAAATATACATCAGTACTCTAGTTTAACTACTAAGGAACACAGCGACCTAAAACCAAATGAAATGAAAACGTTAACAGACTTGTGCTTTAACGTTATTAATATACATATACATATGTATACTCGAAATGGTTCCGTACGGTGATCGATGTTTCAATCCATTTCGCACTAGGGGGGCATCCAGCCAATTCCTATGTGTGTGCATCCTGCAGAAGAGTTCGTAACATCCAGGCGAGAAGCAATAAAAGCAAAGAAACTTGTGGATCAGTTTGGCATCTTATCAACTCCAAACTCACGTGGTGGTCGCAAACTACTACCCGAAACCGAAAACTTCGTTAAATGTTTTTATCTCCGAGAATACATCAGCTGGCCTGGCGAAAGATATATATCTATTAAATTAGAAGATAGAAGAAGAACACACATGCAAAAACAACTTCAAATGTGCAACTTGCAATTTTTTGCTTCCTGGTGCACATTCTACAAGCAAGTTGTTAAAAATTTTAAGTTTGGTTTAAAAAATTAACAAAACTCTAAGCACCGAAAAATTTTTAGCAAAGTATACAAAGTTTTTTATTTCAATTAGCGAAAATATTTAAATTTTAAAATTTTTATTGAGCTCAAGGCCAGTTTATGGAAGATTTTGTGAATAACTTCTACCATTTAAAAACTGTTGCAGTTTTTTTCCAAATAAAAATCTTCCATAATGTGAATTATTATTCATTTATAAGGCCAATAAAAAGCTTAACATCTGGTGTTGCCATCATGTCTAATAGTGCAAACAGTCACCGAGGTACCCGTACGTTACGTGTCAGCTGACATGACCATGTAAATGAAAACTCACCATCGTGTTCGTTTGCCGATTCCGCGTGACGTGTACTCTGACAGTGCAAACAGTTCGTATCTCACGTCACGTCACGTACACGTTGGTGAGTTATTGCACTATAAATCTATCCCTACATGTATATGGCATGAAGTCGTATTGTGCATTTTCTTTACATTAAATAAAATTTGACCGCTGTGGTCGAGTCGGTAGCGGTGCGTGCTATTGCTCGATATGCCCCTGAGTTCGAGGTTTCAAGCAAAATCTAAAAATATATTGCTATTTGATTACTAAATACTAGCAATTATTTAATTATAATTAATTTTCTTTTAATTTTCAGAGTGCTCGAGGCACGTTAATTCTTTTACACATTTAAATTATAAAGAAAAAAAAAATACATACAAAATTTTACCAACTTCTTTTTTCTTAGGAAAATTCACTTTCTTTCTGTGTTTTATGTTATTATGTCTTTTAGCTTTAAAAAAAACAAATCGCCCAATGAAAAAATGCCTAAAAACATGCCGAAGATTTTTAATATGTCATACAACAGAGACCAACACATTATAATTTCTGTGTAACACCACTAATACACTCTCATTTAAAGACTTTTCTCTTTTTGGCTGGCACTGGTTTAAGGACGATTGGGAAAATAAACTATTAATTTCTGTGAATGCTTTTAATGAAGCACAATGTATATTATGCTTACGTAAAATAGGAACTATTAGAAAAAAAAATTTTGAACCCCATTATACTACGTTTCATAAAGAAAACGATACAAATTGAAACACAACAGTCGCCCAGAATATGACAACATTTAAGAAATTATATGCAAAATTAAAAACAAAAGCTAAAAAAAGTACAAAGCCTTATTTGTTTCAATAATACTATGTTTTTTTATTTTAATTAGAATTTTGAAAAAATAACGAAAGCAATTCGTTGTTCGCAGTGTAACGCACACACATACTTGCGCAACATTTGATGATATTCGACTCTTACTGCGCCCAGTCCTGGTTATGATCCAACAGGCCACAAAAAACGACATACTCGCACACATTAACAGCCACATGAAGTTAATTTCACACGAAAGCTGGATGAACATTTTACACCGTTACACAAAAATCAAGCCCAAAGGAAAAAACCTGACTATCCACTTAATTTTAATCCCGTCGAGATCGTCAACTTTGTGAGACTTTGCTTAGGTCAAAATAAAATAACGCACGAATACATATGTATATACTAAACCAAAATTCTACACCTACATACATATATGTCTCTTCTGTCAAAGAAACAAGTACTGAACATATTTTCGTTAACTGCCGAAACAAAGCAACGCATAGAACCAATATTTTCGACAACGCTGACCCTCTACGCTTACTTCTCTCAACCTCCGCTCAAAATATAAATCAAATTACGGAATATCTTAAAGTAATCGGAATATTTGATAAAATCTGAAATAATAGTTAAAAGTTAAAAAAGAAAAAAATTAAATTAACCAAATACAATTGCTTTAGGTATTACTTATATGTAAAATAGTTGAAAGACTTCGCAGCTATATCTTTTAATTATAATAATAATTGTTATTATTGTTTTAACCTTTAATAAATAAATAAATAAACTTGAAACGTTTGTCAACTCACTATTACCTACAATGGCTCCAAAGTATTTAGATAATATGGTATAACAGGTAAATATTTTAACAAATTCGTTTGGTTTTAAGTTGTACTAATGTGAACAAAATCGAACTAGTATTTTTTGAGTTATCATGTTAACAAAAACGTGAAAGCGAGGAAAAGCCAGTTCGCTAGCTGCGCACACACGATCTTTAGATGAAAGCCGAGCAACCTCATAGGGCTCCGGTGTGCATCACTGATATAAGTTAACAAAGGGTAAGTTAAATACCACCCAAGCCGCTTGACATATGATAGCCACCATAAAACCCGAAACCGACCACCCAGCCAAGATGTCATAAATTAGGCACTTCAACGGACAGTCCAGATAATCAAATAACACAAATGTTATTCCGTTATTTGTTTACCAATCATTGGCTACACTAAGTGGGCCTACATCAAACTAATTAATGATTAACTTAAGAAATGTCAATACTGCACATGTTGCCGAAATATGATTACCCATCATAAATTCGGCTGCACCAACAAACGCATAGCAAGACGACAATGCTAAATGGCACACAGCTATGTGGAACGGAAATCAGCAAACAATCAAATCAGGCGAACTGCACATGTAAAACCAAGTGCAATCATAAACATGACCCACTCAACAAACAAACAAGTTGGGAACAGACGGAGTCAGCACAACAATGACCGAAATTAATGTTGTAAACATTATCAGTACAACAACACATGGGAACCACCCGCTAAATTCATTCCCAGCACGCGGTCGCAGCGAAGCAGCATGAATTTACCACGCAGCAGAAACACAGACGCTACGCAGTGAAATGCAGATGCAGCACAGGCATAGCTAAGTATAAATAATAAGATTATTGTAACTTAGTTTTTAGATTCAATTCTCATAGCAATAAACGCGGTTATGCTGTCTTCTATACAGCCCGCAAAAAAATAAAACTTGTGTTTTATTAACTGGCGCCCGAGCAAAAGTCTCGAGTCTCGCAATAAGAAAAAATCCTGAAAATAAAAAGTAAGGAAGCGCTGCGCTCGAAACTTAAAAAACAAAATCCGGTAAAGTCCTGAAAACTAAAAAGTAAGGCAACGGTAAAATAAAAAGTCAAATCGTTAAAGCAAAGTAAGGTATCGTGAAAAAAAAGAAAAAAAAAAACTTTCGTCAAAAAACCTGAAAACAAAAAAGTAAGGTATCGTGAAAAAAAATAAAAAAACTCTCGTTAAAAACCTGAAAAAAAAAAAAAAATAGTTTCGCAACGAAATAAGCGCGTGTTAAAAATTACAACACGATTATAGTGATAGGCCCCCTAGTAGCCTAGGCAAACCGGCGGTATCGTTTATGTACCAGCCTACGCTATAAAAACTTTATTAAAGACTCTATAAAAACTCTATAAAAACTTTTATAACGCTACATAAAAGTGCTGTAGTGGAGAAAGTGAAAGTGTGGTTAAAAATAATAATAAACTCTAATTAACAACGGACGAGAGCAGCCAATATCCATTAAACGGACGGGAGCAGCCAACAATCCCAGCAGCTCCAGCAGTTCCTGAAGTTCCAGCAGTAGAGTAAGAAAAATAGTATTAAGTATACATACTTTTATATATTATAATATATTGTAAAAAAAAAAAAAACCCTACCACTAACTCCCCAATAATTAAATGGACGCGTTAGCAGCCGACTTTGATTACGACGGACTGGGCAAAATTATAGAACAGGTGGACATAGATAGTGAGTTAAAAAGACATAAACCCGTCATATTTACAGGTGTTACTAACGAAGAAAAGGCTAGGGCTATGCAAATTATAATCGATTGTATAGGAGAAAATAGAGTAGCCACACATCTCGACTATAACAATAGCGAAAACGAGGAAGAATCCATAAGATTACTTCGATCAATGAAAATTAAAAAAAAAAAAAAAATTTATAAATAAAAATTTTTTTTAAAATAAAAAAATAACACATTAGCCTATTTTTTTATATTAAAAACTTAAAAGTAGATACATATTTGGAATTTTTCTATTTTTCAGCAAATTATTGTCAAAATGTCGAACCCCAACAATTTGATAAGAGCCCCAACTCTCTCGCAGAATCCTTCTGTACCACAGGTTTCAGGTAATTCACAGTTGAGTATGCAAGACCTTACTGCGCTTATTTCAGAAATAGCAGCAAACGTCTTAAGGCAACAAGGACCACATGTGGTCCAAACTATTCTAAGCCCTAACTCCAGTCTAGCGTCAGCAGTTGACCAACCAATAGACGAAGGAAGTAAGGGAAACTTAAACGAATTAGATAAAATACCCGATGTGGTAAAGTGTATTAAGGAATTCTCGGGGCGGCCAGGAGAATTTTATTCCTGGAAGAAAAGCGTAGACCGCATTCTTAATATGTACGAGCCATTAAAACGCTCCCCAAAATATTATGGAATTCTAAGTGTGATTGAAACAAGATTACCGGGCAAGCCGACACAGCTCTGGAATCTTATAACACACCGCTTGATTGGCCAGCCATAATAAAATGCTTGTCAATGCACTATGCTGATAGGCGCGACTTATCTACCTTGGAATACCAAATGACAACTCTGGTGCAAGGTAGCAATACAGTCTCTGATTTCTATCAGCAGGTGTATAAACACCTTTCGCTAATTCTAAACAAATTAGGATGTGAAGGAATGGGAAACGAATCCCTGCACATATTAACGCAATCCTACAGGAATAAAGCGTTAGACACCTTCATAAGAGGGTTGAATGGCGACCTACCAAGGTTGCTCGGTATGAAGGAACCTATTGACTTACCTCAGGCCCTTCACCTTTGTCAAAAACTGGATAACCAGAATTTCAGAACGAACCATGCCAACAGCGCAAGGCAATCGTATCAAAAACCGCAAGCAGCAAAAAATAATTACGCTTCGCGCACCCAGAATTTTTACCCCCAGTTAGCGCATGACGCACAACCAAGACAAGCAAATTGGCAAAATAATAATGCACGCTTTGCAAATGCAAATGCGCTACCCAGGCCACCGAAGCCACAACCGCGACCCGAGCCAATGGATGTCGACCAGACATTGCATTCGCGTAGGGTTAATTATATGAATAAACCGCAAAATCAGTACCAAGGGAAAGACCTGCAGAGGCTCCCACCCAGAAGGGAAACAAGGTAAATACAAAGGACTTTCCACATCTCAGAGCAGAAGGAAAGTGACCATTTAGAGGATGAACCCACAGATGTTCATTTTTTAAGCCTTATGAGCTCTTCGCTCCCCTATTTTGAGGCTAGGGCGGAGGGTGGAAAAATACTGAAGTTTTTAATAGACACAGGATCTAGTAAGAACTATATCCAACCACAATTGGTAAAAAAAATTATAAAAAACAAAAAACCATTTCACGCTAAATCAGTGGTTGGCGACATAAAAATTGAGGAACATACATATTTAAAGATGTTTAACCTCGATGATGAAATCAGATTTTATTTGATGCCATCATTAAAACCTTTTGATGGAGTCCTAGGAAATGATACTCTAAGGGATCTCGGAGCCATCCCACACACTAGTGAGAATTTTTTAATTATTAAAAATGGGAAAAAAATAAAGCTCAAACAGCTCCCCTCACAATCAGTGAACGTTATACAAATAAAGGACGAACACTTGTCATCTCAGCAGAAGATTGACATGAATAAAGTGATTCAAACATGTCCAAATTTATTCTCAGAACCAGATGAGAAATTAACATATACGACAAAAGTCGTCGGAGAAATAAGGTCGGTAAATGATACCCCTGTTTACTCAAAGCGTTATCCATATCCAGCATCTCTCAAAACAGAAGTTAAGAGGCAAGTAAAAAGCTTGTTAGTGGATGGAATTATAAGACCGTGTAGGTCTCCCTACAATTCACCAGTATGGATTGTTCCGAAAAAATCGGACTCAGAGGGCAATAAACAATACCGTATGGTAATAGACTATCGTAAGCTGAATTCGGTAACGACAGCAGATAGATATCCAATACCTGAAATATCCGAAGTGATTTCCAATTTAAGGGAAAATAAATTTTTTTCAGTATTGGATTTGAAAAGTGGTTTTCATCAAATTCCTCTAAAGGAATCTGATATTCAGAAGACTGCTTTTTCAATAAATAACGGCAAGTACGAATTTACGCGTTTGCCATTTGGGTTAAAAAATGCACCTTCAATTTTCCAACGGGCACTCGACCACATACTGCACGAGCATATTGGAAAATATTCTTACGTTTATATCGATGATATAATAATTTTTAGTAAGACAGAAGAGGAGCATCTTAACCACATAAAAAAAATATTTAAAACGCTTGAAGAAGCAAATATGAAAGTGCAGCTGGATAAATGCCACTTTTTTAAAGAAGATGTTGAATTTTTGGGATTTGTTATATCGCCGATTGGAGGAAACACCAATCCTGCCAAAGTGCAGACAATTGCGAATTTCCCTCAACCAAAATCCATAAAGGAGCTTCGCAGCTTTTTAGGTATGTCCGGATACTACCGCAAATTTATCAAGGACTATGCGAAGTTAGCAAAACCCCTGACATCTCTTTTAAGAGGGGATGAGGGGAGGATATCAAAGCATAAGTCTTCAAGAGTGAAGATAAATTTGAACGAAGAGGCAGTTAAAGCTTTTAACTGCATAAAACGCTCTCTCATTTCTAGAGACGTCATCCTTGCGTACCCAGACTATAAAAAACCATTTGAATTGGTAACAGATGCTTCCAATTTTTCTATTGGAGCGGTACTGTCGCAGGAATCAAGACCTATAGCATTCATCTCCAGAACATTAAATAGGGCCGAAGAGCATTACGCGGCCAATGAAAAAGAGATGCTAGCTATAATTTGGGCTTTAGACACATTCAGAAATTACCTTTACGGTTCAGCAAAGGTACTTATATTCACTGACCACCAACCTTTCACTTATGCATTAAGCAATAAAAATAATAATTCTAAGATGAAGAGATGGCAGGCAGCATTAGAAAAATACTCATATGAGTTGCTTTACAAGCCTGGCAAGCAGAACGTCGTTGCTGATGCATTGTCCAGAATTCCAAACGGAGAATCCGAAATTAACTCCTTGTCCATAGCAACAAATTCCGATGAAAGCTCATCACATAACTTAATATACAGTGTCGAAACACCGATTAACGCGTTTAAAAACCAAATTTTTTTGTATAAGGATACAACACAAAATTACCAATTCAAAATTGTATTTCCTACATACATATCGTATCGGAAACAAGTTATTCACAGGAGAATCTCGCTCAGATTTTGAAAAAATACTTAAACCCTTCTGTAGTAAATTGCGTACAAACTGAAGAGGACGTAATGGGAAAAATACAGGAACTGTATCCCATGCACTTTGGTAAATTTAAAATAAGATTTTCTCAAATACAAGTAGTGGATATAACAGATATCCAGCAACAGCAGGAAATCATTATTAAAGAACATAACAGAGCACATAGGAGTTGTAAAGAAAATAAATTACAAATTTTAAGGAAATATTACTTTCCAGGAATGGCAGGCAAAATTAAGAAACTAATTAAAACTTGCATTATATGCAAAGAAAACAAATACGACCGGCATCCGGCTAAACCAAAAATTCAAGCGACACCTATTCCAAAATTCCCAGGTCAAATAGTACACATTGACATACTTCATATGGGAAAACAGCTAATTTTATCGGCTGTAGACAAATTTTCAAAATATGCAATGGCAAAACCAATAAAATCTAAAGCGGCAGAGGACATAAGACAGCCCCTTAGGGATATTCTTTTTTCTCTCGTGCCAGAGACCTTAGTCATGGACAATGAGTTCGGCATAGAAATCCACCGAACAGCACCATATACAAGTTGCTCCAATGGTCAAGTGGAACGCTTTTATTCCACACTACAGGAAATTATAAGATGCCTTCAGTGCGACAAAAATCACCAATCTTTCAACGAACTTTTGGAAAGATCGGTCAAAGAGTATAACCACTCTGTGCACTCCACCACGAAAAAAAAACCAATTGAGTAATTTTTTGGTAGAAGAGTCAATAGCGACCCCCAATTATTAAATAAGCATAGGTTACATATATCAAACAAAATTAAGGATAAGCATGTAGAAGATTTAGCATATCATAATAGGAAAAGAAGAGCATTACAACAATATGCTCAAGGAGAAATAATTTTCGTTAAGATAAATAAGAGATTAGGAAATAAATTGGCATCTAGGTATAAGAGAGAAATAGTTTCGGAAAACTACAATACCACAGTTAAGACACAATCAGGGAGAATAGTACATAAAAATAATATTAAACAAAGTTAAAATTTTTGGTTTTTTTTACCATAGGGAAATTTCAACAAAATAACCAAGATGATTACCATTTTTGCACAACAAATCGACATAAAGGACTTAAATACATAGCAGGTACTATGGACAGTGACGACGAACAACAAATTATTAATAGATTAGACACAATACAAGAAAACGCCCAAAATACAGCGGACAAAGTAAATAATTTAATTTACACTAACAGACTTTTAACCGATCAAATTAGCAATATTACTAAACACATAAACGTACAACAAACACTTATACAAAATTACATTAGCATATTCAGCAGAATTACGCGGAATAAGATTAAAACTCTAGAAGACGAATTAGAATTCATTAAGCATGTATACCAGATAAATAACGACATACATATCACTTTTACAGGGTCACATAAATGACATCGGACAAGTTATTTTTTCAAGCAAACTAGGTATAATACCTACAGATATACTGACACAGACTGAACTTGACCTCATAAACGACTTTGACATATATAATAGTATAAAAGTAGCAGTAATTTTTCATAATGAAAATATCATAATAACACTACTAATACCAAATTTTCCTCCAATATCCTATCCAAAATTATTTTTGAACCCATTCCTGACCAAAAAAATTTATCACTAGTATTAGATGATTATGTAATATTAACTGATGAAAATAATAATTTATATAATAAAATTGTAGAAGATAACCTGGAAAAAAACTTCATCAAATTAGACAACAATTGTTTAGAAAATATTATTAAATTTAGAGAAGCTAATTGTAAACTAGAATCTTTAGTAAAAACAGCAATAAAAGAAATACTACCAGGAATATTAATATTTAAAAATTTTTATTCAATTATAACTCACAATTGTAACAAATTGGAAATTAAACAAACCGGAACTTTTTTAATCAAATTTGAAAATTGTAAAGTAATAGCTACAAATAAAACATTTGAAAATATTAAAATCAAAATGTACGATTCATTTGTTTTACCAAATAAAATCACAAAAATTAAAGAAAGCATAAATATTACTGAAACAGAATTAAAATTAGAGGAATTGTACTTAAAACAAAATGATCAACAAGAACACATTGAATTACTGTTTAAAAATAATAAAAGTGTTCACTTAATTAGTTTAAGTTCAGATTTATTAATTGTAATATCTATTATTGTAGTAATTTTTATCTTAACATGTATTAATAAATATAAAAAGAAATTAAATATATCGCCTAAACTGCATTCAACAAAACAAGATACTGCAAACACAAGAACCATAGCATAACTCATTTTTTCAACATCAACACCGATTGAGGACAATCGATTTAAGAGGGGAAGAGTTAACTTAGGGTAAGTTAAATACCACCCAAGCCGCTTGACATATGATAGCCACCATAAAACCCGAAACCGACCACCCAGCCAAGATGTCATAAATTAGGCACTTCAACGGACAGTCCAGATAATCAAATAACACAAATGTTATTCCGTTATTTGTTTTCCAATCATTGGCTACACTAAGTGGGCCTACATCAAACTAATTAATGATCAACTTAAGAAATGTCAATACTGCACATGTTGCCGAAATATAATTACCCATCATAAATTCGGCTGCACCAACAAACGCATAGCAAGACGACAATGCTAAATGGCACACAGCTACATATGTGGAACGGAAATCAGCAAACAATCAAATCAGGCGAACTGCACTTGTAAAACCAAGTGCAATCATAAACATGACCCACTCAACAAACAAACAAGTTGGGAACAGACGGAGTCAGCACAACAGTGACCGAAATAAATGTTGTAAACATTATCAGTACAACAATACATGGGAACCACCCGCTAAATTCATTCCCAGCACGCGGTCGCAGCGAAGCAGCATGAATTTACCACGCAGCAGAAACACAGACGCTACGCAGTGAAATGCAGATGCAGCACAGGCATAGCTAAGTATAAATAATAAGATTATTGTAACTTAGTTTTTAGATGCAATTCTCATAGCAATAAACGCGGTTATGCTGTCTTTTATACAGCCCGCAAAAAAATAAAACTTGTGTTTTATTAACTTATACATACATAGATGTGGTAGTACTTACGGTGTCGTATAACCGCTGACGGACTTTGACGCACCTAATTTGACGCTGACATATAATCCTACTGACTAATGCAACCTTGCAACGTTCAAAACTGACGCCAATGAACATTCTCGAAATTTAAAAACGAATCAGTTCAACCGAACCAATACGAAGCGCAGACGTGTTTTGTCATTATAATCTTAACGCAATAATTAACTTTTAAGGAACTATATTTTGAAAAACAACTTATTAATAAACTTAATATACTCTATTAAATAAACAACTTTGTTAAATAAACTTTAATAAAGTGTTTAAATCCACAAATTGGGGGCTCAACCAAACGTGAGTCGGTCTGTGAAGTGATATATTTTTGATGATCGATAATTTTTATGAAGGCTAAGAAAGAGAAGCCTGCGCGTAAGCTGAGTGTAAAATATATAAATGCGAATGTAAAACATAGATTAAAATTCCGTAAAGCTGAAACATTTAAAGAAACGATTTTAAAAGCAGTAAAATAATGTAAACTTTGTGCTGCAAATTATATAAAAGCCTTATAAAAATGTGGTAATAGCGTCGATGCAAAAGCATAATTGAAAAAATAAAAATAAAAAGCGCAAATGTGTATACGAACAATTATTCCATTAAGCCGAAAATCGACGAACGAACGATTGAGCACGCGAGCAATTATTAAAAAAAGGTTAATTGAAATGTGCCGAAAACCAACCAGCATTGCTTGAAAAAATGGGAATAGATAATCCAATAGCCTATAAGAGGGGAAATATTCAATATTCATAAGAACGACTGAGTACGCGAGCAATAAGCGAAAGACGTTAAATTGAATGTGCGAAAATTCAATCAACGAAGTTCAAAAACGGGGAAATGCTAAAAAGTGAAGCCGCAGAAGAGCATCAACTCAAAGTTAAGTGGAAGAAGAAGTAATATAAAAGGAATTCGATTTCGAAGCTGCAGCGAAGCGGATGGTAGTGAATGAAGAAATGAAGGAGTACTGCTGAAACAAAAACAGATGTAGACGTAATAAAACTACGTCAATAGTCAGAGAAAAAAAAAGATACAGATAAAGGATTGCTTAACGAAAGCGAAATGTAAAATGAATAGTTGTTGAAGAAGAAAATGTAGATGTAGAGAATATGTCGTGAGTTGCATGAAGAAGACGATAATAATGTAGGAACTGAGAATTCAGAATCAAAACAAAACGTTGTAAAATGCGAACAGCTTTGCAGTATAATACTAAACAGAGTATTGAAGTGAAATTTCCAAAGAAGTAAAGAAGTCAAAAGAGTTTTGTAAATAGAGTTGCAAGACTAGAATAAAAAAGGAAATTGCGTTAGCTATACGATTTCATTAACAAAAAGTAAAATGTTTTAATAAGCGAAGAAAAATGAAATTATTTAATATGAAATACTAAAAGAAGAAATAAAAAGTTATTTTAAAATGCAAATACGAACTCCGCATGAAATTAGATTGAACTTAATATTTTATAAGCTAAGCATTTATATTTTAAGAAATCTTACGAATATTTCTAAAATTTGTGTACAAGATGGAAAAAAGGAGTATTATAGAATTGACAGTAGAACAATTCAAAGAAAAATTGCGAGAAGTTAAATTGCTGACGACTGTACTTAAAAGAGAATTGCAAGATAGACTACTTCAACATTTTGGCCATGCTGAAAATGATTTAAGTGATAGTAAATCTGCTCACTCAATATATGAGGATGTTGTAAACGAAAGAGTGCGTCCGGGATTTGTGGGTCGGCCACTTCAGTTTTCTCCCAAAGATTTGATTGATAGTCTTTCGCAGTTTAAAGTTGTAGGTACATAGGCCACATGTACATCAATGGCTGAGAGAGTTCGAACAAAATGCTGAAGTTGTGGGATGGAGTGACCTACAAAAATTCATTTATGCGAAGTAATTACTGTTTAATATTCAAACATGGTCATTGTTCTTGTCGCGCCGGAGTTGCAAATAAGAACTGTGTTACCTTGTACATACGTGTATTTAGTAAAGTTTTATTTCCTAAGGAAATTTACAATAAATGTTTTAGTATTTGGTAACTATGAGTAAGCAAGTTTACTTACGCTTTTGTGCGTCCTCCTGCTGCTGGTGCGACCAAGAACAACCAAAATTAATTTAAATACTTCTCGCGAAACTTTTATTCATGACAATTGCGCCAGGGTTATCTAATGCACATTTAGCTGTTACTACACTCGGTCGCAATCCAGAGGCAGGACTACGCATTCACAATGGTACAGCAATTATAGTAAGATATAAATTATCGTTGTTCTTAACATCCCAGCCTCCGTGAATCTAGCCCAGCTTAGATTCACCGATGTCTAGCTTCGCTAGGATGCAGGCCGGTCGCTTGAAAACTCCTAGTTTGGTCTTCACTTTGGCTGCTCTAACATGGAGATCCTTGCCTGGATACACCTCGATCACTCTTCCCATTAGCCATTTGGAACGGTGGACACTAGCATCGCAGATCAGGACAACATCACCCACCTTTAACGCTTCGACTGGTTGGTACCACTTGGTTCTGCGGCATAAATCAGGAAGATATTCCGCAAGCCACTTCTTCCAGAATCGATGTTGGATTTGCTGTATTTTGCGCCACTGCTTTCGGGTTGCACGTAGCTTCTCTTGCAATGGACTAGGCGTCTGGTCAGAATTCATGGTGCCTAAAAGAAAGTGATTAGGAGTAAGGGGTTTATCGGTAGGGGAATCGAGAGGTATATGAGTTAGTGGTCGCGAGTTCACAATATTCTCAGCTTCACACATAAGGCTATACAGGCTGTGCTCTTGTAGACTTTCGTTATACAATGCGTTACCCATCGCTTTCTTCACGCTTCGTACTAGCCGCTCCCAGCAACCGCCTTCGTGAGGGTTACGTGGACAATTGAATACCCATTCGATGCCGACTTTGGACAGCGCATCAGCAATCCTTCCAGATTCAAACTCGGATAGCTGCCGCTTCAATTCCCTGTCTGATCTAACAAAATTTGTGTCATTATCGGAACGAATGCGCACGGGAGTACCGCGCCGATTTATAAAATTGCTAATGCACATTAAACACTTGTCAGTCGACAAATCCTTGGCTAACTCGAGATGAACCGCGCGTATGGTTAGGCATGTAAAAAGCGCTATTCAGCGTTTCTCGCTGCGCCGACCTATTGTCACGACGAACGGCCCCATGTAGTCCAATCCGACATAGGATAATGGTCTTACGAACGGAGTAACTCGATCCTCAGGTAGTTGCCCCATCATTGGTATTGCGGGCTTAGCACGATTTTTTTGACACACGACGCACCTTTTAGTGGCTCGCTTGACTTATGCCTGCAATCGAGGAATCCAGTAACGTTTTCGAATCTCTGAGATTATCGTGTCATCATTTTGGTGACGCCAGGCGCAGTGATAAAAGTCTACAATCAAGTCAACGACACGATGAACCTTAGGAAGTATAATCGGTCGACGAGTATATGGAGAAATGGACACGGCGTTGTTCAATCTTCCGTTTATTCGTATTACTCCGGATTCATCATGGTGTCAATTTCCGCAGTGAGCTTTTGCGTTCCACTAGTCCATGTAAGCTCAGGGATTTATAATCGTCATCATTAGCTTCCATTTGAAGAACACGACAAATTACCAAATCTGCTCTCTCCATGTCTGATGGCCAAGCCAGTGTATTTTCTTTCATCCGGGCGGCGCCTGCAATTGTCATAAAAGCGCAAGACCCAACTGAATACTCGTTTTATACGCTGACATGTGGAATATCTTTCGAAGAATTTTAAATGTTTAAACATAACTATAAAAATTGGTTTGGGTCTTAGCTCTTTGTTCGTTTCCTCTATTTGCGTTGATGATGGCCAGTAACTTTCGTTTTGCAGTAGAAACGTTGGTCCGCTTGTCCAAGGCGATTCCTTTCTAGCATCTCTTATTCTCGTTCCGAAGTCGGCAGGATTTAGTCCACTGGGGAGCCATCGCCATTCATCCGAATTACTTCCTTCCAATATCTCGTTCACTCTGTGAGCCACGTAGGGTTTGTAGCGTCTATGGTCTGATTTGGTCCATGATATCGCTGTTTTTGAGTCGTTCCACATAACTACTCTTGAAGGGTAACGTCGTGACTTTGGATGATGAGCTGACGTAGACGAGTAGCCAACACCGCGGATTGTAGCTCCAATCGGGGAATTGAGGTCAATTTTAGTGGGGCACATCTGGTCTTTCCCAGTACAAACGCTAATCGAACTTTCATGGGCGCTTCGGCAATCCTCCAGTAGGCCACCGCTGCGTAGGCCAACTCACTGGCATCTGCAAATATGTGAAGTTCCACTGGAAGGCTAACGAAGTATGTGTTGTAACATCGCGGTACACTGAGACTACCCAAGTCACCAAGCATCCCGACCCATTTTTCCCAGAGAGCTCCTGCATCCGTCGGTATTTCATCGTCCCAGTCGACTTGCTTCCTCCAGGTCAGTTGCAGTATAAGCTTGGCCACCAACGAACACTCTGCTGCCAGGCCGAACGGATCGAAGATGGACATTGAGACACTTAGCGCTTCCCGTTTAGTTGGTAATCTCTTTCCGTTTAGCAAATTGTTGTCAATCTTTTCCAGCGCTTTTGCAAAACAAAGTGTGTCCTCACTCGTATCCCAGCACATGCCGAGTACCTTTTGAAAACTTCCCGCTTCTTTATCGAGGCTAAAAACTTGACGATCTTCAAGATTTCCATTAAATTTTCGGTTAACCAATGCGGAATTAGAGGCAGAACGTTTTAAATCAAAACCAGCTTCTTTATGTATACAGACGATTTCGGGAAGGATTTGCATTGCATCGCGTTCACTGGAAAAGGAGTGAACCAAATCGTCGACGTAATGATTGTTAATTATGGCGCTAACGGCATCAGGAAACTTATCTTTAAACTGTGGAGCGTTATGGTTTTTTACGTATTGAGCCGAACTAGGTGAGCAAGTCGCTCCGAATGTCATAACTGCCATCGCGTACTCTTTGATTGGCTCGTTCGAGGTGGGTCTCCAGAGGAATCTTTGACCTGCCTGATCGTCCTCTCGCATTTTCACCTTGTGAAACATTTCGACGATATCCGCGCATACTCCGACCCTTCGTTGGCGAAATTTCATTAAGACTACGGATAGAGGCTGACACTGGCCGGGACCACTTAACAACGCAGAGTTAAGAGAGCAGCCGTCAACCTTTGCTGCAGCATCGAATACTAATCTTGTTTTTCCTGGTTTCTTGGGGTTGTATACTGAAAAATGAGGTAGATACCACGTGCGACCACCTTTAACCAATGATTCATCCTCGCTTAGTTGCCTTGAGTACCCATGTCGCAAGTATTCGGCCATGACGCCCACATAGTCTTGTTTGAAGTTGGTGTCACGTTCGAATTTCTTCTCCAACAGAAGCAGCCGTTTTTCTGCCATTAGCCGGCTATTTGGTAGCTTTGGATCATTACATCTCCACAGAAGTCCGGTCTCGTAACGCTCGCCCTTACCCGCCGTCGTAATCTGCAATAGAGACTTAGCTCTCCTAACGTCTTCGCTTTCGACATTTTCGGCACATCGCACACCTAGGTCGTCGCTGGCGATGAACTCTTTCACCAACCGATCCAGTGCGTCGCCCTGGTTGCAATCAGAATGCGTAAGGAACAAGTGATGTACATCCTCGACTAGTCCCCTGTCTGCAGGACCGTACACGACCCAACCCAGCTTAGTCAGGATTACTGCAGGACCTTTCCATCCATCTCTGGCAACCCGATGTGCCACTCCAAGGTGCGCGTTATCTACTCCTATCAGTAACTCTGGAATGACTTCATTATAGTTGCATATGGGTAGCTTTTTCATGTGACGGTACTTCGATGAAAGCTCCTCGATGTTTAGCGTCTGCATTGGCAGTCGAAGATCAGGCACTGTATTTACGTTTTTCAGATTAAATATTCTGCTATGTTTTCTTATCCTAGAAATTCCAAAATCCATGCGTGTAGACATTTCGGTTGCTGTATTACTTCCGAACCATTGAAGCGTCAACTTCTCGCTTTTACCTTTCAGCCCAAGTTTTACTGCCAAACCTTCGTTCATCAATGTAATTGCCGAACCTTCATCGAGAAATGCATACGTAGTAATTTCTTTTTTCCCAGCGTATAACCTTACCGGTATGATTTTAAAGAAAACCTTTCTATTTGTATAATTTACAACGGCGCTAGTAAACTTGGGATGCGCTTGTTTGTTATTTATTTCATCGATACGTTCATGCAAGAGCCTATGCGTCCCTCTAGCCCCTGCGCTTTGACTTCGTTATGAACAACGATTACCTGAATGGCCAGGTCGCAGACAGCAAAACAAAGCTTGTGCAGACGGGCGACTCTCCATCGCTGATTACAAGGCATGTCTAAAAACTGCTTGCACTTAACCACTTCGTGATCTTCTGAACAAATTCGGCAAGCCTTACTGCTTGCCTCCACCTCGTTGGAGTAAAAAAATCGTTGACGTTGGTCGTTACATGTTGCTGGCTTTAAGCGCTCGTTCAAATCGACGCATACCACGCTAACGACTCGAGCTAATTCTTGCAGCCAATCGCTGAAGTCTACTATAGATGGTCGCGGAGTGATTGTAATCGCGTGCCTAGCGCCTTCGCTGCACAGGTAGTTTCGTCAACATTTCATCCATCAGTGTCGGGTTGCATAGGTGATGATCACAGTTGGCAGATTTTAAAAAGGAAGCCAGGTTCTGTACCTTGGTTGCAAAAGGTATTAGCGATTCGATTTGATTTTCCAAAATACTAGGTACATCGCGGATTTTGCTAATCTGACTTTTCACTAACAAGTCTGGACTACCAAATCGTTCCTCCAACGTCTTCATGACTCGCAAAACGTTGCTGCTATGGATCAGTAAACATTCGACGGTATGCCTGGCTTTACCCTTAATGGCCTTTTGCAAACGCATCATGTTCTGCCGATCATTGTAACCATGTTCTTCAGAGGTCATGTTGAATGCTTCCCTAAACATTGGCCAGTCCTCTGGCCGCCCATCGAACTGGGGTAGATCGTGTTATTTGCGGTGATCTGTTCTATTTGCTGCGAGCGTACGGTTTAATTCGACTAGAACGGATGATAATGTAGACGTATTACTATCACTGTCTGCATTTGTAGTTGGCCGTGGGTCAATAACACCTGTCATATGACCTTCCCTCAAACGATGGTTGCTGTTATCCAGCTCGACCTGTAGCGCATTAATTTTCTCCATCATTTGACTAAGCCTAATTTCTAATGTATTGCTACTCGCTGCATTTTCTACAACCGTTTCGTTTAAATCGTCGCTATTTCTTTCTGCAGTACTACTGGATGTTGAACGAGTTTGTGGCATCGCGACGAATGGAACGAATGCAATTTATGAAACAGCGGTTAACTGATTTTTTTTCTCAAGTATTACTAACGGCTCACGTACCGTATGCCCTTTTTTCGACCTAACCTCTAATGCCTGCACCACTACCTGACCACCTAATTTCTTAATCACTTCTATAGCTTCTTACCTGACCACTTTGACTGCAACAGTGTCCAACGTTTCGTCTGGTGCCCGTTTAAATCCTCTTTATTTGGTGCAGCTGCGTCTAGTCCTGGACCTAGGCGCACGACTCCTTGCTATCACTCCACCAACTTAAAAGCGAAATAAAAATTGTTCTTGTCGCGCCGGAGTTGCAAATAAGAACTGTGTTACCTTGTACATACGTGTATTTAGTAAAGTTTTATTTCCTAAGGAAATTTACAATAAATGTTTTAGTATTTGGTAACTATGAGTAAGCAAGTTTACTTACGCTTTTGTGCGTCCTCCTGCTGCTGGTGCGACCAAGAACAACCGAAATTAATTTAAATACTTCTCGCGAAACTTTATTCATGACAATTGCGCCAGGGTTATCTAATGCACATTTAGCTTTTATTACACTCGGTCGCAATCCAGAGGCAGGACTACGCATTCACAATGGTACAGCAATTATAGTAAGATATAAATTATCGTTGTTATTAACAGTCATCTCGTAAAAGTGCTTTGATAAATGGTCGGGTATCCGCAGCTGCCGTTCATAGAATGATGAGGAATAGGAAAAGATATACAAATGAAAGTTTACTAGAATATATTTACTCATTGATGGAAATAGGCAGTTGAATTGAGCTAGATGAAGCGAGTATTATATATTATTTTATTGAGGGAATTGCAGACACAAGAGTGAATAAAGCAATCTTGTATGAGGCGAGAAGTATTGATGAGCTACAGATTCAGGTGTTTGAAAAAGTGCGTGGTGCACAAATTCTCCAAAATAAATCCTTTTCGAGCGCTACAGTAGCAAAAATGTTGACGTTAAAAAAGAAAGAAACTGTTTTATGTGTGGCAGCGCGGCGCATTTGGCCAAAGAATGTACTCATTCGCAAACTAAATGTTTTAATTGCAGCCATTTCGGTCATAAATCATTTGAATGCAAATCGGCTAAAAAATAACAAAAACCAAAACAAAATACAGCTAATACAGCTAATACAGTAAACGACTGGGGCGAGTTAAAATTCAAAAATGTAAAGTTTATTGAAACCAATTTTAGTTTTTCAGCATTGATTGATACAGACTGTAACCTGTGCCTTATGAGATTTGACACGTTAAAAAAGAGTTGTATGGAAGTGCAACTTAAGTTGGAGCAAAAAGGGTTGTGCGGAATTGAGGGTTGTAAAATTTTCACAATCGGAAGTTTTCATACTAAAATTTAAATGGACTGTATCGTATTTAATTTGAAATTTTATTTAATAAAAGACGACGACATAAATTACGCGGCTATTATAGGCAATGCTGCATTAGAGGTAGCAGATTTAATTGTGACGAAAGAACAGGCTAAGTTTAAGGCAAAATTAAACCAAGTAACCGACATTAAAAACGCAAAAGTAGATAAACCTGATTTGAAAAATGTTGACAGTAAGGGAAAGCAAACGGCTTGGATTGGGAACTAGAAGGAAAATGTTGATTCGAAACAAGAACTTAAGACAAACCACTTACCTGCACATCTTTTTATAGAAATAAGGGATTTGTTTGATCAGTACGTGTCAGCCAATAAAGTAAAGCCTCAGGTAGAAATGAAGATTTTACTTCGTGATGAAGTTCCGGTATATCAAGGACCGAGACGAATGTCATATGAAAACCAGACTTTTGTTGAGAAACAAATTTCAGAATGGCTCTATAGTAAAATTATATAGCCTAGTGTTTCTGAATACGCAACTCCAATAGTGTTAGTGTCGAAAAAAGACGGAAGGAAGCGCTTATGTTGCGACTACCGTAGACTTAATGAAAAAATTATCAGAGTAAATTCTCCTATGGCACTAATAGACGACTTGATATATAGGTTACAAGAAGCTAAGGTATATACAAATCTAGATTTGAAAAATGGGTATTTTCATGTTCCGATTCTTAACGACTCAAAGAAGTGCACTGCTTTCATAACCCACAACGGACAATTTGAGTGAAACTTTGTAGCTTTTGGCCTTTCAAACGCTCCATCTGTTTTCAGTAGGTATATTAATATTGTCTTTAAGCCTTTGATCCAAAGCGGACATGTAATTGTATACATGGACGATGTTGTTATCCCAGCAAAAGATGAAGAAGACGGATTAGAGCAATTACGTACTGTTTTAAAGGAAGCAGCTGAAAATGGATTACAAATTAAGTGGTCAAAGTGCCAGTTCCTACAAAGAAGGATAGGTTTTATAGGATATAATATTGAAAACGGTACAATTACTCCATCATTGGAAAAAAGAGAATTGCTGCCAAACTTTCCATGTCCAAAAGATAGAAAGGCAGTGCAGCGGCTTATCGGTCTTACCTCTTACCTTAGACGGTTTATCGAAAACTACGCATTAACAGCAAACCCCTTCACAGACCTATTAAGACTTGATGCAAAATTTCGAATGGGCGACAAAGAGATAACCTCATTAAATCAACTGAAGGAGACATTAGTTAAATCCCCTGTTTTAAAACTATACAATCCAAATGCTTATTCAGAAATTCACACG
This sequence comes from Philophylla caesio, assembly GCA_963971545.1. NCBI lineage: Eukaryota > Metazoa > Arthropoda > Insecta > Diptera > Tephritidae > Philophylla > Philophylla caesio. The sequence goes on from OZ020605.1 coordinate 50,727,469, forward strand.
GACGCTTGCAAAAACGGATACGGAGCTGTACTGCTCCAAAAGGATATTCACGACCAAACTCTGCATCCGGGTCAATGCATGAGTCGGAAAACATCGGCGGCAGAGGAGTGCTATCATTCCTATCAGAGAACGGCATTGAGTGCGCTCGAGTGTGCATATTCATCATCCCTAAAATTTGATACAAGCAAGCACAGCCGTCTGCTGCTGTGCGCTCATTCATGCTCACTCATAAACATAAGGCTGACATGTGCGGGATATATCATTACATTTTCGAGTGTGGTAGTTCACATGATTGGCCCTACATGTGAAGGCGCAAACTTGCGCATGTACACACTCGAGTGCACTCGGGCATTTACTAATGGCGATATCTTTTCTACAAAAAATGTTGCACTTCATTGCCCCGCTCTTGTGTGTACGTGCGCAGAGGGCAATGTTAAGGCAACATTTTCTGTAGAAAAGAAAACGCCATAAGTATTTATCCTATTATTTACAGATAAAAGAAACGACTTAGTTAATTTTAATTAATATGTATTGTATACATTTATTTAACAAAAACATTTCATGAGATCCAACATGTAGGGTTAGTATTTAAAAAATTTTTAAATAGTAGGAGTTAAATTTAAAATAAACATTTCATAAGACTTAATTTAATTTCAAAGTTCTTAATCTGCTAGATAGAAAATTAAAGTTATAGGAACAAAAATCACATTTCAAAAACTGCAGTATCTGCCATCTCACGTAAAAAAAACAATACAAAAAATACGATAGAAAACACACTTAAGATCGCTAATCAACTACTGCTTGCAAAGAAAAATATTGTTACGGGTAACCCGAGTGGCTCGCAAACAACACTCGAGTGTCGCCAGCGTTTGTCGCCGGCGAGTGTGTTACATACATGCAACTTTGTATGCTGACGCAAATTTGTCCGACGGATAATGTAGCGAGCATGTATGCATCGTCATGATCGTATTGATCTATGAGCACACAGACAAGCGACGGTTTGTACACGAAAACAACAAAGCATGCAAAATACCGCTACATGCGCGAGTATACACACAATTTCTGCACTCGTTGCAGTTCTCTGATTCCTATGAATAAGAAGGAGAGGTGGGTAACTCAGCACTGAGTTGAGTTACTGAGCTGACTCTTAGCGATGAGCCGCTCGCTGAGACTCACTTCCAAAAAAAATTGTGACTCAGTAGCTCAGCTATAAATTTCAGACATCTTACTGAGCGGCGAGTCGATGAGTGTATCAGCACTGAGAATCAAAGATGAGCTGATACAAAGCTCTTTGTTTAGTGCACAGATACTCTGTAAGAAATGGTATTTGGGAGTTTTTATTGCATTTTTGGAGATTTTGCAGTTTTTCGCCACCTTTGAGGTATGCAAAATATATGTGATGAATATGCGTGTTCACTTAGAAATAAAGTTAAGTGTCCGTAAAACCTTTTTAAAATAAAACTCAATATTTGCATGTAAATCCCTAAAATAGAGTATTTAATTTAATTCTCAAGCTAAAAATGTCAACACATATTTCGCCAAATAATAACATTAAGTAGCTTATTTAGCCAAATAAAAATGTTATGATTCTAAGAGCCTTTTTGCGTGCTAGCCCATGATTGGGATTTGATTCCAGCCCAAAACCTATGAGGCGAAAGGGGGAATTTTCATATCATATTATTTATGGCGTTATCCCTTGTGCTGCCACTTTAATTATTCAACGTTCATCGTGCACCTTTCCACGATAACAGTGCTGCCGTAGTTGCACAGAGCGACACAATTATGAAATGAGTCGTAACTCAATTGTACTACCTCACTGAGCTGACTCACTTAATTGAGCAAGAGTCATTGAGTCAACTCGCGAAAATTAGCTAATAAGAAGGGTAAGCTATTATTAAATGGAAAATATATATTTTTGGTAAATTTTTAGTTGTTTTTCGGCCTTATTGATTTTAATAATTGACAATTTTATTGAGCTCGAGGCCAGTTTATAGAAGATTTTATTGGAAAAATAACAGCAGTTTTTAAAATGGTAGAAGTTATAGTACTATTTCGGAAATCACCACATTTCCTCATCAGACTTCTTTTTTTTTTATTTTTTTTTTTTTATATTTATTCTTCATAACCACTTCTCCAAGGCTATGAACCAAGGAGCTCGGAGTTGCAAAGCCAACACTCTAAATGCTGTGCTACGCTAGCCGAGTGGACTGCGTCGTTTTTCCATCTTCCTTAAACAAACCAACTACAAACAAGAGCAACTGATCAGCTGCTATTTAAACTTGTTTGTGTGGTTGTTGTTTGTGTGTTTGCAATTCTGTGTGCGAATTTCATTGGTTTTTACCAATGGCTTGTAATTCTTAGAACGCATTTCAGGTGTGCTCATCCTTGCATATATGAATTTTTAGTTGTTTTTCGGCCTTATTGATTTTAATAATTGACAATTTTATTGAGCTCGAGGCCAGTTTATAGAAAATTTTATTGGAAAAATAACAGTTTTTAAAATGGTAGAAGTTATAGTACTATTTCGGAAATCACCACATTTCCTCATCAGACTTCTTTTTTTTTTTTTTTTTTTTTATATTTATTCTTCATAACCACTTCTCCAAGGCTATGAACCAAGGAGCTCGGAGTTGCAAAGCCAACACGCTAAATGCTGTGCTACGCTAGCCGAGTGGACTGCGTCGTTTTTCCATCTTCCTTAAACAAACCAACTACAAACAAGAGCAACTGATCTGCTGCTATTTAAACTTGTTTGTGTGGTTGTTGTTTGTGTGTTTGCAATTCTGTGTGCGAATTTCATTGGTTTTTACCAATGGCTTGTAATTCTTAGAATGCATTTCAGGTGTGCTCATCCTTGCATATATGAATTTTTAGTTGTTTTTCGGTCAATTGTCAATTATTAAAATCAATAAGGCCGAAAAACAACTAAAAATTCATATATGCAAGGATGAGCACACCTGAAATGCATTCTAAGAATTACAAGCCATTGGTAAAAACCAATAAAATTCGCACACAGAATTGCAAACACACAAACAACAACCACACAAACAAGTTTAAATAGCAGCAGATCAGTTGCTCTTGTTTGTATTTGGTTTGTTTAAGGAAGATGGAAAAACGACGCAGTCCACTCGGCTAGCGTAGCACAGCATTTAGCGTGTTGGCTTTGCAACTCCGAGCTCCTTGGTTCACAGCCTTGGAGAAGTGGTTATGAAGAATAAATATAAAAAAAAAAAAAAAAAAGAAGTCTGATGAGGAAATGTGGTGATTTCCGAAATAGTACTATAACTTCTACCATTTTAAAAACTGTTGTTATTTTTCCAATAAAATCTTCTATAAACTGGCCTCGAGCTCAATAAAATTGTCAATTATTAAAATCAATAAGGCCGAAAAACAACTAAAAATTCATATATGCAAGGATGAGCACACCTGAAATGCATTCTAAGAATTACAAGCCATTGGTAAAAACCAATGAAATTCGCACACAGAATTGCAAACACACAAACAACAATCACACAAACAAGTTTAAATAGCAGCAGATCAGTTGCTCTTGTTTGTAGTTGGTTTGTTTAAGGAAGATGGAAAAACGACGCAGTCCACTCGGCTAGCGTAGCACAGCATTTAGCGTGTTGGCTTTGCAACTCCGAGCTCCTTGGTTCATAGCCTTGGAGAAGTGGTTATGAAGAATAAATATAAAAAAAAAAGAAAAAAAAAGAAGTCTGATGAGGAAATATGGTGATTTCCGAAATAGTACTATAACTTCTACCATTTTAAAAACTGTTGTTATTTTTCCAATAAAATCTTCTATAAACTGGCCTCGAGCTCAATAAAATTGTCAATTATTAAAATCAATAAGGCCGAAAAACAACTAAAAATTGATATATGCAAGGATGAGCACACCTGAAATGCATTCTAAGAATTACAAGCCATTGGTAAAAACCAATGAAATTCGCACACAGAATTGCAAACATACAAACAACAACCACACAAACAAGTTTAAATAGCAGCAGATCAGTTGCTCTTGTTTGTAGTTGGTTTGTTTAAGGAAGATGGAAAAACGACGCAGTCCACTCGGCTAGCGTAGCACAGCATTTAGCGTGTTGGCTTTGCAACTCCGAGCTCCTTGGTTCATAGCCTTGGAGAAGTGGTTATGAAGAATAAATATAAAAAAAAAAAAAAAAAAAAAAAGAAGTCTGATGAGGAACTGTGGTGATTTCCGAAATAGTACTATAACTTCTACCATTTTAAAAACTGTTGTTATTTTTCCAATAAAATCTTCTATAAACTGGCTTCGAGCTCAATAAAATTGTCAATTATTAAAATCAATAAGGCCGAAAAACAACTAAAAATTCATATATGCAAGGATGAGCACACCTGAAATGCATTCTAAGAATTACAAGCCATTGGTAAAAACCAATGAAATTCGCACACAGAATTGCAAACACACAAACTCCGAGCTCCTTGGTTCATAGCCTTGGAGAAGTGGTTATGAAGAATAAATATAAAAAAAAAAGAAAAAAAAAGAAGTCTGATGAGGAAATATGGTGATTTCCGAAATAGTACTATAACTTCTACCATTTTAAAAACTGTTGTTATTTTTCCAATAAAATCTTCTATAAACTGGCCTCGAGCTCAATAAAATTGTCAATTATTAAAATCAATAAGGCCGAAAAACAACTAAAAATTGATATATGCAAGGATGAGCACACCTGAAATGCATTCTAAGAATTACAAGCCATTGGTAAAAACCAATGAAATTCGCACACAGAATTGCAAACATACAAACAACAACCACACAAACAAGTTTAAATAGCAGCAGATCAGTTGCTCTTGTTTGTAGTTGGTTTGTTTAAGGAAGATGGAAAAACTACGCAGTCCACTCGGCTAGCGTAGCACAGCATTTAGCGTGTTGGCTTTGCAACTCCGAGCTCCTTGGTTCATAGCCTTGGAGAAGTGGTTATGAAGAATAAATATAAAAAAAAAAAAAAAAAAAAAAGAAGTCTGATGAGGAAATGTGGTGATTTCCGAAATAGTACTATAACTTCTACCATTTTAAAAACTGTTGTTATTTTTCCAATAAAATCTTCTATAAACTGGCTTCGAGCTCAATAAAATTGTCAATTATTAAAATCAATAAGGCCGAAAAACAACTAAAAATTCATATATGCAAGGATGAGCACACCTGAAATGCATTCTAAGAATTACAAGCCATTGGTAAAAACCAATGAAATTCGCACACAGAATTGCAAACACACAAACAACAACCACACAAACAAGTTTAAATAGCAGCAGATCAGTTGCTCTTGTTTGTAGTTGGTTTGTTTAAGGAAGATGGAAAAACGACGCAGTCCACTCGGCTAGCGTAGCACAGCATTTAGCGTGTTGGCTTTGCAACTCCGAGCTCCTTGGTTCATAGCCTTGGAGAAGTGGTTATGAAGAATAAATATAAAAAAAAAAAAAAAAAGAAGTCTGATGAGGAAATGTGGTGATTTCCGAAATAGTACTGTAAAATCGCGGGTATTATTTGCTTGTGAGCTCAGATGTACCGGATTTTATTTGGTTTGATTGTGCAAGAAAAGTAAAGAAAAATAAAACGCAAGAAGGTTTTAGTTTTTTCGTTATAATATATATGTGTTTGTGTGTATTTAAAATATTTTGATGAATCATATTTTACAAAGATTAGTTTACCTTGATGAGGCTGGTAGCTCGCTGTCTTCACTTTAACTCGGTCAAAAAAGAAGTGTCCGCAGAAGCAGAACGGTTTTGTGTCCGAACCGTCGGACCATATAAATCAGGGGAAAATTAACGAGAAAATGTTTATCCGGCGGGAAAATGTAAACGGAAGAAATTGAGTGAAAGTGTCAATTTGTACGTGTGTGTAAACTTATGTGTGTGCTCATCCACACACACACACAACTACATGAAAGCCGTGCATAAGTGTGACCGCTGCACATTAGGGCGGGTCGTTTATTGGCGGTTGATTTGAGTTTTAGGCATAGAGGCCTAAACATGCCGCCCCCCTTGCGGTACGCAACATGGCCAAAACGAGTAAAAACTTTGAGCTACCAGCGTCACGTACATACATATGAAGAAACTTAGGAATATTGAATACCGCTGTCCTCTGTCACCATTGCCAGGATCTTGCACCAACAGTATCGTTCCTCATCACCTCTCTTAACCTAGAAGGCTGGGGGAGAAAATGTTGTACATTACAAAAAAAATATACGTGGTTATCTTTCAATGCACTCTAATATCGTAAAAAAAAGAAAGGGGATACAATTTTTAACTTCTTATTTATCTTTATTACATTTTTTTTTTGTATATATATTTTTATTTTGATTTGTATATATATATTTTTAATTTAAAAGGATGGGCGGCACGCCCCGGCCAGAGTCCACCCAAAGATGGTGCTCTGTGCCACTAGGGGGCCAAATGTCTGGGGTAATAACCCGGGCAGCACTATGTCGGCGTATACATCCGCGCCGAGTGCCAGGCGGATGGTTGATGTCGCAAAAATTTTTGGGTCAGCAAGCTTGATGTGGGTGTACGGTGTTGCGACTGCTGGGTCCACATTTGTGGTGGGCGATATCCCAAGCGCGCGCTTTACTACAAGGGCGTGAGTTGCCACCCGCTTGTTCTGCCCGTGTTTGCCGCGAAGACAGAGGAAGCAGCCCCTTTGTCCCCCAATGCGCGTCTCCGGAAGACCCAGCTCCTCGACCAGGTCTGCTGCGATGACGGTGTTAGGCGTACACGCGTTTATAAGTGCGCGGACCAGATGAAGGCGCCCTCCTGCTTCCACCTTCACAACGGCTGTCGGCGCAATTGCAATGGTAGGTTGCAGCGACGGTCTGACAATTGCGCTCCGAAACGTCGAATTATGGGATAGCTGGCGAGGCCTAGTCGCCAGTCTATCTTCTCGGCGGAGTTTTCTGGTTGGATGCAGGCGGAAAGGCCGTGTTTCCGCTCTGCGCTTGTTGGTCTCGCCACAGGGAGGTAATCGTCTCTTATTGTTAACTTTCTCATGTTGTAGTAGAGGCCGGAAAGACCGTGTTTCCAGTCCCCTCGGGGTCGGCGAGCGGAGAGGCCTCGTCTCCGTTTCGCCCGCTGTAGCTTCGCTTTCGAGATCTGGACGGAACGGCCTCGATTCCGTTCCAGAGTCCGAAGCGTACAGGGAGAGTGTGCCATCTACCTCGGCTTCTTCTACTTGCACACTCCAAGGCTTATTGGGGCTCTCGCTCATTTCTTTACGTGGGGCCCTCCACGATTCGCGTTTGCTTGGTGAGCTGTCCTCTAGATGGAGTGTCGAGTGGTGCTTCTCTCCACACCGTCGGCATCTTCCTTCGCTTTGGCACTCTTTAATTTGGTGCCCTATTGCCAAACAATTAGTACAAAAGCGCCCCAAGAGCGCTTCGCGCATGCGCTCCTCCACTGATTTGCTGCGGTACACCGGGCAAAGGCGGATTGGGTGCCTGGCATCACAAAGCCGGCATGTTTGTGGAAAACGCTGTCCACTTTTCTCGGCTTTTTTACGGAGCGTAGTATAACTAGTCATTGTTGCTAAAAATTAAGGGTTTAGAAATACAATACGTTTTTAACACGCTCCTGTTCATGAAATTGGGTTGGGTGGCGAGCGATATTTCCATTCATTACATGGAATTGTAATAAAAATTTGATTTAGGCAAGTGCGATTTTGGCCTTATAAAGCTACACAATTATTTCTTGTGTGAGCGTGGTGTAATTCTCGTAATAAGTTATGGCAATTGGGTTGGGTGGCGAGCGATATTTCCATTCATTACATGGAATTGTAGTAAAAATTTGATTTAGGCAAGTGCGATTTTGGCCTTATAAAGCTACACAATTATTTCTTGTGTGAGCGTGGTGTAATTCTCGTAATAAGTTATGGCAATTGGCTAATGGGCAGCACTGGTGTCGTTGCCCAGAGTTGCAAATATAAATGCTGAATATAAGTTGGGAGATTTTTAGGGGTTTAGCCAAGCTTGGCACCCAATTTCTACCCACCCGAAAAAGTTTGAATATCACTGGCATAGAACGAGCGCAGGGTGACTCGCATGCGAATTAACGCAACTACCAATCTTAGTTTCTTTTGCGTTAATGATGTCTCTTGGACATGATGAATAATTAGAATATAGGTTATTCTTTATAAGATTGGTGATTTTGTCATACAAGTGAAAGGTGTGTACAAAAAAAAGCATCTAAAATGAGCACACTATAAAAAATTGCAGGTTATTGAGAGTGGGTGCTAAGTGTTATATTTGCATTCATTTGTGGAACGAGTGTGTATACAGAATGCCATTGAGGGAAATTCACTGAATTATTCATTCAGCTAAATTTTCTGTATACCATCGTTGAGATGTCAATTGAAAGTCAACTACTTTTCACACACCATGAGGTAAAAACGGGGTAAGTAGTATTTCCTTTGACTTTTTCATTTTACTCTTGTTAATTTTTTTATTCTTTTATGTAATTATGTCGTTAAAGATACAATGGAGCATTTGGACACACTGGAATAAGAGCGACGATGTTGCTACAGAGCAAGTACAACGTACCATACAAAAAAACTCTACCAAATGGATTATATGATCCCAATTCGCAGATTCGCTCGTCGGTGGCGCATACCCCTTCCACCACTGCCATGACTGACTGGCCAACAGTTTGGACAGAGTTATTTGATATTATAATCAAGTGCTTGGGTGGCAATGAAGACTCTATACATGATGCTATGCATGCGGATTGACAATACGCAATGCGAATATCTTCGGGAGTGGCGGATTTCATTAACGCATCCATTGTCGGCCATATCGGCTGCTTCATTTGCTGCAGAAAGAGTACAACAAGACAGGTGAGTGAGAAAGAATTCTTAAGACGTCAAACCAGAGTGTATAGCAAATGTTCTGTTTGATATCATACTCAACTCTAGTAAAACTACAGAATAAATTAAGAAATGCTCACACTTCTGCAATACATTAAGTGTGGAAAAGCAAAGAAGATAATAATCAACAATTTCAATAAACAAATATTTAAATTAACGCCATCTACAATTAGACATTGTAGCCGGGGTCGTAAACCAAGTGTACATGTATTTGTTATACGAATGTATTTACATACATGTATAATTATGTTGCGGTTAATCAAATATACACTTATACCTTTGGCTCAATAATATATGTAAGTGGAAGAGCAAAATTTTAAAACTCTATTCAATTGTTAGACCAGTTAAAATGTAACTCTGTGGTCTTTCTACATTGTTGAAAATATATTACTTGTTATATTGTTCTGCAACAATGCCTGTCTTGATTATTTTTGAAAAACATTGTTGCCTAATTGGTTGCGGCTGCTGTTGCTGTTACTGTATGTATTTACATACATGTATAATTATGTTGCGGTTAATAAAGACAACTTTATTTTGTTTGTTACCCGATGTCTGAGTTGTATGTTGTAGGACAGGACTGCTGGAAGTTTTATTAATTATGTACGTGCCACCTCCAGATTTGGGCGATGTAGTCACAATACCGGAGGAATTAGATGTAGGAGGTGCGGAGGGATTGTGGACTTTTCGAAGGAAGCTGCGGGCGTGATAATATCAAAAAATTTTGTAAAAACACATGCAAAAGCGTAAAAAAAAATTGGGAAAAGTGCCGAAGAGAGTAGTTCTACAGCCGCGCCTACGTTTCGTATAATTCGTGAAGTCTACGAGAGTACCAACGCACATGAACGCTTTGAAGCTGAACTGGACAAAGCGTTGGAAGCTAAGGTGGATTACATAATAATTGAACCTCCAAGGCTAAGTGATGAGACTGCTCGTTGGATAACTGTGGGCAACTGCTTACACAAAACAGCTGTTGTTTCAGGAGTGGCTTCGCTTATATCCAGTTTGCTGCGGCGAGATCGGCCGGTGATTGCCGCACCTATGTGCGCTGTGTCGCTATTTTGTACGGGCTTATACACAGTATCTTGGAATTATGATCCTTGCTGTCAATATCAGGTCGTAAATGATGATGAGATACTTAGTAAATTACCATTAGGAGAGGTATCTGCGCCAGGGATATTGGGATATTCTCCAAATACCAAAACCAAGTACTTGCATCGCAGCGTCACTCTGTTTTCAGCAGCATTTTGTGCATGGCAAATCCGGCGGTCATACAAGTAGCTACGCTAACCAATACCCAGCAGCATAGTCAGAGTAGAGCTGCATGCTTTTGTGATTAGAAAAGAAATTGAATGTCAATGCAGCGAAAGCACTGCATATTTAAGTATGCTAGTACTTTTGTCCTTTGCCATCCATGCAACCACGCCAACACGCTCTCGCGACAAAGCCGCAATTTACACTACCCAATTACAAACACACAGATTTATTAGAAGACTCCGCCGCAGCAATAACAGCCGCACTTGCTCAGCGTGGAGCAGTTAATACTAGGAAGTTGTTGATCGACAGACATCCCAATTTTTTCTATTTAATATAATTCACTACTTTTTATTTTATAAATTTTTACAAATAATAAGAATGAAAATAAGTAAGTAACGCGTTAGCACGGAACCGAAAAATATTAGATGATTAATTTGGATATTAGATACCCATTGGAAATTCTCTCATAAACTGTTCTTTGCAATAAAAATTTTGAGAGGAGATATTAAATTTGTAGTATATTCAAAAGTTTTGCTTAGATGCAAGTTAAGGTAGAAATGAATAAATTTGTGCATTTTAGTCTTTTAAAATTGTATAGTTTATTATCCGTTTAATAAATTATTTATTCACTAAATCGCTACGTTCCACCATTACTTCATTTCAACATCTAACCATAATTTCCAAATTTCACGTAAGATTAATTATGTACGTGCCACCTCCAGATTTGGGCGCTGTAGTCACAATACCGGAGGAATTAGATGTAGGTGAGTTAGCCTCTTTGATAATTTTCTGACTTATAATCAGTTGCCCCACACCGGAAGAATTAACTGGTTTGGTTGTTGCTGCTGGTGTAGCTTTAGTTGTGTTGACGACGTCTTAATTGTGTAAATTTTCGATTGTGATTGCAATGGCGGCTTGAGTTGTACAAATTGATTTGATGGTATCATTTTTATTTTTGCACCAGCTGGAATTGTCTGCTTTTTCAGCGGATTCATTAATGCAGTTTTAATTGTAGTCGATTTTGATGGCGCAACAATTTCATAGTTTGTCATAATCTTCGGTGCACCCTTCGAGGATTCGGTACTGGAGTTAAGCAATGGTCCATCCTGTTCGTTGCAATCGCCCAATATCGATTGTATGGCCATGTTGAGATCCTCGTTAGTAATAGATGAATTGGTTGAAATCTGAGTTTTCTTCTGTTGCTGCTGAGTGGCTTTAGTTGTGCCTACAATTATCGTCGATGTTACCTTAGTTGCTTGCACACATTTACTTTTCACTGGCGTTAGTTCTTGGTCTGAACCCAAAGTTTCATTCTTTCGCTTGCGTTGTACAGTGCTAAGCTTGGCGTTGCCTTCGATACTGGTACCGCTGATATTATTTGCGATCGCATTGCGGCCCGGCTTACTGTGTATAAGGCTGGTAATTGCAGTAGGCACACGAGGACCAGGCGGATTAGTGAGGATCTTGTTGATAAATTCGTAAAGTTCATCAACAACCATGGCGTCCACCATCGACTGTGTAACATTATCTAACTTTCTACGGTTTTTAGGTACGCGCAAAACGTCATCAGCACTGCCCACCACCACCAAAGCGGTTTCGGATTGCATTTTTTTTCACGCAGTGATTCGATTTCCTCCGTACTTGTTCTTGCTGAATTTTGTCCAATCACAAAGAGTATTGGTATTTTTATATCCAATATACGGTCATCAGGTGTTCCACGCACACCGTTAAATGTATTGTATGCGAATCCTATACACACTACGCACGCTACATTCTCTGACATAGCCACTTGCAAAGCGAGAGAAGCGCCAGCATTGAAACCGATCAAAATTATGCTACGTTGAGAATTCTCATTGCGTAGCTCTTGTATTTTAACTCTCGTGAGTGAAACTACTTGTTCCGCTAACTGATCCAATGGCTGTCGTGCTATATGACTAACATTTGAGGGAAGCGTTACTTGTACGATCTGTGCTATGCTGGCCAATTGATGATACCATTTTTGTAGTCTATTTGGTATGGAACCACTTGCGGTATGGATGGCAATGCAACAATAACAGCATTCTGTGCAAGTTTTCGAATCTTTGTATTAACAATGGGCTCCCAATAAAATTGTAAAATATTAACATTTACTAGGCCAACAAAAAAATGAACAAACATTTGTAGACAAGGATGAGCACGCCTTAAAAATGCATTATAATATAAAGTAAAAAATATTTATACAGAATTTGCAAAATATAAACACAAACAACAACCACACAAACAAGTTAAATAGCGGCAGATCAGTTGCTTTTGTTTGTTGTTGGTTTGTTTAAGGAAGATGAAATAATCACAACAGCCAACTCGGCTAGCGTAGCACAATAGGTAGCGTATTGGCTCTGCAACTCCGAGCTCCCGGGTTCAAAGCCTGAGAGAAGTCTGATGAGGAAATGTGGTGATTACCGAAATAGTGCTCTAACTTCAACCATTAAAAACTGTTGTTGTTTTTTCACAAACAAATCTTCCATAAACTGGCCTTGAGCTCAATAAAATTGTTAAATATTAACATTTACTAGGCCAACAGAAAAATTAACAAACATTTGTAGACAAGAATGAGCACGCCTTAAAAATGCATTATAATATAAAGTAAAAAATATTTATACAGAATTTGCAAAATAAAAACACAAACAACAACCACACAAACAAGTTAAATAGCGGCAGATCAGTTGCTCTTGTTTGTAGTTGGTTTGTTTAAGGACGATGAAATAAACACAACAGCCAACTCGGCTAGCGTAGCACAATAGGTAGCGTATTGGCTCTGAAACTCCGAGCTCCCGGGTTCAAAGCCTGAGAGAAGTGGTTATGAAAAATTAAATTAAAAATTAATTTAATTTAATAATCAAAAAGAAGTCTGATGAGGAAATGTGGTGATTTCCGAAATAGTACTATAACTTCAACCATTAAAAACTGTTGTTGTTTTTTCACAAACAAATCTTCCATTAACTGGCCTTGAGCTCAATAAAATTGTAAAATATTAACATTTACTAGGCCAACAGAAAAATGAACAAACATTTGTAGACAAGGATGAGCACGCCTTAAAAATGCATTATAATATAAAGTAAAAAATATTTATACAGAATTTGCAAAATAAAAACACAAACAACAACCACACAAACAAGTTAAATAGCGGCAGATCAGTTGCTCTTGTTTGTAGTTGGTTTGTTTAAGAAAGATGAAATAAACACAACAACCAACTCGGCTAGCGTAGCACAATAGGTAGCGTATTGGCTCTGCAACTCCGAGCTCCCGGGTTCAAAGCCTGAGAGAAGTGGTTATGAAAAATTTAATTAAAAATTAATTTAATTTAATAATCAAAAAGAAGTCTGATGAGGAAATGTGGTGATTTCCGAAATAGTACTATAACTTCAACCATTAAAAACTGTTGTTGTTTTTTCACAAACAAAGCTTCCATAAACTGGCCTTGAGCTCAATAAAATTGTAAAATATTAACATTTACTAGGCCAACAGAAAAATGAACAAACATTTGTAGACAAGGATGAGCACGCCTTAAAAATGCATTATAATATAAAGTAAAAAATATTTATACAGAATTTGCAAAATAAAAACACAAACAACAACCACACAAACAAGTTAAATAGCGGCACATCAGTTGCTCTTGTTTGTAGTTGGTTTGTTTAAGGAAGATGAAATAAACACAACAGCCAACTAGCGTAGCACAATAGGTAGCGTATTGGCTCTGCAACTCCGAGCTCCCGGGTTCAAAGCCTGAGAGAAGTGGTTATGAAAAATTAAATTAAAAATTAATTTAATTTAATAATCAAAAAGAAGTCTGATGAGGAAATGTGGTGATTTCCGAAATAGTACTATAACTTCAACCATTAAAAACTGTTGTTGTTTTTTCACAAACAAAGCTTCCATAAACTGGCCTTGAGCTCAATAAAATTGTAAAATATTAACATTTACTAGGCCAACAGAAAAATGAACAAACATTTGTAGACAAGGATGAGCACGACTTAAAAATGCATTATAATATAAAGTAAAAAATATTTATACAGAATTTGCAAAATAAAAACACAAACAACAACCACACAAACAAGTTAAATAGCGGCAGATCAGTTGCTCTTGTTTGTAGTTGGTTTGTTTAAGAAAGATGAAATAAACACAACAACCAACTCGGCTAGCGTAGCACAATAGGTAGCGTATTGGCTCTGCAACTCCGAGCTCCCGAGTTCAAAGCCTGAGAGAAGTGGTTATGAAAAATTGAATTAAAAATTAATTTAATTTAATAATCAAAAAGAAGTCTGATGAGGAAATGTGGTGATTTCCGAAATAGTACTATAACTTCAACCATTAAAAACCGTTGTTGTTTTTTCATAAACAAAGCTTCCATAAACTGGCCTTGAGCTCAATAAAATTGTAAAATATTAACATTTACTAGGCCAACAGAAAAATGAACAAACATTTGTAGACAAGGATGAGCACGCCTTAAGAATGCATTATAATATAAAGTAAAAAATATTTATACAGAATTTGCAAAATAAAAACACAAACAACAACCACACAAACAAGTTAAATAGCGGCAAATCAGTTGCTCTTGTTTGTAGTTGGTTTGTTTAAGGAAGATGAAATAAACACAACAGCCAACGCGGCTAGCGTAGCACAATAGGTAGCGTATTGGCTCTGCAACTCCGAGCTCTCGGGTGCAAAGCCTGAGAGAAGTGGTTATGAAAAATTGAATTAAAAATTAATTTAATTTAATAATCAAAAAGAAGTCTGATGAGGAAATGTGGTGATTTCCGAAATAGTACTATAACTTCAACCATTAAAAACTGTTGTTGTTTTTTCATAAACAAAGCTTCCATAAACTGGCCTTGAGCTCAATAAAATTGTAAAATATTAACATTTACTAGGCCAACAGAAAAATGAACAAACATTTGTAGACAAGGATGAGCACGCCTTAAGAATGCATTATAATATAAAGTAAAAAATATTTATACAGAATTTGCAAAATAAAAACACAAACAACAACCACACAAACAAGTTAAATAGCGGCAAATCAGTTGCTCTTGTTTGTAGTTGGTTTGTTTAAGGAAGATGAAATAAACACAACAGCCAACGCGGCTAGCGTAGCACAATAGGTAGCGTATTGGCTCTGCAACTCCGAGCTCTCGGGTGCAAAGCCTGGGAGAAGTGGTTATGAAAAATTGAATTAAAAATTCATTTAATTTAATAATCAAAAAGAAGTCTGATGAGGAAATGTGGTGATTTCCGAAATAGTACTATAACTTCAACCATTAAAAACTGTTGTTGTTTTTTCACAAACAAAGCTTCCATAAACTGGCCTTGAGCTCAATAAAATTGTAAAATATTAACATTTACTAGGCCAAGTGATGAGACTGCTCGTTGGATAACTGTGGGCAACTGCTTACACAAAACAGCTGTTGTTTCAGGAGTGGCTTCGCTTATATCCAGTTTGCTGCGGCGAGATCGGCCGGTGATTGCCGCACCTATGTGCGCTGTGTCGCTATTTTGTACGGGCTTATACACAGTATCTTGGAATTATGATCCTTGCTGTCAATATCAGGTCGTAAATGATGATGAGATACTTAGTAAATTACCATTAGGAGAGGTATCTGCGCCAGGGATATTGGGATATTCTCCAAATACCAAAACCAAGTACTTGCATCGCAGCGTCACTCTGTTTTCAGCAGCATTTTGTGCATGGCAAATCCGGCGGTCATACAAGTAGCTACGCTAACCAATACCCAGCAGCATAGTCAGAGTAGAGCTGCATGCTTTTGTGATTAGAAAAGAAATTGAATGTCAATGCAGCGAAAGCACTGCATATTTAAGTATGCTAGTACTTTTGTCCTTTGCCATCCATGCAACCACGCCAACACGCTCTCGCGACAAAGCCGCAATTTACACTACCCAATTACAAACACACAGATTTATTAGAAGACTCCGCCGCAGCAATAACAGCCGCACTTGCTCAGCGTGGAGCAGTTAATACTAGGAAGTTGTTGATCGACAGACATCCCAATTTTTTCTATTTAATATAATTCACTACTTTTTATTTTATAAATTTTTACAAATAATAAGAATGAAAATAAGTAAGTAACGCGTTAGCACGGAACCGAAAAATATTAGATGATTAATTTGGATATTAGATACCCATTGGAAATTCTCTCATAAACTGTTCTTTGCAATAAAAATTTTGAGAGGAGATATTAAATTTGTAGTATATTCAAAAGTTTTGCTTAGATGCAAGTTAAGGTAGAAATGAATAAATTTGTGCATTTTAGTCTTTTAAAATTGTATAGTTTATTATCCGTTTAATAAATTATTTATTCACTAAATCGCTACGTTCCACCATTACTTCATTTCAACATCTAACCATAATTTCCAAATTTCACGTAAGATTAATTATGTACGTGCCACCTCCAGATTTGGGCGCTGTAGTCACAATACCGGAGGAATTAGATGTAGGTGAGTTAGCCTCTTTGATAATTTTCTGACTTATAATCAGTTGCCCCACACCGGAAGAATTAACTGGTTTGGTTGTTGCTGCTGGTGTAGCTTTAGTTGTGTTGACGACGTCTTAATTGTGTAAATTTTCGATTGTGATTGCAATGGCGGCTTGAGTTGTACAAATTGATTTGATGGTATCATTTTTATTTTTGCACCAGCTGGAATTGTCTGCTTTTTCAGCGGATTCATTAATGCAGTTTTAATTGTAGTCGATTTTGATGGCGCAACAATTTCAGAGTTTGTCATAATCTTCGGTGCACCCTTCGAGGATTCGGTACTGGAGTTAAGCAATGGTCCATCCTGTTCGTTGCAATCGCCCAATATCGATTGTATGGCCATGTTGAGATCCTCGTTAGTAATAGATGAATTGGTTGAAATCTGAGTTTTCTTCTGTTGCTGCTGAGTGGCTTTAGTTGTGCCTACAATTATCGTCGATGTTACCTTAGTTGCTTGCACACATTTACTTTTCACTGGCGTTAGTTCTTGGTCTGAACCCAAAGTTTCATTCTTTCGCTTGCGTTGTACAGTGCTAAGCTTGGCGTTGCCTTCGATACTGGTACCGCTGATATTATTTGCGATCGCATTGCGGCCCGGCTTACTGTGTATAAGGCTGGTAATTGCAGTAGGCACACGAGGACCAGGCGGATTAGTGAGGATCTTGTTGATAAATTCGTAAAGTTCATCAACAACCATGGCGTCCACCATCGACTGTGTAACATTATCTAACTTTCTACGGTTTTTAGGTACGCGCAAAACGTCATCAGCACTGCCCACCACCACCAAAGCGGTTTCGGATTGCATTTTTTTTCACGCAGTGATTCGATTTCCTCCGTACTTGTTCTTGCTGAATTTTGTCCAATCACAAAGAGTATTGGTATTTTTATATCCAATATACGGTCATCAGGTGTTCCACGCACACCGTTAAATGTATTGTATGCGAATCCTATACACACTACGCACGCTACATTCTCTGACATAGCCACTTGCAAAGCGAGAGAAGCGCCAGCATTGAAACCGATCAAAATTATGCTACGTTGAGAATTCTCATTGCGTAGCTCTTGTATTTTAACTCTCGTGAGTGAAACTACTTGTTCCGCTAACTGATCCAATGGCTGTCGTGCTATATGACTAACATTTGAGGGAAGCGTTACTTGTACGATCTGTGCTATGCTGGCCAATTGATGATACCATTTTTGTAGTCTATTTGGTATGGAACCACTTGCGGTATGGATGGCAATGCAACAATAACAGCATTCTGTGCAAGTTTTCGAATCTTTGTATTAACAATGGGCTCCCAATAAAATTGTAAAATATTAACATTTACTAGGCCAACAGAAAAATGAACAAACATTTGTAGACAAGGATGAGCACGCCTTAAAAATGCATTATAATATAAAGTAAAAAATATTTATACAGAATTTGCAAAATATAAACACAAACAACAACCACACAAACAAGTTAAATAGCGGCAGATCAGTTGCTTTTGTTTGTTGTTGGTTTGTTTAAGGAAGATGAAATAAACACAACAGCCAACTCGGCTAGCGTAGCACAATAGGTAGCGTATTGGCTCTGCAACTCCGAGCTCCCGGGTTCAAAGCCTGAGAGAAGTCTGATGAGGAAATGTGGTGATTACCGAAATAGTGCTCTAACTTCAACCATTAAAAACTGTTGTTGTTTTTTCACAAACAAATCTTCCTTAAACTGGCCTTGAGCTCAATAAAATTGTTAAATATTAACATTTACTAGGCCAACAGAAAAATTAACAAACATTTGTAGACAAGAATGAGCACGCCTTAAAAATGCATTATAATATAAAGTAAAAAATATTTATACAGAATTTGCAAAATAAAAACACAAACAACAACCACACAAACAAGTTAAATAGCGGCAGATCAGTTGCTCTTGTTTGTAGTTGGTTTGTTTAAGGACGATGAAATAAACACAACAGCCAACTCGGCTAGCGTAGCACAATAGGTAGCGTATTGGCTCTGAAACTCCGAGCTCCCGGGTTCAAAGCCTGAGAGAAGTGGTTATGAAAAATTAAATTAAAAATTAATTTAATTTAATAATCAAAAAGAAGTCTGATGAGGAAATGTGGTGATTTCCGAAATAGTACTATAACTTCAACCATTAAAAACTGTTGTTGTTTTTTCACAAACAAATCTTCCATTAACTGGCCTTGAGCTCAATAAAATTGTAAAATATTAACATTTACTAGGCCAACAGAAAAATGAACAAACATTTGTAGACAAGGATGAGCACGCCTTAAAAATGCATTATAATATAAAGTAAAAAATATTTATACAGAATTTGCAAAATAAAAACACAAACAACAACCACACAAACAAGTTAAATAGCGGCAGATCAGTTGCTCTTGTTTGTAGTTGGTTTGTTTAAGAAAGATGAAATAAACACAACAACCAACTCGGCTAGCGTAGCACAATAGGTAGCGTATTGGCTCTGCAACTCCGAGCTCCCGGGTTCAAAGCCTGAGAGAAGTGGTTATGAAAAATTTAATTAAAAATTAATTTAATTTAATAATCAAAAAGAAGTCTGATGAGGAAATGTGGTGATTTCCGAAATAGTACTATAACTTCAACCATTAAAAACTGTTGTTGTTTTTTCACAAACAAAGCTTCCATAAACTGGCCTTGAGCTCAATAAAATTGTAAAATATTAACATTTACTAGGCCAACAGAAAAATGAACAAACATTTGTAGACAAGGATGAGCACGCCTTAAAAATGCATTATAATATAAAGTAAAAAATATTTATACAGAATTTGCAATATAAAAACACAAACAACAACCACACAAACAAGTTAAATAGCGGCACATCAGTTGCTCTTGTTTGTAGTTGGTTTGTTTAAGGAAGATGAAATAAACACAACAGCCAACTAGCGTAGCACAATAGGTAGCGTATTGGCTCTGCAACTCCGAGCTCCCGGGTTCAAAGCCTGAGAGAAGTGGTTATGAAAAATTAAATTAAAAATTAATTTAATTTAATAATCAAAAAGAAGTCTGATGAGGAAATGTGGTGATTTCCGAAATAGTACTATAACTTCAACCATTAAAAACTGTTGTTGTTTTTTCACAAACAAAGCTTCCATAAACTGGCCTTGAGCTCAATAAAATTGTAAAATATTAACATTTACTAGGCCAACAGAAAAATGAACAAACATTTGTAGACAAGGATGAGCACGACTTAAAAATGCATTATAATATAAAGTAAAAAATATTTATACAGAATTTGCAAAATAAAAACACAAACAACAACCACACAAACAAGTTAAATAGCGGCAGATCAGTTGCTCTTGTTTGTAGTTGGTTTGTTTAAGAAAGATGAAATAAACACAACAACCAACTCGGCTAGCGTAGCACAATAGGTAGCGTATTGGCTCTGCAACTCCGAGCTCCCGGGTTCAAAGCCTGAGAGAAGTGGTTATGAAAAATTGAATTAAAAATTAATTTAATTTAATAATCAAAAAGAAGTCTGATGAGGAAATGTGGTGATTTCCGAAATAGTACTATAACTTCAACCATTAAAAACTGTTGTTGTTTTTTCATAAACAAAGCTTCCATAAACTGGCCTTGAGCTCAATAAAATTGTAAAATATTAACATTTACTAGGCCAACAGAAAAATGAACAAACATTTGTAGACAAGGATGAGCACGCCTTAAGAATGCATTATAATATAAAGTAAAAAATATTTATACAGAATTTGCAAAATAAAAACACAAACAACAACCACACAAACAAGTTAAATAGCGGCAAATCAGTTGCTCTTGTTTGTAGTTGGTTTGTTTAAGGAAGATGAAATAAACACAACAGCCAACGCGGCTAGCGTAGCACAATAGGTAGCGTATTGGCTCTGCAACTCCGAGCTCTCGGGTGCAAAGCCTGGGAGAAGTGGTTATGAAAAATTGAATTAAAAATTCATTTAATTTAATAATCAAAAAGAAGTCTGATGAGGAAATGTGGTGATTTCCGAAATAGTACTATAACTTCAACCATTAAAAACTGTTGTTGTTTTTTCACAAACAAAGCTTCCATAAACTGGCCTTGAGCTCAATAAAATTGTAAAATATTAACATTTACTAGGCCAAGTGATGAGACTGCTCGTTGGATAACTGTGGGCAACTGCTTACACAAAACAGCTGTTGTTTCAGGAGTGGCTTCGCTTATATCCAGTTTGCTGCGGCGAGATCGGCCGGTGATTGCCGCACCTATGTGCGCTGTGTCGCTATTTTGTACGGGCTTATACACAGTATCTTGGAATTATGATCCTTGCTGTCAATATCAGGTCGTAAATGATGATGAGATACTTAGTAAATTACCATTAGGAGAGGTATCTGCGCCAGGGATATTGGGATATTCTCCAAATACCAAAACCAAGTACTTGCATCGCAGCGTCACTCTGTTTTCAGCAGCATTTTGTGCATGGCAAATCCGGCGGTCATACAAGTAGCTACGCTAACCAATACCCAGCAGCATAGTCAGAGTAGAGCTGCATGCTTTTGTGATTAGAAAAGAAATTGAATGTCAATGCAGCGAAAGCACTGCATATTTAAGTATGCTAGTACTTTTGTCCTTTGCCATCCATGCAACCACGCCAACACGCTCTCGCGACAAAGCCGCAATTTACACTACCCAATTACAAACACACAGATTTATTAGAAGACTCCGCCGCAGCAATAACAGCCGCACTTGCTCAGCGTGGAGCAGTTAATACTAGGAAGTTGTTGATCGACAGACATCCCAATTTTTTCTATTTAATATAATTCACTACTTTTTATTTTATAAATTTTTACAAATAATAAGAATGAAAATAAGTAAGTAACGCGTTAGCACGGAACCGAAAAATATTAGATGATTAATTTGGATATTAGATACCCATTGGAAATTCTCTCATAAACTGTTCTTTGCAATAAAAATTTTGAGAGGAGATATTAAATTTGTAGTATATTCAAAAGTTTTGCTTAGATGCAAGTTAAGGTAGAAATGAATAAATTTGTGCATTTTAGTCTTTTAAAATTGTATAGTTTATTATCCGTTTAATAAATTATTTATTCACTAAATCGCTACGTTCCACCATTACTTCATTTCAACATCTAACCATAATTTCCAAATTTCACGTAAGATTAATTATGTACGTGCCACCTCCAGATTTGGGCGCTGTAGTCACAATACCGGAGGAATTAGATGTAGGTGAGTTAGCCTCTTTGATAATTTTCTGACTTATAATCAGTTGCCCCACACCGGAAGAATTAACTGGTTTGGTTGTTGCTGCTGGTGTAGCTTTAGTTGTGTTGACGACGTCTTAATTGTGTAAATTTTCGATTGTGATTGCAATGGCGGCTTGAGTTGTACAAATTGATTTGATGGTATCATTTTTATTTTTGCACCAGCTGGAATTGTCTGCTTTTTCAGCGGATTCATTAAAGCAGTTTTAATTGTAGTCGATTTTGATGGCGCAACAATTTCATAGTTTGTCATAATCTTCGGTGCACCCTTCGAGGATTCGGTACTGGAGTTAAGCAATGGTCCATCCTGTTCGTTGCAATCGCCCAATATCGATTGTATGGCCATGTTGAGATCCTCGTTAGTAATAGATGAATTGGTTGAAATCTGAGTTTTCTTCTGTTGCTGCTGAGTGGCTTTAGTTGTGCCTACAATTATCGTCGATGTTACCTTAGTTGCTTGCACACATTTACTTTTCACTGGCGTTAGTTCTTGGTCTGAACCCAAAGTTTCATTCTTTCGCTTGCGTTGTACAGTGCTAAGCTTGGCGTTGCCTTCGATACTGGTACCGCTGATATTATTTGCGATCGCATTGCGGCCCGGCTTACTGTGTATAAGGCTGGTAATTGCAGTAGGCACACGAGGACCAGGCGGATTAGTGAGGATCTTGTTGATAAATTCGTAAAGTTCATCAACAACCATGGCGTCCACCATCGACTGTGTAACATTATCTAACTTTCTACGGTTTTTAGGTACGCGCAAAACGTCATCAGCACTGCCCACCACCACCAAAGCGGTTTCGGATTGCATTTTTTTTCACGCAGTGATTCGATTTCCTCCGTACTTGTTCTTGCTGAATTTTGTCCAATCACAAAGAGTATTGGTATTTTTATATCCAATATACGGTCATCAGGTGTTCCACGCACACCGTTAAATGTATTGTATGCGAATCCTATACACACTACGCACGCTACATTCTCTGACATAGCCACTTGCAAAGCGAGAGAAGCGCCAGCATTGAAACCGATCAAAATTATGCTACGTTGAGAATTCTCATTGCGTAGCTCTTGTATTTTAACTCTCGTGAGTGAAACTACTTGTTCCGCTAACTGATCCAATGGCTGTCGTGCTATATGACTAACATTTGAGGGAAGCGTTACTTGTACGATCTGTGCTATGCTGGCCAATTGATGATACCATTTTTGTAGTCTATTTGGTATGGAACCACTTGCGGTATGGATGGCAATGCAACAATAACAGCATTCTGTGCAAGTTTTCGAATCTTTGTATTAACAATGGGCTCCCATTTATTCTTCATAACCGGTGCCAAGAGCTCTTGGCTAACGTTAAGTGGCCGTCCAAATACCATTTTATCCATGAGCGTTGGTAATTTTGATTTCAGAGTTTGTAAAATATCTAAATATGACGCCATATAAGTCGATGGTAGAGAATCCATTAACAGACAATGTAACCATTGTGTGAGTCGCGAATCCCAGGCGACACCTGCTAAAGCCTTGCGCATACGACTAGCCGATTTATCGACTACAGCTCGACGTTGCATAGCTTCGTTTTATCGATTAGTATTAGCGAGACGTCCTAACTGGTCATTGTCCAGAATACTTGTAACTTTACTGAAAAGTGTTTTTTGCATATTGCTCCAGCCAATTTGATTAATCCGTGACTCCCGGTCATCATCACCAGGATTATTGTTCTTAACATATTTAGCGATACGCGAACATTCATTCATCGATTCCTTTGCTGGAATTTCATTGTGCGAAGGCACATTAGCCTGGTTGCAGTTGTCAAAATCATGCTCTTCTAGAGGGTGGGTATGACAAGCAGGACACTGCGGCGGACGTCGAACTAAAATTGTTCGTGCCGGTGACAGCCCAGTATGATTATGTTTAAATATAAAGTTGTTTATACGTATTTTATGAGTTTTCAGGCCTTCTGTACTTTTTTTTTTTCTTTTTCTATTCACATAGCATGGTCGGAAAAATCTGGGCTGATTTTTAACCTATGCAAACATCATTAGGAACACTTATATTTTTGTTATTTATAAGATTATGTTTAATAATCGGTTTATTAATAAAGAATTTAATAATGTTAGGTACTTTATATTTCATAATTTAGATTTTTTCTACTTGTACAGCGTTGTTAAACTTATTTAAGATAAAACAAGTTTTGTGTGTGCGTAAAGCAGAAATATGTTATATGAATTTCTGCAATTTAAAAATTATGGTATTATTGATTATTCTAGGACCAATATACAGCAATAGGTATTCTAAAGTGAAATGTTTTGTCCTCATATAACTACTGTAAACTTTATTTTGTACTCCCCTCTAAAACAGCGTTGAAGGCATTGACTATTATTAATGATAAGTGAATTCTCGCTTGGATATGTTTCGAGTTGTAAGTGGGCGATAAGTGGTGACCTATTGGGAGGTTATACCGTTGTCGTTGTCTTCTCTGTAGGGCGGAAGTAGCACCAATTTTACAATTGGTCGGGTGATTGTGCCCTTTTCGGTCAGTACCTCTGCAACTCTCACTTTGTTGTCGGAGCCTGGGTGTGGTTTTAAGATTCGTCCCAGTCTCCATTCATTCGGAGATAGATTATCCTCTTTTATGACAACAAAATCTCCTACCTGCAAGTTGTCTTGTGGATGCTTCCATTTTATGCGTTTTTGCATCTCTACTAGATACTCTGCCTTCCATCTTTTACAAAAACCTTGGTGCAGGGCTTTGAGCTTTTGCCATCGGTTTATTATGGATGCAGGGTTCTCATTGATATCTGGTTCTGGTGGAGCTAATAAGTGCCCACCAACTAAGAAGTGGCCTGGGGTAAGCGGCTCCAGGTCAGATGGGTTATTTGAAGAGGGACTTATTGGACGAGAGTTGAGACAAGACTCAACTCTACATAAAAGAGTCATAAATTCTTCGAAGGTGTATTTGTAGTTCAATGCTATTTTCTTAAAATGGCTCTTAAAGCTTTTCACTCCCGCCTCCCACAGTCCGCCCATGTGTGGAGCTGCAGCGGGGATGAAATGCCATGAAAGCAATTGATGCGCGTACCTGGACAAGGTGCTGTTACGCGCTTCAACCATGAAAGCTTTAGCTTCGGATCGTAAAGATCGGGAAGCTCCGACAAAGTTGGTGCCGTTGTCGGAATACATGTTTTGTGGGCAACCTCGTCTGGCTGTAAACCGGGCAAAAGCTGCCAAGAATGACGCTGTACTTAGGTCAGTAGTGGCTTCAAGGTGTATGGCTTTTGTTGCGAAGCACACAAATAAGCAGACATAACCTTTTGAGATTCGACATCCTCTCCCGCGATAGCTTTTGATGTCAAATGGTCCTGCGAAATCCACTCCGCTGTTTGTAAATGCCCGAGAATAGGTGGTGCGTTCCTGGGGCAGGATTCCCATAAGCTGAGTTTGGGTCCGTTTTTTGTGGATGGTGCAGACCTTGCAGTTGTGGATGACTGAGCGTATAATATTTTTTACCCTAGGAATCCAGTATTGGGTACGGATGAGGCGCAACATCAGCTGATTTTCTCCGGGCAAAGATACTTTGTGGATGAACTGGACGATGAGACGGGACAACCTGCAGTTATATGGCAGTATAATGGGATGACGCTCATTGTAAGCCAAATCCAGAGACGCGCCTAGACGACCACCAGCCCTTATGACTTCCGATTCATCAATGAATGGGGTTAGGGGGAGAATTTCGCTTTTTCCGTTGATCGATCCACCTGATCTAAGGCTCCTATATTCTTCACCAAAGTGTTGTCTTTGGGAAAGCTGTATCAAGCGTTGAGTCGTTGCTTTAATTTCATTTGCTGAGATTAGGCAAGACTTTGCTTGGAAAGACGATTTTGTTTTGGAGTGAGCTCCCCGGCAAAATCTCATAATATATGAGATAACCCGCAAAGCCCTCGGTAAATCTGAAAATCGATCAAGTAGGTCGCTAAAATTCTGTTTATCGATTGTAACTGCATGTGCTTGAACCCTTTTCTCTTCAATTTGCGTTTTGTAGTCTGAATTTTGTGTGGGCCAATTGGAGCTATCTTCTTGTAGCCAAGAAGGGCCTTGCCACCACAAGCAATTGTTGACTAGTTCATATGCTGGAAGTCCTCTGCTTGCCAAGTCAGCTGGGTTTGATGCTGAGTCGACATGTGACCAGTTTTTTGTACCGACCTTTTCAACGATTTTTGTTATTCTATGGGCGACGAAGGTCGACCATGAGCAAGGTGGCTTACGTATCCCCGCGAGAACGATTGTGGAGTCTGTCCACAGGTATCCTTTGACATGTCCCAAGTCAAGACTCTCCGTCACAGATTCAATTATTTCTGCTAGCAGCACGGCGCCGCAAAGTTCCAATCGTGGTAACGAGATAGTCTTGACCGGGGCTACCCTGGTTTTTGCTAGTAGTAGACTTACTTCGACCCTTGACTGGTGCCTAACACGTAGATATACTGCTGCACCATACGCTTTTTCTGATGCGTCACAGAAACCGTGCAATTCTACTTCGTTTGTTGGTGAATAGTGTACCCAACGAGGTATTCGAATGTTATTAATTTCGTCGTATTGATGTATGAAATTATTCCATCGCTCGAGAGTGGTCGGGGTTACTGCTTCGTCCCAGTCCGTTTTTTCAAGCCAAATATTCTGCATCAGCATTTTGGCGACAATTATGATAGGAGCGAGCCAGCCTAGAGGATCGAATTATTTGGCGATGGCTGAAAGGATCGTTCTTTTTGTAACGGCAATACCCCCT
This sequence comes from Philophylla caesio, assembly GCA_963971545.1. Lineage (NCBI taxonomy): Eukaryota > Metazoa > Arthropoda > Insecta > Diptera > Tephritidae > Philophylla > Philophylla caesio. The sequence goes on from OZ020605.1 coordinate 50,754,152, forward strand.
TCCAACGGCCTCGTCTTAAAGTAAAACAAGTCCGTACGGGCATTCCATTGTATCCCTAGAGCCTTTACTGCGCTCGTTTCTTCGAATTCCAAAAAATCTTCAGAAAGTAGATCCATTTTTGGAATATCTTTCAGGAGATCTTCACAATTGGCAGTCCATTTTCTTAATGGAAAACCGGCTGACTGCAATACGTGAGTTATTTCATCTCTGGCTTTTATTGCAGAGTCGATATTATGTCCTCCGGCCAGTACATCGTCAACGTACATGTACTTTTTTAAAATGTTAGAAGCTATGGGAAAGGTGCTTTCTGTATCATCAGCTAATTGTAAAAGTGTCCTTATCGCGAGATAAGGAGCACAATTTATACCGAAAGTAACAGTCCTTAGCTCGTAAAGACTGATTGGTTCGGTTGACTTTGCGCGAAAAACTATGCGCTGATATTTCGTGTATTTGTCATGTACCAGAATTTGGCGGTACATCTTCTCTATGTCGGTATTGAAAACGTATTTGTATAATCTCCAACGTAGGATTATAATAGGAAGATCTGCCTGTAGCACTGGCCCTGGAAGGAGCACATCGTTGAGGCTTATGCCATTAGCCGTTGGACTTGAGGCATTGAAGACCACCCGGACTTTCGTTGAGCTGCTCTCCGCCTTGATGACAGCATGATGCGGCAGGAAATAGTGATCGGAGGAATCTGCAGGTATAATTTGATTCACCTTTGACATATGTCCTAACGACTCGTATTCCGTTAACACCCTATTATATTCATTTTGCAGATCTGGATTCTTCTCAAGTCGCGTCTCATTCCGATAAAATTGCGAGCAGGCCCTTTTTAGTGATGGTCCCAGGCAGGTATTTACTAGGAAATCCTGTTTAAAGGGTAAGGCCACTACGTATTTTCCAGAATCGTTTCTTAGGGTCGTAGTTTTGTATAGCCTCTCACAATATTTATCCTCTTCGCTTTGGCTTCGGCTTTTCGGTAAATCCTCTATTTCCCAGAAAGAGGTGAGTTGCTTATCCAGTGTAACTTCACTGAAATATGAAGCTATATTGTTAGTTGGACTTGTTGTAACCGTGCGGCCGGTTAATATCCAACCGAACACTGTTTGTTGAGCGAGAAGTGTGCTAAGTATATTCTTCTTCAGACCGCTCAAAATGATTTCGGGATAGATGTCTCCCCCAAGCACAAGGTCCACTGGTTCATTAACAAAGAACCTTTTATCCGCCAAAACTAAGTCTGGAAATGCTTGTTGAGTTAAGGCGCTAATAGGTGTAGTTGGGAGATTTCCAGTTAGTTGTGCTAGTACAAGCACAGTGGCATTTAATCGAAAGAGTGGGTCAACTGGTGACCGCAACTCTATTTTGCATGCTTCTCTAACCTGCGCAGATACCGAATTTGAAATGCCTGACACTTGGGCATGCATTCTTGTTGATGGCAGGTTGATTCTTCGTTTGAGTCTTTCTGTTATGAATGAACATTCAGACCCAGAATCAATAAGAGCGCGTGCTGAAAAAACTGTGCCGTTCAGGTGTATATGTACGCGAGCTGTTCCCAGCAGTACGCCTGTATTTGTTTTTGCATGGCATGACTGTATATTTGGGTTGTCGCCAGTTTTTGCTTTTGAAGAATCTCGCCATGCTAGAGCTTGCTTAGATGTTGACGGCATATCGTCTGAAGGGCTCGTAGGCGTTCGGCGAGGCGGTGCCTTTGGCTGAATTGTCTGTAAATGAAGGAGCGTGTTATGTCGCGAGTGACACGTATTGCAATTGAATGCGCTAGTGCATCTTGACACAGTATGTCCAAAGCTTAGACAATTCAGGCAACCGTTGTTCTTCTTCAAGAATTCGATTCTGTCAGCTGGTGTCAGCCTTATAAATCGGGAACAGCTGCGTAATTTGTGCTCATTGGATTTGCACATTTTACATGTGGAAGTGGTCATGCTTGACTGGTAGGCGCCAAGTCGTTTAGTAGGGACATCAGCCGGCTGTGGTTGTATTTGAGACCTTGGTGCTCTGACAACTTTGGAATCTTTTAGCCCTGTTAAGGTTTCTAATGTTTGAAACCTATTTGAAAGGAACCGGTCCATTTCTTCCCACTTCGGTATATCATTTTTGTGGTCTATGGTCTGTTCCCATAGAGCCAGCGTACTTTCGGGTAATTTCGTTGAGCAAAGATAAATTACAATTGCATCCCAATTCGAAATGTCAATCTGATGACTGGATAGGGACGATAGGCAATTATTAATATCTCGCTGCAATCTTTTAATCGAGCTACCACACTCATTTTCTATTGAATGTAAATTAAAAAGTAATTTTAATTGTGTATTTACGAGTATACGCTTATTTTCGTATCTCTCATACAGATTTTTCCAGGCAGTTTGGAAGCCTTCATTGGTGAGTGGACACTTTCTCACGATATCTTTGGCCTCTCCTTGAGTCTTATGGTTGAGGTGAAATAGTTTCTCAACCGGAGTGAGGCGCTTGTTCAGGATGTATATGGCCGTGAACATATCACGGAAAGACGGCCACGACTCATAATCTCCTTTGAACACGTCCGTATCACACGGAGGAAGGTGGATATTGTGTTCGCGAACCGGAAGAGAGAGGAGATCCTTTTCATCCTTGTCTGATTTTTCAAGCGCCTCCAATTGAGAGGCTATTACAGACATGCATTTAATATAGCTGGCAAAAGAAGTTTTGTATTTCTTCCGAATTGCCTGATTGTCCGCTTTGGACAACCCCTCCGCATTACTCAGATTGTCGTGACCAAGTTTTGTCTTCTCCCAGAGAGCTTTTAACTCCTTTTTCTGAATGGCAAGACCATGTTTATTTTGATCTGAGGCGGAAGTGCTGCTGAAATCTGCGTCAAATTCAATTGTTGATTCTGCTAAGCGTATGAATGCTTCCATTTTTCAAAAATAACTATAAGCTAGTATGGAAGCTTTATTAAATTGTATGAGAAGTTATTATTTATGAAGCAAACTTTAAAAACCAAAATCGACACAAGCCTGTCAACGAAGCGGATACTCGATATCGCTTGTATATTTCGTAGAAATGAACCAACAAATTTAGAAGATATCAGGTTGTTTATATTTATAATATACTTTCAACTCTTTATTTAAATTGTTTATTTTAATGTACTTATGTATATTGTTTGCTTGCAGAGTATGTGTACAATTCTTTAAGAAGTGCTCGCCACCCAACTGTGTTAACAAATACGTGTATCGGTACTATAAATGTCGAGGAATATAAACGTAGTATGTAGATAGTGTACTGTGCAACGTATCAACGTGAAAAAACGGGGTTTAAAATACAATAATATGCAACGCGTTTGTCTACTGTGCAACGAATAAATTCTTCGAGTTTATGCGACTTTAAATACAAAAATGTTGCCTAAAACTGTGAGTGTGTGTGCAAAGTGGCAATGTGATGTGCAACGTTTGAGTATAATATGCAGCGTGTTCTTCAAACCAAAGTGTCAATCGAGTGTGCAACGCATCAAAGTGAAACGAAAAAATTTAGAACGCACACGTTGATATACGAGTTTGTGTGTTTTAAAATGAAAAACTCTAATTATGTGTGTGTATAAAAGTGCATAAGCGTAAATGCTTATTGGTTGAACAAACAACCAAAAGACAAAAAAAAATAGGTTATGTACCTTATTAATGTGCAGTGTCATAAAATGAAAAAAAGAAATGCATTCGCTTTGCAATGAAGTGGTCACTTGGATAAATAAAAATGTGTATTTATTAAAAAAGAGGAATTGTTCCCAAATAAAAATGTGGAGTAAATTTAAAAAAAAAGGTTATGTACACTCGTATATCCACTGTGCTGTAGTGATGTGATGCGTTGCACCGTGATTGTTGGCACTAGTACTGCACAATTCATTTAGTAAAATAAAATGCACCAATAATGTGTTTCCAACGAACTCGCGATACGTTGCACGCGCATATGCTCACTTTTTAACAATTTTGTTTTTTGTGTTTATATTTTAATATATGACTCGAAAGTGCGATTGAAGTGATAACCACGTACCTTGTTCAATGTAGACGGTGACAAAATAATGTGGCAAGTGTTGCGTTGTGGTTGATCACAGTGATGGTGTTGTGTTGAGAAAAATGTTGGTGTTCTGTGGCAGGTGGTGTGGCAAGTGCTGTGTAAAGTGTTGCGTTGTGGCTGATCAAGAAGTGATGGTAATGTGTTTTTGAAAAATGTTGGTGTTGTGGCGATTAACTGGTGCGCAAAACGATGTAGTTGATCAAAATGATGGTGTTGTTATCTTCGTGGACTGTATTTTTTTTGTTGAATAAACTGGCTGATTTTTCTGAGGTGAAGTGTAAAATTTCAGTTCTTCTCGGCGAAGAAAGGACCATGTAAAATCGCGGGTATTCTTTGCTTGTGAGCTCAGATGTACCGGATTTTATTTGGTTTGATTGTGCAAGAAAAGTAAAGAAAAAAAAAACGCAAGAAGGTTTTAGTTTTTTCGTTATAATATATATGTGTTTGTGTGTATTTAAAATATTTTGATGAATAATATTTTACAAAGATTAGTTTACCTTGATGAGGCTGGTAGCTCGCTGTCTTCACTTTAACTCGGTCAAAAAAGAAGTGTCCGCAGAAGCAGAACGGTTTTGTGTCCGAACCGTCGGACCATATAAATCAGGGGAAAATTAACGAGAAAATGTTTATCCGGCGGGAAAATGTAAACGGAAGAAATTGAGTGAAAGTGTCAATTTGTACGTGTGTGTAAACTTATGTGTGTGCTCATCCACACACACACACAACTACATGAAAGCCGTGCATAAGTGTGACCGCTGCACATTAGGGCGGGTCGTTTATTGGTGGTTGATTTGAGTTTTAGGCATAGAGGCCTAAACAAGTACTATAACTTCTACCATTTTAAAAACTGTTGTTATTTTTTCAATAAAATCTTCTATAAACTGGCCTCGAGCTCAATAAAATTGTCAATTATTAAAATCAATAAGGCCGAAAAACAACTAAAAATTCATATATGCAAGGAGGAGCACACCTGAAATGCATTCTAAGAATTACAAGCCATTGGTAAAAACCAATGAAATTCGCACACAGAATTGCAAACACACAAACAACAACCACACAAACAAGTTTAAATAGCAGCAGATCAGTTGCTCTTGTTTGTAGTTGGTTTGTTTAAGAAGATGGAAAAACGACGCAGTCCACTCGGCTAGCGTAGCACAGCATTTAGCGTGTTGGCTTTGCAACTCCGAGCTCCTTGGTTCATAGCCCTGGAGAAGTGGTTATGAAGAATAAATATAAAAAAAAAAAAAAAAAAAAGAAGTCTGATGAGGAAATGTGGTGATTTCCGAAATAGTACTATAACTTCTACCATTTTAAAAACTGTTGTTATTTTTCCAATAAAATCTTCTATAAACTGGCCTCGAGCTCAATAAAATTGTCAATTATTAAAATCAATAAGGCCGAAAAACAACTAAAAATTCATATATGCAAGGATGAGCACACCTGAAATGCATTCTAAGAATTACAAGCCATTGGTAAAAACCAATAAAATTCGCACACAGAATTGCAAACACACAAACAACAACCACACAAACAAGTTTAAATAGCAGCAGATCAGTTGCTCTTGTTTGTAGTTGGTTTGTTTAAGGAAGATGGAAAAACGACGCAGTCCACTCGGCTAGCGTAGCACAGCATTTAGCGTGTTGGCTTTGCAACTCCGAGCTCCTTGGTTCATAGCCTTGGAGAAGTGGTTATGAAGAATAAATATAAAAAAAAAAAAAAAAAAAAAAGAAGTCTGATGAGGAAATGTGGTGATTTCCGAAATAGTACTATAACTTCTACCATTTTAAAAACTGTTGTTATTTTTCCAATAAAATCTTCTATAAACTGGCCTCGAGCTCAATAAAATTGTCAATTATTAAAATCAATAAGGCCGAAAAACAACTAAAAATTCATATATGCAAGGATGAGCACACCTGAAATGCATTCTAAGAATTACAAGCCATTGGTAAAAACCAATGAAATTCGCACACAGAATTGCAAACACACAAACAACAACCACACAAACAAGTTTAAATAGCAGCAGATCAGTTGCTCTTGTTTGTAGTTGGTTTGTTTAAGGAAGATGGAAAAACGACGCAGTCCACTCGGCTAGCGTAGCACAGCATTTAGCGTGTTGGCTTTGCAACTCCGAGCTCCTGGGTTCATAGCCTTGGAGAAGTGGTTATGAAGAATAAATATAAAAAAAAAAAAAAAAAAGAAGTCTGATGAGGAAATGTGGTGATTTCCGAAATAGTACTATAACTTCTACCATTTTAAAAACTGTTGTTATTTTTCCAATAAAATCTTCTATAAACTGGCCTCGAGCTCAATAAAATTGTCAATTATTAAAATCAATAAGGCCGAAAAACAACTAAAAATTCATATATGCAAGGATGAGCACACCTGAAATGCATTCTAAGAATTACAAGCCATTGGTAAAAACCAATGAAATTCGCACACAGAATTGCAAACACACAAACAACAACCACACAAACAAGTTTAAATAGCAGCAGATCAGTTGCTCTTGTTTGTAGTTGGTTTGTTTAAGGAAGATGGAAAAACGACGCAGTCCACTCGGCTAGCGTAGCACAGCATTTAGCGTGTTGGCTTTGCAACTCCGAGCTCCTGGGTTCATAGCCTTGGAGAAGTGGTTATGAAGAATAAATATAAAAAAAAAAAAAAAAAAAAGAAGTCTGATGAGGAAAT